>VXAA01007015.1:3137498-3247063 GCA_013399115.1 Anseranas semipalmata
CGGGGAGCTGAGCGCGCGGCCGGCACCGGTCCCGCCTCGCGGCTCCGAGCTGGCCGCCAGCCGCCCGGGCAGCAGCCAGGCAATGCACCAGGACAGTACAGCACAAATACAGTGTAACAGGGTAACAGGAAGCACGAACAACGTAGCAGCAGGGCTGCTCTGGCAGAGGTTCCTGAAAAATTGTAAAACAGAGCACTAGGCCAACGTCACCGCGGCAGCAGCTGTCTCAGCAAGGAGCGCGCTCGGTTAAGGGATTCCATAAATGTTGATTTCCAGTCAAAGCACGGTTTATGTGCCTGCAAAATGTGCAAAGGCTGATGTTTATCAGCATTGCGACGGCTGCGTTTTGTAAATTTAGCAGCAATAACACACAGCCCCTTTCCCAAGCTGCTAGAAAAATTATGTAATTTGTTTTGGTCTTTTCTGAGGTAGTCATTAAATAACAGCATATTGAGTGAATGTGTAAAAACGGGAAGAGAGGGCGATCAGGCAAACAGCAGTAATTAGAACTACTACTGGGATATCAGCACATTAGTTAAGATGTTAAGGAAGACAACCTCAGAAGTACCTAGGGAGAAAACTGGGCCCTATTAATACCAAAGGGAGTTTTGCAGTTGATTTCAGTATTTGTAAGATTACACTCAATCCCAGACTTACTTGTTCAGCAGAAATGTGGCTTTTGAAAGAGAAAATATCAGTCAATACATATTATCTTCTCTCCCATTCACCTGATTATTTATTAAAAGCTGGAAAGCTCCCTGCCAAGGTAAACTGACGGCGTCTTGGAGGGGCTGATGTCTTAACTAATTAAGCTTAGAAAAATCAGGCTGGTGAAACAGCTTTAGACAAAGCCTATGTCAAGCCATTATTCTTGTCCATTTATATATATATAAATACACATATATATTTACATAAATATATTATTATACATAAATATATTTAAAAATATATATATATACAGTGTATATACTGCACTCACACCTTTGTCAATTCAACACCCCCTGCACTATTAGTTCCTAAATTTACTATTACAGTTGTGGTAATTTCTTCTTTCCTCAGATCCTGATTATAATACCACCTTGTAAAGAGTCCATGTATTCCAGTCTAGACAGACAAAATTATGGGTTAAATGCTACTCACATAGAATCAGCTTGCTGAGTTCCAGAAGTGCAGGCCTTCTCTTCTTTCTTTCACTAGTGATTGTAATAACAGTGCTCATCCTACCTTCAGTCTGTAGACCAGTCTGTGTATTAGAAGACAGCATGAACAAAACCAGTATGTTAACATAAGTCTAAAAAAATTGTACTCTGCTAAACACATGCAGCAACACATAACTGGAGATGTTACAAGACTGAGTCTAACAACATGGAACACACTGCCCATGCTGATGCAGGACAGGAGAAGCAGCTACCACTCAGTTCTTTGTTCCCCAAAGGGCAATCCGCTGAACTAACCTAGAGATCACAAGTTTCCCTTCAGACCTCGCACAGCTGCCAAACTTCCACCAGGTGTAAAATATAATGTTCTCCTGGCTGAAACTCTTGAACTGTTAAGTTACCAAGTGTATAAATAGAGCAAGTCATTATGCTTTATGAAGGGAAAGTGGGGTCATCTGTACAACCATGGCTTTAATTAAGGTTGTCCCCAGCCCCATTTCTTTTTTTTTTTTTTATCCCAACAAACCACTTCCTTGGCTGTGAATCTTATGTCTTGTCTGGCCCGGCAAGGAGGCTGTCACACCTCCTAGCCAAACTGTAAATATTCAGAAGAAATATTCAGAAGAAAGCAAGGACATGTGTTGTCCTTTTGTGCTCTTACACACTAGGTGATCTGCACCAGCCACTTCCCAAAGAACACACCAATTCTGTTATTTTTCAGTAGAGGCTGGTCCTCTAAAAACCTTATTCTGGTGTATATCTATGTTTAGGAAAGCAAATAAGCATTCTTTAGCTATTCATACAAGAGGCAGCAATTACACGTAAAGCCTGGAAAAGAATAATCTTAGCTTTTATCCATGACATTCTCTCATCCAAGCAGGACTGGTTAATTTGCATTTGATCCTGTTGCCTTATCCGGTTGATTATCTTAAATTCAGGCCATATCTCCAGCGAGGCTGCTTACCTTCCACTGTCTATTTTTGCCTGGACTACAGGCATTGCACTGTCACCCAACCCGACGTTCATTTGTTTACACTACCCTTACAGGTAAAAACTAGGGTAAAACTTGGAAGAAGCAAAATCAATAGTTTGTTCATTCTACAAGGCAAATATACTCAGACTATACAATACAGACCCCTCCAGTAGCTGGACTTAGACAGTCTATCCATTCCCAGATCTACCACTTGGTGGCACCTGGATGTACAAGCCCCCAAGGCCCACAGCCCCATTCCAGTTGCTGGTACACAGACCTCCCCACACACACCGACGTGCGCACCCATGCACTATGGATCCCACTCGGTCAGCTGGTCAATCCAGCTTGATATTTGCTAGTGATAACACTGGTATACATACCCTCGCTTGCTCCAGTTGTTGGCACCACATGTACTCCTGTTGATCAGACTTCAGTTTCTGGCACTTAGACCTCCACACACACACAGAGGTATGCAGAATGAGGAGTCCCTCACCCAGAAAAATGCTTAGACATAGAGTTTAATTAGACAAGACAGACTGTGCTGATCAGGCACGTGGTACGACCAGACAAATGTGCTGACCTGTTTACGCATGATCAGCTTGTTTTACCTACTCTTCCCATGCTTGTTCCTCCCTAAACCTTGAGCTTTCCCTTTCCCTGCCTTTGATTCCTCCCCTAATTACCCCATTATAAGTTTTTTACAAGCCCCCAGTGCTTTTCCCCGCATCCCATAATAAACCCCACACCGCCTTATGCCGTATCCTTCCCAGGTCTGGACAGTGCTCTGGACACCCTCTCCCACGGAGTCATCACGCTGGGTGTCCCCATGGCCCATGGAGGTGACACATTCCCTGGGACAGCCTCAGGAATAGCCAGGGTAGGGGCTTAGGGTCTCCTTTCTCCAACGGGGTTTTTGGGGTTCTCCTGCCGACCCTTGTGCCACTGGGCTACTTGGTGGTGATGGAGACAAGCCTTTTATCGCACAACCTGAGCAAATACTATGCGAATAGTATCTTTTAAGTATGTTTTGTACTTTGAAATGGAGACAATTTTATTTTATAAATTTAGGACAAGAATACTACAAAGCCTCCTGAATACGTCTGTTGCTATGAAACTCACTACTGCAGCAGATTAATGGGAAAACACCAGGCTCATCAAGCCACACATTTTGAACATTAAGCCCAAACACTGGCCATTCTTACTGTCAGTAGGAGCCAGATTTCATCTCACACCATTTTCATTGCTCTTTTTTCCTTGAAACAGTATTGGTTATAGATCAGTGTCACAAATATCAGGACAGTGCCCTATAAGTATGCTTTTATTGAAGACATATTTAAGCAAATTCCAGTTAACAACCCAATGAAATCCCCAAAGTATCACATTCAAAAATACCCTGGGTGAGATCACATTCAGAGGTAGGATTTTCACCTTAATATTTGGAAGTAGTTTTCATTCATTTTAAACCCAAGCCACTGATTGCTTTGGTACTCACATTCTAAAATGAGAGCATTTGTCTAAATCACAATTAAATGAAAAGCCAAGAAGATAAATCACAGACTATGAAAATCTCATTTTAAGGAAAGGAACACACAGACATATTAAGGAGTTGACCACAGGAACTAAAGCCTTTGAGATTATGAAATTGCAAAGCATATTGCCAGTTAAGCTTTTCTCGTTAGCTGTAGCGTCTCACAATTTATCAAGAGAAATTAAAAGGAAAACTTTACCAACATAAGCAATCCAATTTCTCACTACTTGCAATATTAATTTTATTTGTAAAGGAATAAAATCTTGTACTACTAAAGATTTAGATTAAATTATCTATTTGATGCTGTGTGCAGGTCACACTCTTCTTCTACACTGTGCTAATTTAAGCCTGCAGTCCCATCATTAAAATAAATGAAACAAGCCTAGGTTTATGTTTACGTAACTGAGAGCAGGATCCGAACTAATGCAATACCTGTTAAGTATCTGCAGAGTTATGCTAGTGTTTTGGGTAAACAATGATACTGTTAAATGTGTTCCTACTTTTATTGCTTTGAACTATTAAATGTGCAAGTTGAGTATTCATTGTGTGGATACCTATGCTGGCTCAGCTCAGCCCAGCTGAGTTCTTTGTTCTGTTTTCTCTGAAACACCTTTGCACTTGCTTGTCAGCCTCCTCTCCTCATGAGGACACACTCCATCAAGACTAGTATAGCTGCCACTGCATCACTTTAAAACCTCCCTTCTAAAATGATGTCTATCAGAATGCCAGTAATGTTGTTTGGCGTAGCTGAGTTAAACAGTGAGCCGACAAACCTGTTTTTAATGACAAACTGTTCTATTGTCATTGCCTCCTCTGAGCCCTACTCCCCTCCAGCTTTTTCATTTCAGTCACCTGCTGCACATCTGCTACACATACCTGCTTATCATTGCAATGGGCAACCCCATTTCAAAATGAATGTTTCAGGTAAGAAGACTATTAGGAGATACAGAACACCTCCTGTACCTTGTGCCCTCTCTCTTCACCTACAAGGTGAATGCATCAGCTATATCCTACTTCACCATTTCACTGGAAAGAAGGAGCAAAACTGTGGATAAGGCAAAGGAGAAGAGGAGTGAGCACAGACAATGCAGTGAATAGCAGTGATTTTATTCCAGCCCTGAGAGAGGTCAAAGTTGGTAGTGTTTCAGAGAGATCTAATAGTACAGAGCAGGCCTGAGACAGGCTGCCAGGAAGCAAAAAGCAATACTAGACTATTAGTGTGGTTACCATGGTAGTAATAATATATCTAGGAAACGTTTGGTAGTATGTACTCTTAGGATCTCTGATTTACTGTAATATTGATACATTGCCCATCACTAATTTGTATGGTGTCTAATCCTGATCTTTGGGATTTTCATGTACTAGAAGAACAGAAAGAATGGTTAATAAGAGGTGTGAATTTCAAACTGGATGCAGAAGTTGCAAAATGGTACTATTTGTGATCTGATCTGTATTCCAGATATTTTCAAAACTGCATGCAAATTCTTCAAAGTCCACAGACTAACTCCAGAATTATTCCAGTGTAGCACAGAACACAATTCAGTTTAGAAAGAAATACGTGTTTCAAAATGAGTGGTGTCTTACTTGGCAGTACAGTAGAACTGGTGCTTGTATCTTGTTCTACAAATACAGGTGTGTGTGTAAGTATTACAGTTCTTCTTTCTTGCAGGAATGCTTTCAGTCAGTAAGTGGCCGAAGGAATCACCTAGTTATTTCACGCTTAGGATAGCAGCATTAGTATACATCAACGGCCCATGGCTTACAAGTTCCAGGTTTATCTTTTGGAATCTGAAAGAAAATGTAAAGAAAACATAATTTTGATAAGTAGAAAGAAAATTTTCTCTAATTCACAAATGCATGTTCCTTTTCAACCATTTAAATGTCATTGCATGAACAAATCCACGCTTTCTCATGTTATAAGGTGTTGTGAAATCAACCAACTTACCTCTAGTTGACTGTGGCATACTTGTAATTCAACAGTTAATTAAGCACATATCTCTATAGCAAAGGTGAGCTCACAGCCTGGAAGTTTCAGATTATTTATAGGAGGAACTGACATTGAGGTTCCATTGTGCAACATGGTTTAATGGGACTGCATTAAATCCTAGAGGCCATGTTGTCTGCAAGGAAATCCTACATTTCTGAGGGCATACTTGGAGATAAAACATCAACTCCTGATGATACGATAAAAACTTCACCTTCATTTAAACTCTAAGTTGTTACCAAGTGTTTGCACAACACCTAGACAACAAAGGTTCTTGATCTTGGTTATGATTTCTATTAACATGAGAAATTCTATTGCTGTGAAAAACTTGATCTATTGATATTGTGCACAGGAAGAAGCACAAGTGGATAGATGTGGAATTCACAGCCCCAACCTCAAGTCCGGTTGAGGTCGGGATCTCTTCAGCTGGCTGCCACTGGAAGAGACAGGGGCCTGCAGGTTTGCCTGAACCAAGTTCTGTTCCTTTTCATATAGAAAATTTCAGCCTACGGTAGAACACAATTGCTCAAAACTCAGCTCCATGGTGTTTTTGATTAGGTTTCCAAAGAGGGTTTGATTACTTGTTTGATAAAAGTGAAATATTGTCTTACTATGTGGTACCTCTTTTTAACTTGAAAACTGTACTGGAAATAGCTGTGCTTTCTGGAGTACCAGAAAATTTGCAGATACCCAGAGAACATCTGAAAGTAGCTTCTGTGCAGCCCTGTGTTCAGACTATAACAGAAAGGTGTCCGTGATGTTTAGTACAGGCTAAGGCCTTCTGGCTCATCAGCTCTACTAAAAATAAGTTGGGTCAAAACACAGCAGCTGTAAATACGTTCTCAGCAGGGGAATGATTTAAGTTGAAAGCTTAATTAAAGTATCTTGTCACAGTTTGGTCTGGTGTTTTCTATTTTCCATCCCACAAAGTGTTCATTTGTCTAGTTCGCTTTCTGACCAGACATGGATTGTGGTGAAAAATGTGGCTGCTAAACCCTTGCTATTTATCTGGCTGATAATTGCTCCCATGCTTTACTGCTTTCATTTTTTTTTTTATTCATTTTTTTTTCTTCAACTTACAAATAAATAAATTTTGGGCAAGTGACAATGTATTAAGCAACACCAGATGTATCTACTTTTAGAATGCCAAAAGGATGAGTGCAGTGGAAAACCTGTTGAAGTGGCCTAAAGCTAGTAAGTCAGAAAACAATGTGATCATTCCCATCTTCCCCTCCTTTGTGAAGAAACTTTTGTGTGATCATCATTGGCTTCGACAGACAAGGGGATGGGAGTTGACTCCTGCCTCATAGTCTTACAAACAGAAGTATTCTCCAGCAGCTACTGTTCTGTCCTGTCAACTTCTAGTGAGTGAAGGGCAAGATAAAAGAACAAGAAGGTACTGCAGAGGCAGAGTACACAGATGGTTATCCAAGTAACTTCAGTGACTGTGGGGAAAATTTCAATAGAAGTGCACAATCCAACTGTTGTGGGTGCCTACTTCACCTGTGTGAGAGAGAAGATATTAGAAGATGAGGGTATATCAAAATCAGCTGGAGCTGGCATTATATTCATGTTTCAAACTGGGGAGCTGTACAGTTCTCAAACCTACACATCAAATCTACAACGTAATTACAGTACCTGAGATAGGCAGAAATAGGCATTTTGCATGTTTAGTAAAAGTGTATAAAAAGTTTGGAGTATCTTAAATCCATTGTCCTACCTAGGCCCTATCACTTCAGAATCTGCTTCATTTCAGAAAACAAAGAAGAGATAGCATGACCTGAAGGTCAAGGTTGAGGGCTCTTGTAAACCTAGCTGGAAATGGATTGTACAATGGGAAGAATCATTGCTAGCCTCTGCCTTTTTATAAAAATTAATGATACAATCACTGAAGCAGCTCCAGGAATACTTGCCAGATCATGACACAGAGAATGAGCTTATATGAAGGGACCTAGACAGTTTAGGCCTTTACAGTGAATATTTTAAATTAGCACCCTCAGATTCTGTGGATGCCACTGTCAATGGTGATGCTTGCATGGAACCATACTACCCAGATCTCAAATGCTGTATTTGGGAGCACTCTTGTGCAACCAGCCTATATTCTAACTCCATGTTGTTACAAAACCTGGTTGCGTATCAGCCCATATTTCCATCTTCCTGGTTTTCAAGGAAGAAAGGGAGGAAACTGGGGTACATCGTTCAGAGTGGAACCAGCATAGACTGTGAGCATCCAACAAGTGATGGAGCACACCTACTCTGTGTCTAGACATAGCTGTATTTCCTAATAGAGATGCAAATTAAGTGACACTAAAGACAAACTCAGACCATAATCTCAAAAGTACTTTCAAGGGCTTTTAGATTAAAGGAGATGTATACATTGGAATCATTACCCCTGAGGAAACTGGACAGATACCTCAGTTCTGGACTGGTGATAACTCTGGCTGTCATTTTATGTTACTGTGCCAACATAGCTGAGCAAAGCGACTGATTAAATAAAATGCAAAGCTCTGCTAATTGTGGCATGCTGAAGAAAAGAAACGTGGCTCTCTGGTCAGACTATGTGCACTCTGTCTATTCAGATTAAAGAGAAGTATTGAGGAGGTGGCTAGCTCATGAAAGGAATGAAAATACCATTACCATCTCAGTAAAGACATCATCACAGGCCATGCGAATCCGCTCAATGGTCAAGGGGCTGTTCAGGGTGAAGTTCAGGGGCAGTCCTCTTTCTTTCCGTGCAGCAGCCACTGCATCACGTATTGCAAAAAACACAGAGCTGCCCAGGAAGAGTCCAGCCTCACCCATGCCCTGGTAGAAGAGAGAGGCAAATGGAGAGACAGGCTTAAAAACTGACAGCAGAGTTAAATTGTCACATCGCCACTGTAGTTATCTGAACTACACTGAATCACACCAGCTCAGTATTTGGCAAAGTCCAGCATATCCAGATTCAATATCTTTCCTTGGATCCCTCAGAACTTTCAAATTGGAAAAACATCAAGGCCCAGGATTTGGCTGGTGGAAACCATTTTAAAATTCACAGTATAGCTACACTATCTAAAAAGCTTTATACCGGGACTTCAATTGTCACATTTTAAAGCCATGAAATAACTCATGACTTCTCACATAAACTACCTTTTCTATATCCAAGTGATCAAACTGGGGAAGAAAGCTCCCTTTAGCCCCTCTTGCATGGATAAAGTTTGTGTCATCCAAGTCTGACAATAAATGTGGCATTTGTATCTATTTTCTTCATGTGGAAGAGTTTGTTTATTCATTTATGTCAGGTATGGATATAAGCAACTGGAGTGGACTTTCTTCTGGAAATTCCCATTCCTTTGTCATACCTACTCTGGATTCAAGGCTTTAACAGTGGGAATTCCTGTCTTTTAGTAACCAGAGGCCTACACAGCCCTCTAATTCCCCTTTTATTTTGAGGCACTTTGTTTTTGCTTTTGTTTTGAGGTTACAAACTGGGTGCCTCCTCAGAGGATAATATACCCTTAAAACACAAAGACTGGTGCTCTGCAATGGCTAATGGAAGAACTAGGCTTTATTCCCATCTATCATAGGTTTTCTGTGAGATTCTAGGAAGTCACTTAATCTCTCATGTCATGACTTCTCCACCTTTAAAAAGGATCGTAGTATTTCCTTCTTCCATCCCTTCTCCTGTTAGATGGTTTAAACTCTTCAGCATTGACTCCTTAACTTTCAACGCATAGCACAGCAGCTAGGTACAAAAAGGTTTCAATTTTGATTAGGGTTTTAAAATGCTACTGTAATGCCAATAAATCATAGGAAGAAAATCAAAAACTCAGAACAGCAGTGTTTCACCATTTAAGTACAATTTGTTCCATAGCTGAAACTGGAGTTACTCTGGGGAAAAAAATGTCTACCATACCCTATAGCCACTTAAGGTTTTGCAGCAGAATCACCTGGTGTGCTTGCAAACAGTGAGTTTGGCATGCTTACCTTCGAAGAATAGATAGCAATTGAGTTGTGTGAATTTGGCAGTAAATAGACGTGGAACTGCTCAGGGATGTCACAGATGGCGGGGATCTTATATGTATCTGGGCCAAGAGTGAGCTGCTCTCCTTCTGCGGAAAAGTAGATTTCTTCTAATGTGTAAAGACCAACTCCCTGAATGAAGGCCCCTTCAATCTGAACAAAGAAAAATAAGGTGAACTTTTACATCTCATTCAGTCATTTTAAAAGATAAATATATATAGAGAGAGAATTGGACTTTTTAAGATTACACATGAACTGGCACCTTTCCTTCAAAGTAGAAGTTAGCCAACATAGACTGAAATAGGACCAAGCTGTCCTCATCTGACTTATACAAATATTTTCATTGGCTCAAATTCTATTCTTCCTTATTCCTGGCTAAGCTCACTAGTGCAGTTACCTCTGATTTGCTTTGGCAAAACTGAGTTGAGTGAACTCCACGGACTTAAAGCTTATTGCTCACAGGAATGCCAATGAGGAGATATTTGCCCAGGGACTATGGCATAAATAGTCTGATCAGTCTGATATTTTCTTGTAAAGATTTGTAGATAGCTAATTAAATTTATTCTAGATAAAAACCTGTCAGACACAAATAGCTGATAGGTTGGATATGAAGAGAAAACCACAGGCCAACCTAAAGTAGGAAGGAACAACTAATGAGCAGACCTCTGGGCTATCACAGTGGTGATGTAAACACCAGTGCAAGATGAACATAGCATTGAACTGCTAAGAATGATTTGACAAATTTGGCAATCCTTGAATGTGCAAAATGAACATAATCACTTAGGCAAAGGGCAAATATACAAGTATGAGCCTGTAATAAGATGAATAAACAGGATAAGAAAGACTTTTACATTTAGGTCATATTCTTAGGAGTGTTTCCTTTGACTCTGCAAAGAAATGACAAATATTTTGTACATTTCTGAGTTCACCACTACTTTCTTATTTACAAACTATTAGTGAGTGACATCACTTTTGTCACTATTCAATTTGTCTGCAGATGTAGGTAGTTGAATCGATAATACAAGGCTCTGGATAGAAGCAACCTTTAAAGAAAGGTCTGTTCCATGTCCACTTCTTCAATGATGTCTGAATTTCTTAATATTCTGAAGTCAACGGTGCCCTGCAGCTAGCTAAAAGTTAGCCCTCAGTCAGTAATTCTGGGGTAAATTTATCAGGAAAAAGTCACATGAGGTTCAGGGTGCTAATCCTACACGACATTTCCAAATGAGGTCTGTTGGATCTGATTCTCTCATCACTTCTCAGATGATGAACAGGAAGTAGAAAACTTAACCTAGTATTGTTTATAGCTGCAAAGAAAAACAAATATTCATACATCCGTCAGTCCAACCTCCTTGAGCATTAATGCATAGCATCTCATAGGCTTTGGTGATCATTAAGTTGACCAGCAATAGCAATCTTTTAGATACAAAGAGGAATGTTCACTAATATTTGATAATAGCAAAAATGTAAAAGTACATACCTGTCCTATATCTATAGCTGGATTTATGCTAAAACAGGCATCCATGACAATGTCTGTTCTAACGTTCTGTTAAACAAATAAAAGGTGTTATAAAGTTATATTTAAAATGCACAACAACAAAGGGACACTAAGCAGTATATAGTCTCACCCATTACAGATGGGTCATCACAAGTATTACAAATTTATTCTGAAACATGAGAGCTACTTGAGACAGGCTGTGTTGATGGAGAGCTCATCGAAATAATTCATTTTGGTGGTTATCTGAAACTTGGAATGTAATGCACATGGATGATCATGAATTCAAGAATGGCTTTGTTGCTTGCTCTCTTACAGATACTGAATTGTTTGAACTGATGTTTAGCCACTACCTATGCTTCTTATTCTACAGACACCTGAAAGGAAGTTCCTTATGTAGAGGAGGGGATAGGGAAGAATGTCTACTGGACTGTTCTTACATAAAGTCCAGTGGCCTCTCCTTCTAAATCCTAGGCTGATGTAGTTTGAGGAGGTTCATTGACTCCAGTGATTTTGGAGTCTATCTCCACATGGGCTATTAGACAAGTGACCATTACTGCAGACAAATGTGCTTCCCCAGTAGCCATGAAGACATTGGACTGGTCTCCATAAAATGTTGCTGACAGCTGTCCCTGCACTACATCCTCTGCAATAGGTCATGTTATGTGACAGTGGCTTCTCCTGTTTTAAATGTAGCTCTGTTAAAAAAGGGACTGTAACTAATGATCTGGACGTGTGTTATTGAAGAACTAACTTGTAGGGAGATGTCCAGTAGGTCTAATTGAATTTTAAAGCCATCATATATGGCTGAAACATTAGACCTTCTTAATTTTTTACTGTTCTCATAGACTTTCTCATTCTTCTGTTTAACCTCAGACTTCTATCCAAAGAACAGGATGAACAAATTATAAAGGACACTATAGCAATTTATTGTTCTGCTGCAATCAATGTGCATCCAATACAGACTGCGTCTCTATTCTTAGTCAAAAGAAACAAAAAAAATTATCATGCAAATGTAATGATGGTGGGAAATTCATCCAACTCTACACTGTATTTTTTGCCATTACCTTGTGGGCTCCTGTCAGACAGTCGACTTCTACTTCGGAACAGTCAACTCCGAAGAGAAAATATGGGAATGCATGGCCTTTCTTTGTGTCCCAGTTCATGTTTGTAACATAACCTCTGGAGGAAGCAAAAAACATCCCTCAGATTAGATTAATTAGATCAAGACACCCTTTCCCTATCCTTGTCCTCATGGACAATCCTTGTTGAGATCACTACTGGAACCATATAACATGAGAACTAAACTCCCTAAACTAACTATTTTCATAGGATCTCCATAGTCAAAGACAATATGGGGTGTTGCACCACTGATAAATATCAGTTGTGTGGAATGGTTTGAAGAATAGGAGGGTTGCAAACCATGATGGTCATGGAGTAAAATTCCTTATGGGTTTCCTGTGTCCTATTGTAGCTGGCCTTGAAGAAGGCTCTATGCATCCACCTTCAAACTAGCTAACCAAGGATATAAAACACTTCTGAAATCAGTATGGGTTGAAGAGAAGGCTTTTTCCTGTTTAAACAATGCAGTCTGATCCAGGCGACTCCTTCATGGTTTGTGTGCTGCATCTGATATGGCCTTGAGAAGGTTGGATGGGGACAGTTGTATCCTTCCTGCAAAATATTGACAAAGTGGCACCTCTGATAAGAGATTAAAAGATTAACAGATTTCCTAACTTGAAATAGCCAGTAGCTGAAAGACTGATACTCTGCTTGTGTGCTTCACTGATCTGCAAAAGGTATACTCATTATTAAAGAAAGAAAATTAAAAATTCTGGTATTCTTTATGATATTTAAAGGAAAAAAAAAAAAAGAAACTTTTGAAAATTAAATTTAAAGAAAATGGAGACCTAAGTAAAAGCGTCACACTTCCTTGTGCCCTGGACAGGCCCTTAGGAAGGGACACATTGCAAAAGACAATTTCTAAAGCTGGCCAGATTTACTAAGACATTGTGTTGCACCACTTGCTTTTCCACTGTTACTTCTCTTCCTCTCCTCCATTTTACTTCAGGAAGGGGGGCCCCTTTCTCCCTTCAGAACAATGGCAGGTTTCACACTACACCCATGATTTCATCATAATTTAATAGTAAGTAAAAGAGAGAGATACGCACCCAGTCTTCCCACTTCACAGAATCACAGAATCACAGAATTGTTCAGGTTGGAAGAGACCTCCAAGATCACCTAGTCCAACCTCTGACCTAACTCTAACAAGGCCCACACTAAACCGTATCTCTAAACCATATCTCTAAGCTCACTTGCCATTGGGATTGTCTCTTCGGATAGGGTCCAGACGCTTCCGAAGGATTTGACAAGCATCCTAGAGAGGAAGCAAGTTAGGCACCACAAAAACAAATCTACCTGCTGTTTTCAAAGCAATACAAGCTCTTTCTTGGTGAAGTTACTTTGTTAAATGTTTCATCAGCATGTTCTGTTTTACCCTTAATTGGTAACAACTCAAACAAAGAAAGGCTGACTTGGGTTAGCAAATTCATTGTGAAGGCTGTGACTCTCTTCATTTAGTTACAATTTCTTTCCTCTAACTACCAGCTACAAAACAGTACTTTGCAAATACTTAGGTTGGTGTCTGTTCTAACAGATGTTCACACACTAGGCAATCACTGAAACCATAAACAAAAAGAAGACAAAGAACCTGATTCCCCATCTATCTTGATTTAATAGATAGAAAACCACTAGTTTGAATTATTTCTTACGAAATAAATGAAAGCAGAATTGGTCCTAAAGCATTTAAGTGGATAAGGGTATTTCAGTTTGATTATTAAAAAAAAAAGTACCTGAAATATATCACATGCTAAATTTTCATTTAAATTTTGTTTAAATGCTCAGAATAAAGTGAAGATCCATACATTTCTCTAGCTTCAATCTAAAAAAAAAATTTTTTTTTTTTAAATCTGGTACAGTAAAGCAGTAAAAGGAACCCTTTTTTGACAGTGTTCTGTAATTTGCCTTACTTTAAACTGTGCATACAAAATAAACTAGCAAGAGAGACTTTAAGATAAAGGAACTGATGCTTTTTGAAAGCTGATCAAAAACAAAAATGAAGTTACGAATCCTTAAAGGGGAATTCATTATTTAACAGAACAGATGATCATGTGAAAAAATTGTAATAATTCTAACCTGTACTGCTCTTGCATTGATTTCTGTTCCAACTGATCCTGCTGTGTATTTTCCATTAGGTACAGTTGCTGTGCTTGTTTCACAGAAGTGTATATATGACAGTGGTATCTTCAGTTCATGACTGGCAATCTGTAATAAAAGTAAACAAAAAGATATCCAGTCCCACTTGAAGACGTAGTCTCAAACAGGAAAAATAAAGCATTGCCATTCATGTCTCTCTCTATATGTACACAGAGAAAAGACTTAATTCAACAATAATACTACGACAATGCTGAAGTCTTCCTTAGAAATTATTCTGTAAAACAGATAATTTATTAATAAATTCAGATATTAGAAGATCGGATAAAATAATACAATGCAATACTATATGTTTTGCCATTAATGAATTGCTCTCTCTAATCAGGTTTTGGTTATATACAGAAATTTTTCAATCAGGTTTCAAGAACAGTTAATCGCTCTTCCTCATGGATTTTCAAATCTTATCTTTATATTTTCCTTTCTATCTCACTTGAAATGGCTTTGTTAGTATAAGTTCCCACTTCACTGTTTTTCACAGTTCTAACATTCAGATGTTCATTCAGTTCATTTGAAGAAATGGCCTCATTTTAGCTCCAAAATTACCTAGTTGGCACACAGTTTTGTTTATCACTATTTACAGTAGAATATATAAAAATAGTTTGATGTTATCATCAGTGTTGGATATACCACTAAGTTAAATTTTCAGCACTTCAGCTCCCTCTGCAAAAAAAAAAATGCAGGGTCCCTTCTGCATGTGTTCCCTGCACCTTAGCTATCCTGATATCAGTGATCAATCTCATGAAGACGTTCAACTCCTATCCAGACCTCGAAAGATCACTTTGATTACAGCTTGTATTTTTCCCAAGCTTTGTTTTCACCAGTAACTCAGAAGCAACAAGCAAACATTAAACTTAGCTTTCCTATATCTATAGAATTTGCCTGTTGTGCTTCTTAGTGCTGTTCACCTTTTTGGCTCAGTTATCTTTCTTGTTGTATTCTGTTTACTCTCAGATGGTAAGTCTCTAACTCACCTGTAACATTTTAGTGTGAATTCCTTGTCCCAGTTCAATTCCACCATGAGTGACTAGTACAGACCCATCAATATAGATATGGACGAGAGCGCCAGCCTAAAGAAGAGACGCAGAATCGTGGTAATTTTCTTACCGCACTGAACAGAGGTGCATAAGAAAAAGAACAAGGCAAAGACAGATTTGTTTTGCTAGAATCAGTATATTAAGAGTGGAAATTCTTCAGTAGTCTGACAATAACAAATTTCACTGCTCTAGGACAGGGTGGACTCTAAATGAGTTATTAACAGGAGTTCTGCAAGGATCACAGTAATTCATTCATACAACAGAAAAGCACGTTTTTCTTTTTGTTAAATTGGGTGAACGCATACATACTGTCTGTAGTTGTAATGTATGTGCAACCCCAGATAAAAATCCCTCCTCATCCTCAGTAAGAGAAAGAGCAGAATTTGAACTTGGTTCAAAGGCATTTTGGACAGGTGACAAGTTATCTCCTAATATAAACATTTACAGAACTTTTAGAACAGAGTAGCAGAGTTGTACTGTTGTTTTTCTGAAACCAAGGGGTTAGTCCTAGTCTTTTTTGTTTCAGTGTATCCACACAGGGCAGTAATAAAACTGATGTTCACAGAATATAATTTTGATGCAGCAATGACACAACTGCTTTTCCATTCTCTCTTGTAGGTTGTCAAGAGGCTTAGAACCTGATTCACTTTCTGTTTGTATTTTCGTGTAGCCGTGTGCCAGTAAAAAGCTATCTTAAATAGGAGAAATTAAAGAAGCAGAAGGAAACGGAAGTAATGAACTTTCATCCATGGGTAAAATCAGGACCAAACAACTTCCCAAAGGAATGGTGATGAAAAAAATCTAAGCCACCTAAAAGCCACCCAACTCCTATGAAGGAACAAGTGGATATGAACGAGAATTAGAAATTCTGTTAAGGGATATTTCGCTGAAGCATGTAATCAGCTCCCAACACTCAGAGAGCAAACATGGGAGCCTGAGAAGGGTTGTGAAATACAGTGCCTCTGAAACATCTTTTTTGTGTTACTAATTTTACATTGAGAAATAATGGTCATGTGATCTCTTTGTTGCCAACTTGTGACATTTGCAATCAGGTAACATTTTGCTGATGTCAGTCAGTCTCAGCTCACAGAGATCACAGTAAACAACAAATGTATTCTCTAAGATTTATATCTAGATTTTGGAAACTCAGCACAATGCCTGAGCTTTATTTTGAAGGGTTTGGTGAACCGTAACTGTAATTTACGCCTTTCATTGATCTTTCATCAAGTGAATTGTGATCCCTAGATTCAATGTTTATTTACCATGAAAACATCGTTGAATGAAATATATGAATCTCTCTCTGAGCTCTTAATCTACAAATTTGTCCAGAAGCAATCAAGAGATGCAACAAAGAACTGAGATATGAACCGTGTGGATCTACTTTTTCACGCATTGCACCTTCATAAACAAATTACTATATTTGTTTGTTTAATCTGAAACTAATTTGAAAGAATTTTTGCTTCAAGGCATGAATTAAAAATAAACGAAGAAAAACAGAACTGTAACATTTTCCCAGAAATACCATTATCTTGAGCCATAAGAAATTCCAGTAGCAGAGTTTAACTTAAGACTGGGACTATAGCTGGGACTATCTGAACTACAGGAGTGATCATTTCCCTCGCTATGGACCAGATTATGGAAGGTTCCAAGTTCCACATTTTGACAGTGAATTATTTAGCTTTTTGCTGTGCTAAGATAGCATGCTGGGAATCAGAAAGCCAGGTTTCTGTGAGGTGAATAGTCTTATACTGAGTTAGCATTTATGAAGAGGTCAGCTGGATACAGTGATATTCTTCCTGAAAGGGAGTATACCTCAGTGGATGATATTTTATGTCAGTCTAGCAAGTAAGAATTCTTTTCTCTTTCATTCCTGTCTGTAGAGATAACACTTCCTCTCATTTTGGAGATAAAAATAGAGATCTTAGATCATAAAAGCATCATTTTGAAGAGGTTACCTGATGAAAATAAGTTGCATTAAATCCAACAGAAAACTTCATGGGAATGATGGCAATTCCTTTCCTTTTCCAATAACTTTTCTTGTTAAATTCTTCCACCATTGCTTTCCGGCTGTAGTAGTCAGACTTGTCCAAACATTCTTCCCAACATTTCCACAGATTCTCTGCATCCAACTCTTCTTTGAAAGCCATTAGGTTAACTCCTTTGTACATGTTTACTTCCCTAACCTAAGTAGCAAGCAAATTCACACGGTGCTGAAAATAAACATGGCCTTATAATGACATGTTATACATGATATAAAGACATGTCATATAATGATATAGTAATGTAATTAATACTTAACTATATTAAATGTAATGTCATATCAATTTCTCTTAGGAAATCACTATGCAAGTACTCTGATCTTTTTGGTCACGACAGATGTCCGAACTTAAGTGGTGTCAGTGGGATTGTTCACACGACAAAGGACTATTCAGTGCAAAGAAGGCTGGTAAACAAATTGTAAATAAGACTAGACAAAAAATGCAGAACAACATGAAGCAGAGTGAAAAGCTCAATAGTGGTGAAAGAAAAGTGAAATGGACACCTGGTAAATCTCAGGGAGACTTAAAAGTGGGGAGAGAACACTCATGGCATACAAGAAAACCTTAGAGCAGCTCTGTACAAGGCACAAAGTTGACATGAGTAAATCAAAAGTGTGGAGCAAGTGTGGGCTTACAGATAGCAGGTGGATAAATAAGAGCAGAAGTTAGGGTTAAAAAAACTGTTTAGCCTTTAAAGTTACATCTGAAAGCTCTCCTGGAATGTGGTAAAGGACAGCAAATAAACGGGACGGGGAAAAGATTCAAAGAAATAGGGAAAAGACATGATGGTTGGCATCCTAGGAAAGGAAAATTATTTGTAAACCACAGTTTTGTTATACAAGTACATACAAAGGAGGAAAAGGTTACACCGTGCTAACAATGTGTAAGGAAAGGACAGGTCTCAGACTGGAGAGGAATAACAACAATGAAAACTGTTGGGAAACTGGCTCTCAAGGAGGGAGAAGACAGAAGTGTCAACCTGGTAACCGAGGTGACAGGAATCAGCTAATTAAACTGTTAATAGATGATAGAATGGCTGGACAGAAAGACGGGAAATCCAGTTCTGACAAGCTGAGATTCATTTGACAGCTGAACATACACAAAGTAATAAGAAACTGCAGTCATCAAACATTTTTCAACTGATCCTGGGCCAGTTTTGTTCACTTGTATCTGTAGTATATCAAGTATTATTCCATGGAAGCACAGGCGCTGGATAAAGTACGATTCAGCGCAAGTAAAGTTGGTAGCCTAGGTCATAGAATTCCCCATTATCCCATGTTTTATTTGGCAGTCTTAGTTCTTTTACCTTTTCATGTGGTAGGCCAGTCTGGGTTGCCACAGCTACAATACAGGTCTCCTGAAACAGACCTGCTTGAGGAAATCCAAATCCTCGGAAGGCAGTATTAGAAGGCAAATTAGTCTTGCAGGCATGGCCCCTGACTCGGAGATTGGGGATATTATATGCATTGTCCACTTCAACACAATGTACTCAGTCACCTGCAACAAGAGATTATAGCTGTTCAAATGTTTCCATTTCCTTTAAAGAGACAGTGAAACCTGTGAAAGACACTCAAGAGACCAATAAGATATAACTGCTTTAAGGTGGAGCAGAACTATACTCAGGAGGCCTGTTGGGCTCTCCTGCTTTTACATTAATGTAAATAAATTGCCTTTAAGTCATAGAAATTGCCTTTAAGTCATAGAAATTACAATAGCATTACTGAGGGAAAAAATCAGACCTTCAGTTTGAAGGGAAATGAATGAATAACTTTATGATAATACGCTACCTAATAAAACCTTTTGCATCTCTCATCATTGAACAGATCTGTTTTTTTTATGTCCTCAATTTTCTGAAATCTGAATTTTCCATGTCCAGTATCACCTGCCAGGAAATATGTACCTCCTTAATGGTATTCTCTAAACCATATTTGGGTCACAGATGCATTTCTATTTTAGGCAGGTGAGAGTTGCACTTAAAAAGAACAGATGTATTCTCAAGAGAAATACATTGGAACAGAGAGTTGTTATTTTCTTTTTGTGATCAGTTCAGTCAGTGTAAGTGTTATCAGTGAAGAAAGACTTACCAACTCAGATTCATCTTTTGTACAGCCACCATTTACATAGCACTGAAAATCTGCAGCTATGATTCTACCATCATTCATGAATCCAACCTGTAATATTGCAACCAATGCATTAGTCTTTACTCTCACGTATTTCAAACTTCTCTTTATAAATAAGATAACCAGTTAACAAATACAGCCTGATGTTCAGACCACAGAACACAATGGGATTTTTTGCCACCAAATTGGAAAAAAGACCTGTATGGATTTCTGCGTATAGGATGGTATCAGTTTGGATTGGAATACGCAGACAAAGAGCAAAATACATATAAAGGCCACAAATCACCAGAATGCCTCAGCTGCCAAAACTATTCTCCCACCTAGACATTAACTATACTTTTACTCACACAGAATCCGAAAAGATTGTTCACCACTGTTTTCCATAAGAACAGAGACCAGAAGGAAGATAACAAGATTGCTAAATCACTAAACAAAGTATTAACTATGATTATGCTAATTCTACTTTCTGAAGAATTTCTTTTGTAATCACCTTTCATCCTGATTATTTCATCACCTAGACAACATAATAAAATGAACAAATGGTGCATATATTTGTCTTATTGCATGTTCAGAAACATACATCAAATTTAATTGAATTATAGTTTTTGTTTCTTCCTCTTAAAAAAAAAGTGACGTTTTTATATTTTAATAGTTTATCTCATGATATTTAAATTGGAACAATCACAGAAAACCACAAAATAACTGGAGACCAAACTGTTAAATGATGTAAATTGATGCAGCTCCATTAAGATCAAGAATAGGAAGATAAAAGGTGATGAATATTATGCTGGCTAAGTCCTGTATAGCTGCATGGATAGGATAAGAGATGGGATTGATGGGGCAAGTGATGTTTGCTTAACATAGTTAAGCAATTCATGCAGTTTCATGCAGTTTTTGCAGTTGTTGTGTTTAGGTAAAGGAAAGGTTAGGGCTGGTGTTAGATTTAGGATTTGAGAGGTCAAGGTCAACATTCTTTCTCCTTCAAACTTATAACCATTATTCTAATTTTACGGAAAAAAAAAGAGAAGTTGTAACTACATCAAAACGAAATATGAACTGTAAGTCTGTGGGTGTTGTAGAAAATTCAATGAGAAGCATAATTCTTCCTCCTTTTTTTCTCCAAAAGCATAACCTTTGTCATAATTCACAATCTTTGTTTTAGCTTCAAGATAGCTAGTTAGAGAATAACGGCACCAGAATTAATACTAGTAACTGTTTCTTCTGCTCTAAGGCTATACCTAAGTGTTGAGTTCCATGTATGATTCAGCAGCAGGAAAATGTACTCTCCATTGTTTCTTTTCCCTAAGCCTAGTCCTACTTCTCTAACACCCTTCATGGACACCCAAATAAACAATACTTGAAACCAAAGTAAACATAAGTAAAGAGTAGCTTTGAGACTCACTGATGATTCAAGGAGAAAACAAAATTTTTATGTCTACTTTTACCTCCCCAAGCAGAACTATAATCTCAGAGATCTCTGCTTAGGAGGGATCTGAACAGAAATGAACCATGAACCCTTTCAACACCACCTCAACAAAGCTTGGGGCCTACACAGTATTTTGTAAGTAATGTTCCTCTCATCAGTTGCTTTGTGAATCCCAACTGCCACAATTAGAAAAATAGCCTTAATAACTCTTCAGTAAAAAATGTTTGCTCCAAAATTACACCTAAAGCATACATCCCATTCAATATTGATACTTATTCCAGCTCAGATGTTCATGAAAGGCTTGCTTGGCCTAAGCAATTCTTGATTAGTTACATCTGAATCAAAAGTTTGAAATATATGCCAAATATAAGGCATGACCCAGTCCTCATCATAGCTTAAAGGTCCATTTAAGATCAAGAAAAAAGTCAAAGTCCCTTGCTTTTTTATTTCCCTAGGGGCATAGATGGGTTCCCTAAGGCAAATCTAAACATATAACAGGGATTCTCAGTTAAAAGATAACTGAACCAAAATAAAAACATAAGCCAAATTACTGCTTTTCCAAAACAGCTATCACAGTACTTCAGGACCCATGGAACTATAAGCAATCACACTTTTTATTCAAATCGTAGCCATAATTCTGGACTTAGAAATACTGAGGCACTTTCTTCCTTCAGCAAAACTAAATATAAGCCAGGAACCTCTTATCAACAGCCACCCTCATCCCATCTCTGGTATCAGTGTCAGACTCTTGAAAGAACCAAGACCTTTCTTTCTTCTTTTTCCTTATCTTTACTGTAATGCTAATAGTACCTGAAAATAATCCCAATATCTTCATCAGAATTAAATATAGGATTCCATTCATTCTTCTCACCCTCCTCAGGCACCCATGGAATAACTCAGGGAAAACCAACATCTTAGCCCTTTTTTACTTCACTTAATTTCTAACTTTAACCCTAACACTACCATCAGTGATATCCAGGTAATGAGTAGCTACATGAAAACTGAATATAAGCCTTTCCCAAGCCTTTCCCTTTTCTAAAGCAGAGCTCCTCAGATTTTTTAAGTTCATAGATGATTCAGCAAGAATTACCTTCCATTCCTTCTTTTCCTTATCCCTACCTGTATATGCAACTTAAATCGTAATATTAATAAAGCCACTGTTATCAATATCTGTCCATAACCTATTAATAAACAGAAATTAAAATAAACTGATCATCACTTAAAACATCACCATCACCTCAGACTGAGGACAAAACTAGTTATATTAGGCCTATCTTCAAACGTGTCTGGTAACAGCTGTATCCCAGCCTGGAAGTTCTGTGTGACTGAAATATACATATGCA
Source organism: Anseranas semipalmata (assembly GCA_013399115.1). Lineage (NCBI taxonomy): Eukaryota > Metazoa > Chordata > Aves > Anseriformes > Anseranatidae > Anseranas > Anseranas semipalmata. The sequence goes on from VXAA01007015.1 coordinate 3,159,873, forward strand.
GTACATTCAATTATTCAGACCTGTGACCCCTGCAAGACTGAGAAACAGACCAAAACTCTCTTTCTCATTTTTTCTGTAGCCACAATCCTAATACTATTACAAGTATCAAATACGTATAGATGACCTATATATGCTACAGCAGCTCTTCACTCAACAGAACCAGCCCTCATATTGTTTCCTGAAGCCAATGTATTAAGAAAGCTCATGTATTAAAGTCACCTTAAGAAACCAACTGCTTAACCACTTTTCCCCAAACCACGAATTTTATCCTACTTTCAACCATAATCAGGTAATGGATATTCAGAAGAATACAAAATACATATGCTATTGACATCTGTCACTCCCAATCCCATTCTTTGTTCTGTGGTTTATACAGGATTTAACAAAAAGTGAAACCTTCCTCCTTTCTTTTCCCAAGTCAGTTGTAAACCTAGTCTGATTATAACCAGAATCTAACATTATCTTTACAAGCTGTATCTCCAGCAAAATGAAAAATACACCCTGCCTCTCCCAGAAAGTGAGAAATACCCTCTGCCTCTCCTCAGCTAAGCTCTATAACTCATGCAAGAGTCACTAGGAAAACCAACCTCTCAACCTTTCTTTATCCAAACCATATTGACCCATAAACCCTGTCCTGGAGGGTTTTAGTGTGCTCATATCATATACCAACACCTAAAAGAAGGGTTTTGCCTCTGCTAACAGTGGTTGCCAAGCTGACTTCAGTGATGGCTTTGTTTACCCAGTTACTCTTGATGTAAGGATTTAAGAGACGTCAAAAATAAGACTTTTGCTACTAGCTGAATCTTCCATTACGTTGAAGGGCTGCCTTTGTTTCTGAGAAGTGACTCATATTCAAATCTGATTTAAGTACTTGTCATGTAAGGATGGGGTAGGGCTAATGTCAGCAGTATTTTGGAGTAAGAAAAGGGATGGATAGCTACGCTTCTTACTGGATATTGCATAGGCTGTAGGAATAGGATGATAGCTGTTGTTTTGATTCAGAGTATTTGTCAGGGTACTCCTAGGACTTGAGCAACATTGGTGCTGGTTTAGGTTTTCAGAAGATGAGGATTTTGGTTTCTTGCTGCATTTTGCTAGTCAATAAAATGATAATGATTTGCTCCAAATTAAAGCACTACCCATTAACTGAGCAGCATGTCTTCTCCCATCACTCACTTTGTATTTTCCAAAGAAAGGGTGCCGTCCACCAGTGATTAACATATCAATATTTCTTTCAAGGGCAAAACGGACTGGATGCCCGGTCCTAAAATAAACAAAAAACTCCACTTTCATTACAGTCTATCCATGCAGATTGCAAAGACATTATATGCATATGGCCAAACTCCGAGTGGTGGCAGTAAATCAGTCCATTCTATATTTTAGTTTCTCATTAACCTACCAGGTCTGAGTTTAGGCTGATTTAAGCAGATTTTATTTTATTGGGTTACAGAAACAAGGTAGAGGTACAGAACTCTTCAGTGACTTTCCTTTAGCTTTTCAACAGGAAGATGCAAGCTCCATGAAGCATGCACATGACATGGCAAGGAAGCCAGAGTAATGGAGATCTGTGGCACAAAGGGCTGATGTGAGCACACCTATTTAATCGGATGAAAAAACACTTTCACTGAATATCTAAATGAGATTCAAGCCAGTGTGCCTGGGAAAGTCCTGGATGGGGTTGGGATTTGTGCAGATCGGCCCTAAGAGAAACTTCATGAATGCCTTTTTTTTGGCTATCATATAGACAGTATTCTATGAATTCCACTGCCAAAAGCCCAGATAATTTTCAAGTCTCTATCCAAGATTTACTGCCCAAGAGATAAGAAATATCATGTCTTCAAGACAAATCCCAAGCAGGGTTCAGGTCTGAAGCTCCTTTTTACTTCAGTCATGTCATCTCTGATTTGTTTTACTTAAATCACTCATTTGATTTATTTAGATCAACTTACTTGTTGGCTGCCACTGCTGCAATTACAGCAAAGAGTGAAGGCTTGGTAATCTTGCCACCAAATGCTCCACCAACACGTTTCACATGACACAATTTTATTCGACTGGAGGTTTAAAGCTGAAGCCACTAATTCCTGCAAAAGTGAAGGTCCAGGATTTCGCTGAGAATTGTCACATACCAAAGTACATTAAAAATGCTTATTTTCCATGGCTAACCATATATTGGGAGCTTACAGGCTTATGAATGCACAGCAGAAAACTGGAATTGCTGTAGATACAAAAAAAAGGATTTCAAACAAGCAGAGATGCTAATGAAAGCACAATTCAGTCTTTAAAGAATAGTGGAAATGAAACAATAGCTCCATAAACTAGTTTGATTTTTTGATGCCAGATATAATAAACCCTATATAGAACTGCAAAGTTCATCTGCAGCTGAATATAAAGCATCCACTAAAATATCAAACTGAATGGAACAGAGCGATTGTTTACAGCACACTAGAGAGTGCAGCTAAAATGCTGACAGACCACTGCATTCTGAAAATATCTCCTATGACAGTGCTGCCAGAAATGCAAATAGAGGTTTAACTTGTAGGGCTGACAGGGAAAGTACAAAAAATGCAAGCCAGTAATTAACTGCAAAAGCTAACACTGAACATGTAGAAATTGCATATATTCTTTGAAAATGTTCTTTTCTACAGACTTGCAATCCAATTCTGCTGTCAGCTAGGACTTATTAACTTTTTTTCCCCATTATTTCACATAGTTCATATAGCCAGTATACCTAATATAGAATTAGTCTTTTCTCAACGAGAGTACAGCCATGTTATTTATCTAAGACACCCTTTGTCCATCCCACAGTAATACTGCTCATTTGTGTCTGCACTGGATTGTACAATACAAACAGCATCCTGCTCACAAGACCTGCTGTTACATTCAGCTTCATCATTAGTGAGGCCTCTCATTTTCATTAAATATATATATATATATATATATATATATATATATATTCAAATAAATTAATCTGAATTGGGAACAGCATTAGGATGTTTCAAATGAAACACAGAAGACTGAAAGCAACTCCAGATGCAGTTCAGCTTTAAAGTTATTTAGGAAGGTAAGAAGCAGGTACTATTAATACTTCATTTTACCTGTACATCTGTTGCATGCTGAGTTGACACATACACATCCATTCCTTTATCCTCCACTCTTGGAATAACAAGCACACTATTTGTTTCCAGGTAAAAATGTTCCTGTCCTCCCATGTGCAATTCACCTGTTACGCATATAATTATAGGAAAATCTAAGCTGTGTTTCAAATGAACTGGGAGCAAATTTATATTTGCCTATATATATATGGCAGAGAAAAAGAGTTCTGTCACAGAAGGAAAATATAGTTTCATTTATTTCTGATTTCTTTGTATCTCAGGTGTACACCTTTTGGGACCATGTGTTTATTAGGAGAAAATTATTCAATCACCTAAAGCTTGTATGGCTTTATTTCCCTAGGATAAGATCAAAATCTACTTAATATCTGATGCCTTTTCTTCTTTAGGGAGGTTGTATCTCATCTGTTATAACGCGATTATAGTCTATTCTCTTCTAAATCACCCTGTGAGGGAAAGCTTTCCCTTTTCCTTTCTTTTTTTATCCTCTTTCCATCAGTATGCCCTTCTCCTGTTTCACTGTTTCCTACATATTTCTACCCAACACTTTCCTTTTGTACAATTTTCCTTTCAGAGAGGGAAATCCATCGGTACAGCACAGCATAAAAGCTAATTCTGTCAGTTCCATGTGACCTTTACTTTATGCCATCCTTAGGTCTGACAATATTTCCCTAGCAGTTATTCCTAAAACACACGTTCATGCAGAAGTAGTAGGAATCAGAACCAAATCCACTAGAAGATGATACTACGTGATGTGGAACAGTTGGAAAAAGTCCGAAGGAGAGCAGAAAAAAATCAGAGGTCATGAACTTGCACAGAGAGATTGACAGAATTGAGAAGGCTCAGCCCAAAAAAGTGCAGGAAGACATGAATCTTGAAATCCATGGAAAGCTACTGCAAAGAGGAAGAGAATAGTCCATGTTACATGCTCACAGTAGAGAGAACAAGAAGCGTAGGAATACTTAAGTTGCAGCAAATTCAGTTAGCCATGAGGATAATCATTCTAATCATAGGAATGGTGAAGCACTGGGAAAAAATGCTAGCAGGGATTGGTAAAGCTTCATTTAAATTGACCATTTCATCCCCATTACTCCTGAAGGGGAAAAAAAATCAGAGTAAATTTTGCTGAGAAGAGAATAAAAATTTGAATTCAGCCACCAGCTGGAAATAGATTCTGAATTAGCATGACTCCCCTCCCTCACCTGATGCACTGCAAGCATGACCTACCTTCTATGATTTCATCAGCAGACTTAAATCCTTTCTCAATATTTCCTTTTTCTATTTTCCTTTCTTCAGTAATGTATGAATTATGTTTTATTGCATCCTGCAGCAAGAAACAAAACAAAACATGCTAATTGTAATTCAGTCATGATTTTTATATAGTACAATCTTTAATTATCCATATGATCCCTTTTTCAGACGGACAGATGGTTGCAGCTAAGTATTAGAAAGAGCAGGACAGTTGTTTCCCTTCCACCATCAGAGAGCTTCTATTTTTCATTTTTTATAGTTCACATCATTCTGTCCTTCCTCCACATTAGAAATACTTAATATCTGTTAATGGCATTCAGAGACATTGAAAATATTTCAGAATCAGATTGCTTGCTACTGAAAATGTGCCAGACTTGAAGATTTTCAGAACATGGGTGCAGGATGTGTGATTCCAGAACTTCTACAAACATAAGCTCTCAAATTTAATTCTATGCTGACCTACTCCTGCTAGGAATTTGGCTCCCACTGGCATGGAAACGTTCCCTTAACACTTTGAGTATTCGTTTTGCAATCTCAACCTAAATCTACAAAGATCAGTCTCTGATATACTGAATGAATAGGTACCTAACAACATTTTTTTATGTTTCTAAAAATAAAACTTCAGAGGACATTTATAAACTTTTTACAGTTCATCTTTGGAACCAATAAACTCATATCTCAAGCCAAAAGAAAAAAAAAAATCCAAAGCCTGGCAAAGATCTGCACAAGGAGGTGAATAGTGAATGAGGTGACTTAAGAGATCTATCAGACAAGGAAGAGGAGATGGATTGTTACCTCAATGGTCAGAATTGGCTCCAGATCTTCATACACTACCTTCACCTTTTTAGCCCCACGCTTTGCCTAAGTCAGTGACTCTGCAACCACAGCACAAATTATCTGTCCGACGCAAATCACCTGCAACACACCAACTTACATTACCCTAAGAAAAAACACAGGAGTGGTTACATTTCTGTACAGAGACAGAACATTCTTTGTGGAAATAGGTTATGCTCCAATGCCACTATTTATATTCTGTTCCTTTAAGAATACTATTCCAGTACAGACTTAACTTTATTAGATGAGAAATTCTACTGGCATCCTTCATCTGCTGCAACATCTCCAGCATGAGAAATGCTGCTGACATCAGTGATCATAAACATTTTCCCTGTGGCTGTACCGAGGTGGCCAGATGCTGCGTCAAGTAAAACCTCATCTGTCCCAGACTGCTTTCCTTGTCTATTCTCAGAAAGGAAGGAAACTCAGACAAGAAGGAATAGAGGGGTAAGACCAACACACTAGGAATTATGCCTGCACCACTGCAAATACCAGGCTGCAATATCACTTGTGATGGAGACAGCCTGAGGCCTGGGACATTCTGTATGGTCACATTGGCTGCACAAATCTAATATATTTCAGTACTTGAAAAAAATCCCCTCTTTTTTTTTTTTTTTTTTTAACGTAACAGAAGCAAAAGGTCCAGGCACTCCTCCAAATCAAGAAATACCTTGTCTTCTGCATATGCTTGCTCATCATTGCCATTTTTCCCTGGAACATCTTTTGCTGTCACCACATCAACCACTCCTGGCACCTGAAAGGCCTCTGATGTGTCAAGTGATCTGGAAAGTAGAGCATGCACATAAATGAGTACCGTGCATGGTACAAATATCTCTAGAGTAAATAATTCCATGAATTTCAGGACAGAAACATAATCCACTTGATATTCTCAACACAGATCTTTAGATGGAGAAGAAATTGGAAAAGCGTTGATTAGCACATTGCAAAAAAATAAAACGAAAGCATGAGCATCTGTGTGTACACTACATAAATAGCTCTTTAAATTCTAGTCCCAGTACATTCAAAGTTTAAGAACATGTTTACTTCCCACATTTTCTGTACTAAAAGCGGTGAATGCATTAGTATGGACTCTTCTGTCCATATCTGATATTATTTAAAGCATACAGGAAGGACATTCTTACCTCATTTGTAATGCACACCTCATTATATGGCCAAATCAGATGATAAGAATAGAGAATACTCTAAACATACTTATGTGTATATAGTTTTTTCATACTTAAATGATCTTCGCATGGGCTTTAATATTGGTGACCACAGCCAGAGAAAGTTCTCCATCCACTGGATGGATGTCATCAATGTAAACTGCTTCACCAGTGGCATGCTTAATTCCAGACTGGTGCATGATGGGACATCCCACAGGATCTTGTGGAGACTGTCCTGGGTCAACATGCTGCAAATAGGAACATATTATCTTCAAGCCAGCACAGTAATCATAGAAAGCCTAACTCACAAACATTTTCTGAGATCATGTTGTGATGATAAAATCCATGTGGAACTGGTCTAGATTTTATGACAATATTTGTGGGAAACATTATAAAGAGTTAATTCCAGTTTTAGAATTTGTGCTCTATTGGCACCAAGGTGCCCTGACCGAGGTCAGAGAAATATATTGCATTAGATACCTTGCAAATCTCTAGTAAGTGGCAGTCTCTTCCACAGAAAGATTGCAACAAATAAATGGGCAAAAAAATAAAAATCAAGATACAGAGATTTAAAAGGGACAAAATGACTTGTTCACATAGTGAAACTATGGCAGACAGAACAAAAACCTTCTGGATCTTAGCTAGCCTGTCTTACTGGGTCCATACTGCTTCTGACAGCATCCTATGCAAGCCACACTTGCAGACTTCAGCTTCACCACTGCTTTAAACAAATCATACTTCACGTTGTTTACTTTGGAGGAAACATATCTGAAATCAGGGATATACTCAGAGATCTCTAACTCCTTCTTGCCCATCTTCCTAAAGAGACAGGCAAATCTGTATTCTGGCCAGTGCTGACTAGACCAAAAAATGGCTTCATCCAGGTTTCTGCTAATTAAATCCCCATCAAATCCCTCTAATACTTCGAAGAGCCTGGAGTTGAAAGCACTTCAGACATACTTAATGAAAATACAGCTTTGGTGCTCTCTGTTGTTGAGTTTCTGATCATTCACATCAGTTGGAAACAGACTTCTCAAGGACAGTGAAAACCTTCCAACATCTGTGTTTTGTTTGGGCTCTTACTGAGTAAAAAGTTCTCTATAAAACATGTCTTCTCCTTCAAAAAAGCCAATCTCTCAAAAGAGCACAAAACAAATTCTTGGCTGAAGCTGAAAGTTTTTGGTGGAAAATTGGTGCTAAGCAACCAAAGTTTGATTTTTAAAGTTTTTTGATTTTGCAACAAAACAAAGACATGGGTGATTAATTCTTGATGAAATTTTAAACATTTTTAAGTTGAAATCTTCTACTGAACAAACTTTATTACATGTCAGCTGCATCTCCCTTTCACGCTGTAGCTTTGCAGATAAATCTTTAAGGCTTAAACAATCACAGAGATGCTGCAGCAGGTTACTCCATTTATTTTCACTGTGACCCACTGGAGAATTTAAATTCTGCTGAGCTCCTGCATAGCAGAAAGCTGTGCCCCCGTTTCAACTACGTCAGGACATCCTGATGCTGCATAACACCTTGAGGGCAAGGAGTACATCTGCATCCTGAGAGACAAGGAAATTTATAAAACAATAAAAGATTTCCCACAGGGTCAGCTGTTTCAGCAGCTTCACAATACAGTTAGCAAAGACTTAGGAAAAGTGAGAAGGGCACGGTATTCATTAAGACAGAGTCTATGGCAGTCCCAGCTACAAACACACCTCACCTGATAGAATTGGACACCCTGGGGAACACCACTTTGTAGCGTTCCCAAAGCACTCATCTTCTCCTGTGAAAGCTCAGCATACCTGAAGGGATACTGAAAGGAAGGTGATGTCAGAGCAGTATTGTCAGACCTTTATTTTTTAAAACAAGGTTTTTCCCCTCACATATTTTGAAATAAAGTGTAACACCTTTACCCTCCCATCCCCGAACCTTTAAGAAAGCAGAGATTTCCTGCAGCCCATATGCTGATGTGGATATGCAATTCTTGTCCAATCCTTACCATTTGATGTAAACCATGCATCACTTCTAGGTGAAACCTGAATAGGAAGCTAACAAGCAGAGTTCTTCTATATTCTACTTTTCCACCCACAGCTGATGGAAGAAGAGAAATTTCTTCCAGCACCAGTTTGCAAGCTTCATTCAGCATCAGATCATTCCATTGCCTGGCAGAAGAATAGGTTAGCATGAACACACACCTCTTTATAAATAAAAGACAGCTAAAACTATTGTGAAGTATGTGGGAAGTAGTAAGTAAATCAGCGTAAGTTATATCAAGAAATAACCTATTAGGGAGGGCTGGTAAAAGAGACATTGTAAGAAGCTGATGATGGCAGAATCCAACAGACCCCATACATCGCATCATGCCTCCTGCTTTTTGCTTAAATACGTTAAGACATCCCCTACCTTCCTATGAGCTTCTCACAGGACTTTCTTGCACTGAGTGTGGTTGAGCCAATGCCTCCGTGTAAAATACTCAGATCTACAATTGTGTCTGTGCCTGGATGGAAGAGGACTCGCAATCCAGAATTCACTATGGACAAAGCATTTTTCTAACGTTCAGCCTGTCTGAAGGCTGAAATGAAGTCATCCTAATGGGAAAAAAGCAATAAAAAATGCCATCAATGGCATAGATTAACCTTGTTAAAAGAAAACAAATCTATTATTCCTTGTATTTTAGTTGTTACCATTGTCCAAAGAAAGCATCATTTTTAGCAAACATTTGCTAGAATTAGTGTTTCAGTTAATTTTTTTATTTTTCTTGAAGTGCTAAGCTAATCATAGGTGTACATAGTAATAGGGGACATTATTTGAGGTTATCTGCAAGTAAGAAAACATGACAAAAATAAGGATTTTTTTCAGTAGTTTAATTACTTCAGAATGCTGGAAAAGCAGTCCTAGTATAAGCCACTTCATATATTGCCAGTATGTTCTTTAAATCAAATTCCAACTTACAAAATAGTGGTTTCTATTCCAGGACATGGAGGCCCCATTGTGCTAACAAACCTGATTTTGTGAAGATTTTACACTCAGAGATTTTATGTTCTATTCTAGCTAAAATAATGGCATTTACAGTGGGATGCACTAAAAACAACTGCACTTTCTGTTGTCAGAAATCTCTTTTTGTTCTGGAGACGGTTAAACATATTTTAAAAGAACACGTAATAGTTTCTTTCACGATCAGGCACAGACCTGATCATTGAAGAGAGGATATAAAGTGCTCAGAAAAAAAAAAAAAAAATCACATTCAGAGCCACAGAACTTTTAAAGTAGGGGTTAGCAGGTTAGATCTGTCACTGTGTATGTGATATCCCCATGACAATTGTAAAACTTAGGATTATATGATGAACAGTGAGTCTTCTCAAAGATGGAAAATCCTCTCAACAGGATTTACATTGGTTCACTTAAGCAACATTCACACCAACCTACTCAAAATCAAAACCAACCAGCAACTGGCAGGAACAAGAGTCTGATAGACAGATTTCCATCTACACTACTGTTCCTTCACTTCCTGTTGACAATTCTTGAAAGAAAAAAAAAAAAGTCCATTTGCATTTTTGTTGTGTCAGCAGAATTAATCGAAGAGACAATTCAGCATGAAAGAGAGTGGCAAAAGCAGCCTCCCGCCCAAAATGATGCTGATTTCTTACTGTGAGCCTGTCGAATTTCATATGTTATTCATGTGACTGCTGACAGATAGTTTTCCTCCTCTTTGAAGTGACATTTTGAGCTCAACAGCAGTGCTATCATCTGGAATATCCTCCATGACTGCTTTAGTTCTGTGGCATAACTTCTCATGGGACAATGCAGGTGGGATTTCTTTCTTCTTTTACTCTGTGGAGGGAACTAAACTTTTCCTGTTTCATTTTCTCTTACAGCCTGTTTGTCTCTCTAGTCACTACTGAGGCCCAAAAGTTTCTGTGCAGCAGAAGCACTGTTGCTGCTACCAGCACAGATTATGCTATTGCAGGTTTTGAGCTCGTGGAATCTTTTTGATTTCGACGGGAAACCTGCCATGGCTGACCAGCCTCTAAAAGGCTGGAACATTCCTCCAGCCTGAGGCCACATATGTTTACTATGCTGTATTGCAGTGGGCAGCTACTCTGGGGACAGACTTGCTGACGTCAAGGTTGGCAGCTACTCCTATAGCTTCTCCTTCGTTGAACTTCAGTCACAACATCCTTGCTGCAGTTGGGTCTTCCCCTACTTGCCCCATATTTTCCTCACATCCACTAGAGGGATATCTAACACAGTAACAATTACACCATTTCCTTCACCTCAAACCTCCTAAAGCCAGATGCAGTAACCTTTGCTCACAGCACTTTGGGCCTTATTGTGTGAGCAGTTGCAATGATAGCTCAGGACTATTCAGAGCGTAAATTGCTAATTAGTTAGTGAGAATAGGCCAGAAACAAGCTTTTTTTTTTTTTTTTTCCCCCCTGGAGACTGTGTGGCAATATGACATTTCTCCTGGAGATAATCAGGAAGCCCAAAGTTCTGTGCCTGGAAGTGGCACAAGAGCACATTTAAGAGTGGGGAAAAAACAGTGAGAAGCCCAAAGAAGTAGAAGATGATGGCTGGCTGGAGGAAGTGGGAGAGTGATGCAGGGATGTCAGAGCTTTCTTAGATGTTTACAAAGCATTAGTAACCCGCATGTTTCAGTACCCACTGAAGATAACGTAAATATTCCTAATAACTTCACTGGAACCTGAATGAAACCTCTCAATCATTGGTAAAATTTTACTTTAATTCAAGGTTACACTCAATGCGTCTATCATCCAATATTTGGACTGAAATGTACAATGATTTTGATCTTTTCCTGGGTTCTATTTTAGATATAAGACAATATAACACTGTATACACCACAAAACACTTAAAGCAATTCAGAGAGGAAATCAAAGATCTTACCTTCTCAGAATATGGGATGAGAACAGAAACAATGACCTCCTTGGGCTTTATGTCCGCATGTTCACAGCCAGCAAGAAACTGATCATTTAAAAGAATCTGTCGTTTACCACCTGTTGGAGAAAAATGTACTGAATATGGAGCAAGAAGGAAACATTCAAATTCCATCGAACCTGTGTAAAAGCATACATTATAACCAGAGTGTTGATATAGCTTTCACTCCAAGTGAAAATAATCATGCAAACGTGCAGCTGTGAAAATTAAATGAAGATACACAAAGAAAAAGTGCTGACATTTTCAGTGAGCATTGTTTTCAGTGGAAAATAATATCAGCTCCAAAGTTCTGCAATGGCCTTAGAAGTATATAGCTAGCTCCATTCAGGATCTGGTCTTAGACTGCAACGTCCTCTGAGTGGAAAGGTTAACCTTTATCATACACAGTAAGTGCAATATATTTCCCTATGTGAATGCTATACAGTCCCGCCATCAAACATAAAACACCAAGTATATCATATTTTCTGGAAAAGGTACATCTTAAGAATGCTAATAAGAGTCAGAAAATGAGCAATCTGGGTTTAAATATGGCTATTCTTTTTCTGCTCTTTCAAAAGCTAGACCATTAAATCATTAAAGCACGGTAAGCTTTTAAGAAATTATAAAACACTGCAATGAGAATCAGCCCTGGACATCTCAAAGGCAGTAGAAATCATTGCCAGGATTTTCCAAAGTACCCACAGATTCTATGTGACTAGGATGGGATTTGCTTGGGCTTGATTACTGGAAGTGTTATGTAAACATTTACACATAAGTGCCAGTGACTTCAATAGAAGTTTCTAGGTGCTAAGACTTCATGAGAATTAACCAATTTTTCTTAAAATGAGCGAGGCACAAGCAACAAAAGGAAACACCAGTCTGATAAAAGGGGCAACATAGCCAGAGGCACCATAGATAGACCTTTCTACCTGTCGTGCCTGCCCATTTCTCTTTTGTGAGATTGATAAATGTTGTTTCCTTTTGCCTTGTGAAGCAGAAATACAGTGTTTTCTACTGGCAGACACTTCTTGCCAATCAAAATGAGAGGCAAATACCAGGACAACGTTGTCTTCCATTCAGAAACAAGTACCCTTCTAATTCATCTAGAGGATGTGCAGGAGTGTTTCGTTTGAAAATTGTTACCTATAGTCATATTCCCTGTTGCACTGTTCAGCCCATCTGGCAAAGATTTGGCAGGAAATCCAAAGCTTACCATCTGATGCCAAGTTGAGAACAGATTTGCCAACTGATAAGATTGGGTTCAAGTCCCAGGTCGATCCCCTGCTTACAATGTGTCCTCCTAAAGACTTTAACAAACAATGAGGTTATTTTTAGGCTTGCCCTTTTCACACGTAACAGGGATCTGCATCATAACCCCGTTTTATTTACTTAAAATGTCTGTTGGAAGAACTCATATTTGTTTTGTTCAATCTTAACTGAAGTTACATATTTGTATTTTTTTATTGTAATTTAATTTATTGTTCCCTTCAAAAGTCCTGTCTCATTATCTCTGTTGAGAGAGACCAGGCTTACTTTTCCGCCCAAGAAAAAAAAAGAGATGGCCAATTCCCTTAATTACAGGAAGAAATACAAGGTACTGAGGTAAGGGAATTCTAAAGGAAAATTAGGGAAAAGGTCAGAGATGCCTTATACATGATGGATAAACAGCTATGTGTCTATAGTCAAGCTAAAGTATGATTGGCTGTACCCTGTGCAACACCTTGCCAAAGAATCCCACTTTTCTTCTTTGCTCAGTCTCTTTCATTTCTCTGCTCAGCCAGTCAGCAGGGATAGCAAAAGATTCACTGGTTACAATTCTCAAGATATTTGCTCCTGCTGACTAGCCTAGGACTCCCACTTATTTCATATAACTTTTGTGATGGCATTAATTATTCAGCTTTACAAGGCATGTCACAGACTCTGTGACCTGTTTTTCTCCATATATTTATAAGTGACATTCATACAGGTATGTCTGTAGTGTCAGCTTGTTTACTGCCACTGCTGAATACATACCACCATGCTCCTGATCTGTTCTCCAGCTCGAGTTCTCAGCTGCTGCAAGAGAGCTTGATAGATTTTTCTTTTCTCCTCTGGGAGTTTTGGGATTGTTTCCATAAGAATGTCTCTGAGCTGGGCCAGGCAACAGGCAGCTCCTATTACTAGCCCTGAAACCAAATGAGTTTAAACAGTGAAATCATAGTGCTACGCTATAAATGCAGTAGATATAGTTCATAAGGCCTCTAAAGATTTGCTATTGTACACAGCTTTTGTCAGCAGTATGACAAAGAGAACTGAGAATAAGATGTATTTCGTATTACATGCAAAAGAACTGCAAATACCATTTGCTTATTCAGCAATGGTTCCCAATACACATATACCTGAAAAATACTATATTTTGTATTTGCACACACCAATGCACATCTCTTTTTTGTGCTGTGTATTCCTAAAGACACAAACAACAGTTGATTCATTAGAATGAAGGATGACAAAATTGTTGGAATTCTTCAAGAACAAGCCCCAGACACTTGATCACACTTCCACTAGTATCAGAGAAGCCACTACCATGGATTTCACTGAACCCTGGAGCAAGTGTTCAGAAAAGTCTTCAGGTGTTGTGAAGAGCTTATTATGAACAATGGGACCATGCTTTAAAGTCTTCTTCTACTGAGGTGTGCTTAAATGCAGTTGCACTGATATTAACACAGTAACTTGGAGATATTTGTAATTCAGTAGCTGCTATAAATCACTGAGCTAGAAGAACATAAGGAGAGAAAGAGGGAATTATAACAAAATATTAATTTCTCTAATTTTTACTAGCAATTTCCCATGGAGAATATGCTGCATTTCACACTTTGCTACAGATGTAATACTTCCACTCAGCAACATGATGTGCCTACTGGATTGGATCCTTAACTCAACCCTTTTGATGTCAGTGCATCTATGACAATTAATAATAGCCAAGAATCAAGCCCAACCACTCCAAAGAAAATCTTGTGCTATTTTGGATTGGAAATCTGTATCCAGCATTTTGTGTTGCAAATCCAACCCTAGTCTAATCAAAGTTCTGCAAATTTTATTAGACCAGTGGTTGTGACTGAAAGGTTCATGATCAGTCAAAAAAAAAAAAAAAAAAGAAGAAGAAAAAAGGATGATTTAGGTCCTTCCCCTGTGTTTGCTGTTTGCAGAAATCTGATATTTGAACAAATATATTTTTGCAGAACAGTCTCATAAATTGTCACCATCCACCTTCTCCAGACCGTAGGTAAGCTAACATATTGATTAAAAGGCTTAGTGAAATGACTGCTATGGGGGGAACAAAAACAAAAACATTCCACAGAAATAAGAATCAATGGCTCTTATCTTCTGGTGTCAAAATAAAAAACCCAAGTGAATTCAGCCATTACGGTTTGCACCATCAGTAGAGATAACGTGAAGACTTACCATCATTTGTACTACTCACAACATGCATTTCTGGAATCCTCAAAGGATGGAGAATGATTGGATGATAGATATCACAGTAATTTGTGTTGAGTCCTGAAAGGCAAAGTACAATAGAGTATGGTTAGAGATCTGTTTAAAGAATTAACCATATTCCTTGACACAGAGACTACAAAGCTCAAAGCCACTGTAACTAAGTAGTTGCAAAGTTTTCTGCTTTTTCTTTTGCAGTGTCTCAAATACCATATTTTACTGACTTTCCTAGGTCCGCTTATCTGATTCTCTTTGCATTTACTTCTTCTCATATGCTTTTTTCAGATCAGTCTGAAGGCAGATCTGAAGTCCAAGTTGAATATTCTCTTTCCTGACTCTTGCTCTGTGTTCCTCTGGAATGGCTTCTGGTCCTTTCCTATATCACATTCAAATTTCACCTCCCACCTCAGAGCTGCACACAATTCCACTCCTGCTTCATCATGTTTCTAGCTACTCACTCCACCTGTATGTATGAGCTACATAATTTTTGTGTTTCCCTTATTTTCTCCTTGTGCAATGTCCTTAAAAAAAAAAAAAAAAAAATTCAAAAAATGTGCATGCATGTAATGCATGTAGTAATTAAATTATCTCATGACCTGTTGTAAACCTCATGTTTTGTAATGGTAGTCCTCTTTGCTGTGCAGTAGCTATCTTAGAGCCTGATCCAACGACAACAGAGAGCTTTCCCTTAATACGAAGGGACTTCAAGTTTTTAGACTAAAGAGATTTCTCATTCTTTTCTGTCACTTTGCAAAGTACTGGGTCATGGTGAGGGTGTGGGGGTGTATTACTAAACAAATGCCATGATAAAGTTTGTAGTGTATGTATACACTCTATATATCACTATAACTGTGAACTGACTTCTTTATCTTTTTCAGTCAGCTTCATAAACTGCAAACAAATTCACATATGGTGTCCAAGTACCACAGTCTCTACCTATAGTGAAAAATGCCATTGTTCAGTGCTCTTTACACAAGTTCTCTTTGTTGGCAATGTACAGATAACTAGAAGTCTGAGAAGGTTCTCTTTTGACCTGTGCCTTTAATGTCCCAACATTGAAGGAAACGCTAACTAAATTCCTCATGCCTGATTACTCCCTTGAAAAAAAAAAAAAAAAAGTATACTGACAATTAAAAAAAACAAAGAACAAACAAACAAAAAAAACAGACAACCCTGTCTATAATATGCAGAAACAAGCCAGTGCCTGGATATCATGGCATATGGGGTTACTGTGCCCTTTTCATGGGATTTCTTTCTTTTGTTGCATTCAAGCTAATGTGTATGTGAACTGTTTGGCTTATCAACATGAGCAAGTCCCTCCTTATTCATACAAATTCTCTCTGAGGTTACTGGGAGAAGTTAGCACAGATCCTGGGCTCAGGTGATGGTGGTACTGCAAAAAACCTGCAAAAAAATCAGAGGAAATGACCTTGGCCTAAATATAGAAGCACAGTCATTAGGATGAGAGAATGCATTTAGGATCCCCAGAAGATAAAATGCACAATTATGTGCCCACTGTATAATGTAATCCCTGCATCAAAAGGTCTTTTGTCCTTCCATACCCACGCTGGTGTTCCCTACAACCAGGGGTGCCTTTGGATACTTGGCTTTCAGCTCCAGAAGCTCCTTCAGGCTAGAGGTAGAAATCCATGTTGTTCTCTTGCTGTGGAAAATCAGAGAGTTGTTCTTTGCTGTTCTTGAGCCATTCTCTGTGGTAGAAATGACAAAGATTTGGTACTTTTGACTGATGTCAATATAAACCACTATATTGCTAACTAGGACACGCTGTCATGACAAACAATGAGACATTAATGGGGTTCTTCATCTGAGGTTCCTGTAGTGCTGTACAATGCTGAGGTTTTATGATAACTATATTATTGCTAGAGAAACTGAGACCAACTAGAGCCAACTAGACAACTTTGTAAGAGACGCTATACTAGTAGTAGGAGATTAGTCTTATGTTTTCCTTTCTCTGGCTCTGATCATTCTGAAAGACTCCCTTTGTATACAATGTAATCAACAGAGCAGTGACTGGATTTTGCAGGAAATCAGGATGCCAAAATCTCACTGCATATGCAAGAGAATACAAGAAGTGTATTGTGTCAGTCAGGGAGGATCACTGCATCCCCATTTGCTGCGTCTTCTCCATTTGTCTGCAAGGACTAATTAGTTTAGAAATATTCTCCTTGGGCTGGTTGAGCATTTATTTACTTATTTATTTTAAATCAAAGGGTTTCTTAGGCACCTCCTGTCTTACAAGGCTAAATGTATCCCTTTATTCCCCCGAGAATACCATATGTGTTCTTTCTGTATTTGACAAGTGCTATGTGGAATAATGCTTTCAAAATATGCAAAAACAACCACTGAGAAACACCTGTCTTTGCAAACAATGCAATGGACAAACAGACCAGTGGGCAAACCAAAGAACTACTGCAACTACAGGACTGGCCTTCTATGTAGAAGACTTGCCTGAAACACGTGTAAAAATGAACAATGTGCTTGTGGAATCAGTCAATCCTAGTGGTTTGGGCACCCCTCTTGCTATAGAAGAATCTGTCACTAATATTACTCTCTAGATACCTTCACAGCTGCATTTTATGTGCTTTTTCCAGTACTCCTGACATTTAATGCATATTCACCAAGCAGGCTTAATTTCTAAACATGGAGCTTAATGCCCAACCTATTTAAATCAGCTGATAGCTTGAAACAGACTCCAGCAGGTCTTGAACAAACTCCACATAGTTATTCAAGGTCACATTGAAGACCTTGCATAGCCTGAGGAAACAGTTCGCTCCTCCTGGCAACTCAGTCTGAACATGCAGAACAGATGACAGCATCTCCTTTCTCTCTGAACAGCTTTTTGAGCCAAGAGCAGTTTAGCAAAGATATTTAATCCAAGTATCAAAGAGGCAAAATGTCTATTTAATACTTCCATTCTTACAGCATGAATTTCTCAAAGGCAAGACAAGTTGCAGAAAGGTAAATCTGCCTTCCAGTTCAGGATTTAATAAAGAAGCTTATGTCTTACTATGCACGTTCTGCTCTGAGAGCCAATCGTTAAACGCAGAACTTGTACTCTATGACTGAAATGTTTACAAAGTCAACTGCCTTACAGCAAATAACATTCTGTAATGCTGTAACAAATCAAAGAACCGGGCCACGGCTTTCCAGGACTCAAATGAACTTTTGTATCCCTGAGGTGGTTGTGTAATAGCAGCAAGAAGTACCCGGAAATATTTGCATAAAGAGTGCAAACAAGGAATTTCACAAGAAGTTGTTGAAACATGAATGAGGATTAAAAAAATTGTCCTGAACCTGCCTGCTTGGATTCTACTTTGTCTGGTCTGGATAAATCCTGTTCTGCCATTTTTACAGCTCTTTTCTCTTGCCTCTCTCTGCAGATCATTGGGCACTTTACACCTCCTTTCAAATTTCCATCTGTCCTTCTCTGACTTTCTAATAACTACTGCAATAAATGCTCTTTTTCCTCTCCACGTTCTTGACCTTTCCTGTGGACCTGCAGTCTCTCTCACGTATAAGTCAAAGTCCAGTCTTAGGTTGCCAGGGCCTATGTGGCAGTTGGAAGGAAACAATGGGTCCTGTGGTCATTTGAATCCAACAGGGAATCACAAGACAGAAAAGATCGAGAAGTTCATTTGGAAAATTTCCAGCAAAATACTATATTCCACAAAAAAGGTCAGCTGGTCCGAAATGAAATGGTTCTCAGTAAGGAGTTGTTTTGGGAAAAGACTGGAAACAACATTTTGGTTCTGGAGAGGCAAACAATTTCTTTTTTGAAAATATAAGCAATTTGTAATAACAATGACATACAAATTATCCACATCAAAATGCTTTGGTATATTTGACTAAAAATGATCTTTTCTGTTTAACTGAGGATAGTTGTCTCACAAAGCCATCATGATTTCAGCATCTGCAGGAACTCAGTCATGCTTGTGTGACAACAAAAGTCAAAAAGCAAAGATGAGTACTTCCTACCATTAGTTCTGGAGGAAATATAAATTCCTCTGTTGGATCCATGGGTGGGAATTCTTCTGGACTGCAAAGACCTGAACGAATCTGCAAAGAGATTGGGGTAAAAATGGAGAGTGCGTATTTTCAGAGTAAGTTGCACACCTTTGTCAAAAGATGAGATTCTTGGCTGAAGTGACATTGAGTTTTAACATTTTATAGGCTGAGTTCCATTCAAAAATTCAAGATACCCAAATTGATTTTTAATGTTTAGTTCTGTTACACCCATTCACAAATTGGAGGCAGGAGGCTATCATAATAATCACTCTCAAGTTTTTGCTTGAACTACATCAAACCTCAAGAAAGAGCTTGCAGTATTTCCTGAAACTAGTCATAGCACATGTGTAGCAGGCAGATTGGGTGAAATATCTACTGTGGGAAAATGCAGTGCTAGATGGTATAGTAATGTTCTTTTCATAGACTGTGACTTTGAATGAGCTGTCTGACAGAGTATGAGATGACAACAAACAATGTAGCAGTCTATCTGATCAGACAGACTTTTCTGCTGAAGTCTCTCTACACTTGCATAAGCACTGCAAGAACTGAAGTGCTGACAGCACACCATAAAAATTAGCTTTTTCCTACTTCTTTACAGATACCTCCTTTCTGCTGATGCCTCTTGTGAGGCTATGCATTTTCTGAACTTTCAGGAGCACATTAGGGCACTACAGTCTCTTCTTGCAGGTGGATAAAGGCAAGAAGTTCTGATATGCACAAAGGGAATGGGGGGCTTTTCCAAAGGCCTAATCTGCACTGGAGTTCCCATATGTACACTTTACGCATAATAATTATGGGACTTTTGCCAGAAGAAATACAAGGGAGGTGATTTGTGATTTTTAGAATGTGCATATGTAGAGTGAGAATAAAACAAAGTGCATTTTTTTTCTTACTGTTTTGAAGCAATGACAATATATCAATTATTGCAGAATGCAGAAGACACTTCTTCGTTAAAGACCTTGCAGCCACTAACACACAGCAAGGCCTATGAAAGTCTTTACAAACACAAACTGATATTGCACAGGGATAGCTTTTCAGAAATTCAGAGTTAGTGTCTCAAGCACACAGAAATAAGCCATGCTGATGGCTGCAGAACTTAAAGAAATTCAACTTCACAGCTTAACTTCACATTAAGTCCATCTTTTTTAAGTAGAGTATCTCTGTTCAACAGTTTTCTTTCCCACAAAACACAGTAGACTGAAATGTGTAATACTGAGGTGCACACACACTCAGTGGAAAATGTCACTAGATAGGTCAAGCATGTCTGCACTGTAGTCTGCATTCTGACTACATAGAAATGCCAATATGCTTCTGCTACCTTTCTGTAGCACTCGGAGCATGTAGTTCAGTCTGGGCTAAATACCCAAGGACAGAAAAGTAGCTTCTGCCATAGTTCATATGGCCCTTTTCTACAAATTTTATAATGCAAATAGGAGATAGTGAAAAAAAAAAAAATCAGCATATCCTACCTGACCTCCTATAGAAGATGAATACACATGTTCTTCCTGATCCAGGCAACATTGTCCGGTTCCTCTCAGTTGGCAACATGCTTGCTCCTAAAGAAATCATAACCTATTCTATAAAAGCAAGGAGGCAGCTTTATGATTTATCTGTAAATTACCATTCTGATTCTTCCTGTTCCAAAGCAGATTTGTTTAGTCACTTGCAGTTGGTCCAGGAGACCTCTTAAACCATAGGGCCCCCTAGGAGTGAGTTACTCTTGGGTACCTGAGTATCTTTACCCATAAAGTGAATGGAAAAAGCTCAAAATTACTTCAGTGGTGTGTGGATCAAGTTATTGGAGCTGACACAAAGGATTCTTAAGTTCATTGCAAGAGTACATGCAAACCTAAAGACAGCAGCAGCTGTAAGTGCCCAGCACATTTGAAAACTAAAAGAGACAGATTTCCCAAATGCTCAGCCAAAAAGAATTTTCAAATTAAGCTAGATTCCAGGCATGCACTTCATGAAGGCTCAGCCTTTTCAGATCCCACCAACTGTCTCAAAATAAGAAACACATTTGAAAACATTGACCTACCCTAGCAAAAGATGTGTAGCTGTCTATAATTGGCCTATATCCTGTGCAACGGCACAAATTACCTGAAATAAACCACATGATAGTGAAACATCAGAAACTGAAATAATGTTTGGGAGCACTGGCATAATTTGGAATGGTCTGGGATGAAACCTGTAGATATGAAATGCTGAAATTTATATCCCTAACTCTCTAATGGGCAAAACCATGTCAGCAAAAATAAGAAATACTACTTTAATAGTGATTATGATGTATGATTGAAATTTATTATTTTGAAAGCCATTTCTAATATAACATGAATTATTTTTATGAATGTATGTCAAAGATAAATGATAAAAAGCATCCAAGAGTAAGTACTATGATTACTTTACTACTACCACTACTACTATTACTATTACTACAATCTTTGGGTTTTATAATCCAATCAAAAATCTACTGCCATCAACCACTATCAGTTTTTTTTTTTTTTCATATACAATAAATAGCAGTAGTAAAATCTCTGCTGGAATTTCTGGCACTTCTTCATGAAGTTAAAACCTGCTGGTGGGAGGGGTCAATTATTTTGAGAGGTACAGGATTGTTAGCAAACTTCAGACTAGAAAATGAGTTGAAGTTGCTTCACCTACCATAGTAAATCCTTCTTGAAGAGCAGTCAATGTTTCGGCAGTTTACAATGTTATGTCCTCTTTTTCCCCTGTAACTGTCTGCTAAAATTTATATTAGGGACTTTACATTATTGGTAGGTGAGTACTTACACAGCGGACAAAAAAGTACCTATTTTTTCATTATATTGATTGTAATGCTGTACTCATATTGCATTATATTGAGGCTGCTTACATCAGAGGGCTATAAAAACAGGCTGTTGTAAGTGCAGGACTTCTCAGAAATAGTGCTCAATGCCACTGGGTATCCCATCTGAAATCTCCAGGATGAACTGCCTTTTTATGACTTTGAGATGTCCTTAAGACCACAGTGGTTATGACAAAATACTAGTTTGAAACATCATCTTTGAGTCAAATCACACTTATTACCTCAGCAATCAAACAAATCCCCTTATCATACTTTTTAAAATTTACTGCCTGAAACCTACCATCGAGAGCAGAAATGATCTGCTCCATGGAAGGTTCCACATGGTTTCTCAGTAAAGTATATACGGACATCACCATTCCAGGAGTGCAGAAGCCACACTGGGAGCCATGGCATTTGGCCAGTCTTTCCTAGAACAAAACACAGCAAGAGGCCCTAAATCCAGGGTATGGCTTCACTGGCTTTCTGAATAGCCATCTTCAGGTTTGTTATCAACAGACTCGAGGCCAGTGCTAGCATTTTGGCAATCTCACCATGACCATTCATGAGAAAAATCTCAGAGCAATCACCTAGTTAAAGGATAATACTGCCTCGTAGTTAGACCCTCATGACCCTAGTTACTTGACATGAGAACACAGTAAGAACCCAAGACTTTCAGTTTAGACATCAACCATAACCATGAAGGCCAGAACACAGAACATCTCATCAATCAGAGCTTCAGTGCAGACCAGAGTCAACACCCTTGGAAAATAATATTGAGAAAAAAGAGGATATTTAGAAAACATTCTTAAATCTGTGTGTTCAGACCATGCTTTTAAGGGACAAGCCAAAGTGAAGGAAGTACAGAGCTGATCTAATTCAAGGGAAATCTATGGCACACAGGGAAAATGCGTCTGATTTAATACCTGTCAATCTAGTTGCCACCTGGAGTTACTCCTCACATACTACAACATACACAATACACTGTCCCTCAATGAGCTGGCCAGATGCCAAGATGGTGTACTAAATGAAACTGACTGGTGCTCTTTGCTCTTCCCAATCCCTTCTGAAAGCTGGCATGCTACAAGGCATAGGAATGGACAGGTCTGTGTTGTGGAGATTGTGATATGCTCCCTGCATGGCAGTACATTAGGAGAAACTCTTTCCATGCTCTGCATTCCATTTTCTGTACCCACACCAGACCAATAATAACACAGCAATTGCTGCATTAATTCCTAATAACACCTGTTCATCTAAAAAGATATAACAAAATTCAGTTTCTAGAATCCTTTCAGAGATTCTACGTTGCACAGACTCACAGTACCTTCTCAGAAATCCCAGCTTCTTTACACACACAGGATAGGAAAATCTCATTATCCTTCTGTACTGCACAGTCCAGTATGCTCTCACCTGAATTGGATGAATCCTGGTTTTTATGCTTCCAACCCCTTCCACAGTGGTAACAGCAGCACCATGCAGTGAGCATATGGGGAGCAAGCAGGAGTTAGCAGGACAATGTCTTTGAGATGTAAAGGAGAACTATGGTGTTAAATAGCTTTGTCATATGAGCCATGGAGGAGGAAACAAAGGATATATACACTCCAGCTACTGTACTATAAAAAGACACGGAGGAAAGGATACGCAAACATACAAAATCCTGCTCTTGGACTGTGAGAATGTGCAACCTGTTCCTACATGTGGGATTTCTTTCTAGGCACAAAGTGATAAGCTTTCCTAATTAAAGACGGTTAAGTTAAAAAAAAATATTGGTACCACGTACTTTATTGAAACCCAAAGACTAGAGTCAGATGTGATAAAGTTAGGCACAGCATTTCTAAATGAACAAAGTTTCAAGAGACAGAGAAAGAAAGGAGAACTAACTTTGTTGTAGACAAAACTGTACGATTACAGTGCAATGTATTTATTACTGAAGTCCACTGAGATTTTATCAATGATTATGTGAAACATCTAGTGAAGACTTACTGACAGTGACATATATTCAAATAAGCACAAAAAAGTCAAGGGAAGCAGATGATAAAAGGGCTGCTGAAATCTTGAGTCATAAAGAACACAATTTTAAAAGCATCAGCTCTCCAGAAAGTTGTGTTTTTCTGTCTTGTTTTGTTTGTTTGTTTTCAAAGATTGAAGACAGGGGATCTAAATCTCTGTTACTGCATGAGTGGGGCCAATATTGTAATCTCTTTTGTAGAGGAAGTCTATAGGTAAGGCTTTCAAATATGTACCAGAACTCCCCAAAATCCATCTAAACGGAAAGAAACCAGATATTTCCAAGTGAACCTGAGTTTTCTCAAAACACTAAGTTACTGTTTCTGAATATCAGGGCGAGGATACTGTATTTGCTTGGCAACAGGGTCATATGTAGATATCATCACAGTGCAGGCACCACAGCCTCCTACTCCACAGCCATATTTTGTCCCTGAGAGACGGACTGCAAAAGGAGACTGTTAAAGAAAAAAAATACAACATTCAAATGTTACCTTTTCTTGATATTCTTCTCTCTCTTGTTTTATGTACATGTGCATAATTGGAGGGATATTCTGACCAGAGACAAGAAAATGCATACAAGATAAATGAAAACAGAGCACATAAGGAGATGAGAAGGGTATGGATAGAGGGAGAAATGAGTGTGAGGCAAACTTCTAACACAGAGGTTTTCAGTCTCTACAGTCAACACCTGGTAAAGCCCCAAAACACTGAAATCAGGACCCTGCATGTGGAATGTGTTGAATACAGCATTAGGTTCTCTTACTAGCCTTACTCAATAATACTTTCCTAAACCTTATACATAATTATCTGTATCTTGCATTTCCAAAACAGTCACAGCAGATCTGAGAAAATCCAAGCAGTATAGTAATTTGGGGCCCAAAATGGAGCTTGTGCACACACCTAAGTTCTATGTGGAAGCAGTACCTCCATTATGTACCTCAATATAAAAGCTCCGCTTTCAATTCACAATCTCCTCCTTCTTCTGGTGTCACAGTACCCTGCAGTCCACTGGAATCTACTGTCTCCTTTAATCTCAGCTCCTTTCCGGAATGATATGTAGCTGTATTACTCGTTCCACTGGGTCAGTCCATTTAGATCCATCTTGCGTATAGGTACTAGATCATGTCTTCCATCTGATTTCATCACATTTCTAGATGCCGCTAGACCCAGTGCAATTTTTATCCTCTTGTGCATTCCCACTAGTAATCAATACATGACTAATCATACAGTGCTTGACCGTTAAAGAGATGCTAATTATTCCACTGAACGCTTGGACAATGCAAGCTAATAAAAAAGCTGCAACTCGTAAAGTGTTTTCCACTTCTGTCCTTCTCCACTTTATCCTTAAATTAATGTTGTTTTGCTTCCAGCACAGAAGACTCTCAAATGCAAAGCTAAACACACCTGCTTAACTTTGTAACCTGCATGGCAGCTTTTTATCTAGAACAACTGTCACTGAAGTCAATAGAGATCTGACGCCAGTTAGGAACCTTAAGAGTCCCAACTGATGGAAAATAAAGATAAGAAGATAGTAAGAAAATAAGCTTATGAAGAACTCTTTGAGGGACTGGGACCTAAATAAAAGATTTACTATGAAAGTAATTCTGTGTTGTTTTCTTTAGTTACTATTTTCATGACAAATAAACTAAAAGTTTTTTTGTGGTTTGAGAACCTGTAAAGAAGCATTTAGACAGACTTCTCCATGTTATACCCACATAACCAACACAAGCAATGCACATAAAGCACTGCATTGCTCTGCCAAGAACAAATGCAATGTGAGTTGTCTTATTTCTACTTCTTATTCTGCTTACATTGGTTCCCAAAGAAAAGTCAAACAAATCATCTTAATCCTCAATTATAGTAATTTACAGAATTGCAGAACTCAAAGGCAAAGCTCAAAAAAAGGATACGCTTCTTTCTTAGATAATACAGGAGCAATTCTTCAGGATCTGCCTGCCTCTCTGTTACCTACATTATGAAATAAAGAAAGAGATTATGTGTTAGGAAGTGAATATAACCTTCTCACAAGGATTAACTACGATGAAGAAATGCTGTTATTGCGGATTAATGCGGTGTGTTTGTTCAGCAACTGGATCCTATCACTTGATCGCAATCTGTAGATAGATAAATGAATGGGTCAGGCAGTATTGGTGAAATATGTCCTTTTAAAGTAATACAAACAATGGTTTATTCAGAGAACTGAAAGGGAAGAGAGGCTCAGTAAGCACTCAATGGGGCTTAGGATAGAAAGAAAAGAATCTTTCAACTAGATCCTTTGTTGACTCATATCAGCACAAATCAGAAATCCCTTTGTTTTAAAGCCATAGACTTGTGTGAAGATCTTATATATTTTTTACCTGTTCGAAGTCAATAATAACCCTTTCATTTGCAGCAACCTGGCAACATAAAAGCAGAGGAAAATCTTAGTATTAGAAGAGCAGGGAGGATATGTAACTAAGTGTAGCGAAGTTTTCACTGTATTTTCAGTGTAGTGAAGTTTAAGGTGAATGAGTGGGGCTTTCGCAGGCCTTGCTTTAGCCTTGTCTCAAGAATGTTGCTGTATCATCATCAGTCTTCAACTTGTTCATATAATCTTGTCTCCAGCAAGTTTGGAAACATATTTTTAGAATCCAACACTGCAGAATGAAGAGAGACTACACCTCAGGCTTCTTGCAACAGTTTTGCTATACCAGCAGCATGCTCCAACTTACCAGGGGTAAGACAATATGAACTAGTTCAGGAACTTATTTGGAAGTGCAGAGTGAAATAACATTGTTTTGTGGCATTCAGAGATTACTGAAAGTGCTACAGTAAAATCGCAGCCTAACCAAAGAAGGGAACAACCAGCACTGCAAAAGGAGAAGTTCTGATCTTCAAAGTATTTTCACCTAAGATGAAGGGGTGGTAATATTGGCTACTTAGGATCACATTTTTCTGTCAGTTAAATAACAAATAATATATAATACTGCTGTAGAAAATATATAATAGCACAATTTAGCTATTTTTTTTCTTTCAGAGTATACCTTTAAGCATAATTGGCATGTAATGACAGATAAAACATAACAGACAAAAAATTGAACCACTTTTGCTTAATCCACCAGAAACCAGATTAAAAAAAAAAAGTACCCTCTCTGTAGAATATAAAAATATTGACCAAACAAGGGAAAAATACATAGCAACTTCTTTGTTTTGTTTTGTTTGTTTTACAAAAAGTCAAATTCCTTTATTTCAGCTTTCAATAAATTTTGGGTGATATGTTTGTCAATAGGAACTCTTATTCTCTTGACCTGGAAAGCCACAAAACGTGGCAAAATATTAGAAAATTAAATGTGAGCTTTTGGCATCAAGATCAGAATCAACCATTTATTTTCTTTTGCTAAATTTCTGAAGTTATTAACAAACAGCACATCCTTTTACTAGTGGAATTTACTCTACATCAATTTTAGGAGTACATTACTGTAAGGTTTTACTACACAGTAACTAGATATAATTCTAAAAGTTCTGTAAAATGAACGGTGGTATAAAGTCACTTATGCAATGAATAAACTTTCTAATTTTTAATGGTGCCTAGAAAATACTGAGCCAATGTAAGCCCATATAACAATTACAGAATTAAGATTTTGAAATTTTTCTCAGATAACTTAAGCATTAAGTGTGATTCCTTTCAATGGCAATTTTAAATTCTTAGCTTTGAATTGAAACTATAAAACAATCCATATCCCAATTCACAGTAAAGACAGAGAATAAAATTAGGAATAGTCCACAAGTTCCTTTATTTGAAAGCAGGATTCTATAAGGAAGACCAAAGACACAAGATGTTTACCTATGAATGAACTGTTGCTCCAGAATAACAGCTTTCCAGTACTGAATATAAACAGTAAACATTAAAGCAATGATGATCCAAAAAGCATTTAAAAAACTTACCTTCCTGCCATTCACAAAAAAGACAAGTTCATCTGATTGTTTTTCAGGACAAGCCATGGTGTTGCATTAAAGTCTGAAAAACAAAGTTTTACACACCATAAGAAGCTAACAAAATGCAATATGCCCCTAACTTAGGTTATATGACTGACTCAGGTCAACTAGGCTTGCTTGGTCTCCCACAGAATTTATTTCCAGACGGTACATCAAATTACGTAGATGGGGAGGAGCCAGTGTAAGGTATACAGTTACTCAGCAATTAATGCATTTTAAGATGCTAGCACACCAAACTTTCTACTTTTACTCCCATCAACTCTTCTCTTGTGAGCTGAAATAATTTGGAAAGAATACGAGCCCCCCTAATTCTAACCCTCCAACCTAAGTGCTAAGGTACTTACTTGTGAGGAGGGACTTCTGCATTTGAAGTATAACTGCCAGGTGTCCTTTTAATATTATCCAGTAACTGGTGAATGTAGAATATGTAGGAATGTCTGAAGCTAGAACCCAGGATGTGCAACATTATCCACTTCTGTGGTGTGTCAAATGTTAAGCTGTGGAGCCATGCTTCTCATTTTAGTCTGTCACTGACCTGAACCATAGTTAGTTTTTTCCTGCAGAGTAACCAGGTTTTAACAGAATCAAGATTACTATTACACACACATTTAAAATTTTGTACTGGTTATATCTATGCCATACCAGTTCAATACCCTGACTGCTCCAGTTGCCATTATGAGATGACCATATCCTAGACGTGGTATGTTCTTTGAGAATTCCCAAATACTGATCTGGGATTCTAGAATCTTATCCATTACTCTGGATTCACATCCAGTAAACAAGGTCATTAATCTCAAAATGCTTTATTACAGCTTTTTTTTTTTTTTTTTTTTAAAAAGCATTTATTTGCATGACTTTCAAAACTTTTTTTTTTTTTTTTTTGTAAACATATATGTCACTTGTTTCATTCACCATTTTTATATTTTACAGCAAAGGTGTCTCCTTCATTTAGAAACAGTTTAGGCTTGCAAGACAAAGTAGTCAGTTCCCCATCTTTTATCACTCCACATTAGAAGAAAATAAAATTATTCTTAGCAGAGCTATGCTGCTTCTTTTGTTTTAGCCCCTAACATATGTTTGAGACTTATCACAATGCAAACACTGAAGCAAAATCAGTCACTAGGTACTGCACGCAAAAGCCCTAATGAGTTCTACGAACTGCAGCACTACCGTAGTATTTCACATGTGTTGTAGGTACAATATACAGGTTTAAAGGCCTAACAAGAGAAAGAAAGACACCCAATACTGGACTTTGGCAGTCCAATATCTAATTTTCAGCGTACCAGACCTCCAAAACAGAACTTAGTACTTACGTCAGGTGCTTAAGCTTCTCCAGACACAGCATGGGAGTGCTGAGGATGGGTATTTATGGAAATACTTCTTTCACCAACAGAACAAGTAGAAAGAGTTTCTCCACACCATTTGCAGTTTGGTTGTTTCTGTACAGTGTACATTAATGAGTCAATAGCCATCCAATGTACTGGTGCCTTTGAAGACCTAACCCTTCTGCTTATGTAGCTCCTTGAGTCTGCAACACTAAAACATAACAACAAAAACAAACAAAACACAACTCCTTAACACTTGCATATTCCAAGAAAATTTCTGTCATAGTATCCCACATAACCATAGTACCATCTACTAGGATGTTTAATTGCTGATGTTTCTAGCTTCCATGGAGTTTTTCAAGCACCTAAAAGCCACGAGGTTGTTTTTAAATTTAAAGATATTAAACTAACAAACAAACAAACACGTGTTTGGTACATGGTTAGATTTCACTGAGACATCCAGACAACAGTGTCACTTGCAAAGAGACAGGAAGGAATACTGACAAGCAGACGTGATCTGTACTACAGAAAGCAAAGTACAGGTCTAGAACATGATGAATCCCAGGAATGGCAAACAGCTCAGCATGGTAGCTGGTGAGATATCATTGCCTGTAAGGGTTGGGCCACAGTTTGTACAATATTTGACTTGTCTGGAGCTTACCAGTACCTATGCTGATGCATAAGTACATAGGAGAACCACAGACAATGCACACTTTCCCCAGTTTAATAAATGCATCTGCTCCCTGCTTCAGCATATCCCAGGACCTACGCAAGGTTTGGGGCTATTATTGATATGTGGGGTTGTGAACTGTCACTAACAAGCCCATGCAACAACAGATCTCTCAAATCAGAAAGACTAATTATGGCAGCAGCATTCGCTTTTAATTTGTTTTATTGACTTTCTTACAATATATCAAAGCTGAAGCAATACGAAGAATGTGAAGAAAAGGAAGTAAAAGCCAATAGGGCTTCAGTTGCCTAAACTGCACTTCTAGTGCCATTTCAAATGACCTGTTATTACCTGCTTGGCCTCCAGTTGCTGTGTCGTATCTTCTAGTCGTGTGCTCTCCTGTCTCCGCTGTCTTACCATGTCTAAAATGGTACTACACATTCTGGTTTAAGCAACTGAATTTCACCCACTCGGAGGTTACAGAGACACAAACAAATTGCAACAATAAAGATTTCATATCTTAATAGCTAACACAAAAGAAGTCTGACCTAGTGGTTTCTTTCACAGATACAGTATCAACTCATACAAGGTATGGAAGGCAAGAAGAAAAAACAGTCTGTGGTAAACTGAGGAGCAGTGAAATAAGAGACTTCAGGCTGACGTGTCAAATCAATTAGAGCCATTTATTTTCATTACAAATGGCAGTCTTCATGGCTCAGGAGCAATATGATTACAAGTAACTAGAAGAGCAATCACCACACTCAGTAAGGAATAGCTGATGCAGAGGTTCATTGAAACCACATGTTGAACAAACTATCTTCCTGGTTCCACTTTATCAAATAACCTACTACAAAATTTTCAGGTGCTACTTTGTGTAATTTCTGTATGTTGACTTAAGAAGTTAAGATTTTTCTCTGTATGAGGAAGTTATCCTAGATCAAAGCCCCAAATCCAAATATCACGGACTTTTGTGTATTTGTTGGTATGTGTGTATGCATTCAGAATTGAAATTTCAGCTTTGCCCTTCGAGAAGAGGAAAGGCTGAAGTTGTCAGTGAGTTCAATTTTGTGGATTCTGATGCTGAAATCTGAATACTGTGGCTGGAGATTTTATAATATATATATTAAGTTTGATATATTCTGTGTAATTTCTTGATCTCATCTTAGATTACAAATATATACATACTTCAAATTTATTAACATCAGAATATCTGTGACCATTTTAAACAGTGATGCTTTATATTTTCCTATTTCCTGCTACTACTACTTGTGTGTGGTCTAATCTCACTGCACCCTAGGCAGCAGACGACTAATATTTACAGATCAGCTTTTCATCTTTTAACATTTTTTGTCACCTTTATCACAAGAGTGCTCAAGGCTGTGGGGGGGAAAAGCTCTTAGCTATACTTTCATGGCTCAATATGGTACTGAGCACAGGATTAAGCACTGTTTAAGAATCCTTTCCAGAGGCAGGTTCATCCAGGCTCCTATTCAAAGCACACTGAACTCCATGTGAGTTCTTCCACTAAGTTCAGAGGATTTGGGCTTGCTCCATGAGAAAAAGAAAGCCTCCATGGGAAACTACATCTAAGTGACTCTTTCAGCTTTGAGGATAAAATTAATCTCCTACCTACATAGGTCAGCCTTAACAATTTGCTGGATATAGCAAAAGAAAATCATAACTTGTTTCCTGCATGTTTTTAAGACAAAGATGTTTGTACCAAAATAATCTAAAGTGGCTTTACTACAAATCTGAGCATCATTTGCGATCAAAAAGGTATCAAATCCAATGAACAAGGTTCCAATTCTTCAACAGACAAAGATCTCTGCAAAGACACTCCACTGTAAGACTTAAATCTCAACTAGAAAATCAGCTGAAGCTTTTCAAAAGTCACTTATCATATGAAGCAGCTAAATGTAGTAAGTGGTAGTAAGGCATCTAACATACCTTTTATAGTTCATCCTAACTTTCCTCCCCTGCAGCACATCAGCTGATCTTTCTGGGGCTGCTGTGCAACAGAGCCATTGAGCAGATCCTTCTTGTGGAATACATATGCTTCAAATGCAGGAGATATATTTCTAATAATTATATGCTGTAACTGAAGTAGTGTAATGAATATACTGGACAGAGAATGAAGATAAGGATAGAATATGCATTTTTTTTGTATCTGTTTCTATTCTAAAAATGAGAAAATATATTTATCTCCAGGTTGATTAGCGTGCAACTGGGGCAAGTAAATCAGTACTTTGCATTCCATTCAGGTCTTGTGCACTCTTTGGTTTGTCATTCACACAGATATGGAAGAAGCAGATTCAGCATTTGTCATCTACGAGAACAAACAAGAAATGAAAAGAATTACGTGTTAACATTATTTGACTAGCAAGCTCACGATATTGTCCTTATCAGGTGCCTCTAAGTTGCCCAGCAGGGTGTTCTGCAGAAGATATTTGGAAGGAAGGTAAATTTAACTGGAGTCAGGGTGAAATAGGGACGGAGAAGCATGGCTTCTGCATTGGTGGGCCTCACCTCCTGCAAGCTCTTGTGATGAGAGCAAGTCCATGGACCTGTTGATTTGGTGGTCAACGACACCCACCACAACCACAGAAATACTATGGAATACTATGGGAGTAATCTATATGTCAGAGCTCAAAAGTTTCCATGCCAGAGCCTAAGAGGTTCAGGGCACAGTATGGATGTATATGCTGGCAAGGACCTTGCTTCACAGATTTTATAGACGAAATTTAAACTTACACAGAGAAAGAATGGCAATAGCAGTGGGAACATGACTACATTGAACAGCTGCAGCAAACATGGAATCTGAAGGATCAGCATTATAAAAAGTGTATCACCTCATTTGTTTTTCTTCTGTATTTTTTTGTTAGCTCTGAGTTAATTATTTTTCTCCCAAAGAGTACTGGACATGGCAAAGAGTACTAGAAGGAGGTGACAATGTCAGAATGCAAGTCAGTAGCGGAAAACACCTTGAAGGAGACTTAAGCTGCTTGGAGACTGACCTAGCATTCATTGCATATTGATAACAGGAGTTATTTAAACCTCTATGGGATTTGCCATACAGAAGAAAGGAGGACGCTTCAGGGAGAGAAGGGATTGTAAAATTATTAAGTTTTAAAGGGGGAAAAAAGATTATACAAAAATCAGGGAAATTCCAATACAATGCTTGAAAGGCATTCACTGGAATAACTTGTGTGAGTGAGACCTGTTACCAGACATTTCAATTTCAAAGAGCCTTCAAAGGAAGGAGCAGTATTATGTTGCTGTATACAAAACATGACCAGTTGGAGACATTGTTAGGCACTTCACCATTCAGGGGTGCCAAAAGCTATAGGTCCCATTTACCCAGAGATGCTTAAACAGACCCTTCCCCCACCTTCCTATTACCATCTTAGTAAAGTTATCTGCGCAGGCTGCTCGTATTTGTTCAGCAGTCAGAGGGCTGTTCAGTGTGAAGGTCTGTTTCAGTCCTCTTTCATTCCTCACACTAGTTACTGCATCCCTCAAAGCGAAGAACACAGAGCATCCCAAGAAAAGTCCTGCCTCACCTAACCCCTGAAAGAAAAAAAAAAAAAAAAAAAAACAAATGAGAGGAATACATGCCATATCAATATCAACTAAAAAGCTTAGAAGTCAGTGACTCAAAAGATGTTTCATTCTTTAGTTTTTGCTTAGATTTAGCAGAAGCAGGCTTAGATCATACCAAGTCTGCTGCTGCTAGATGCTTCCAGGGTTCTCAAAAGGTTGGTTTCAAATATTGGCTATTGATTTCAGAATCTTTTTGGCTCCTTGCTAAGCTGAAATTTAGGAAAACGGACAATAAAATTAAAACAATCTGAACCCAGGTACAGGTACAACTAAGAAACAAAGTCTGAACTCGTGCTAATTCCTGCAGACAAACAACACTGACCTCAGTGGGCTTGATATCCTCTCCTTGGTTCAGACATAAGATTCACGTTTGTTCCTTATCTCAGAAGTAGGTCAAATCCATCCTTCTTTCAGAGTCCTCTCTGTGCTAAGGTATTGAATATTTTAATCTGAATTGGATTGGGATATTGCAATTGAATCTTACTTATCTCCTTGGTAAAATCTGAGAACCAAATGTCTTCCGCAAACATGCTGCATGAAGACAGAATCATGCTTTCTTACAGTGAATTCTAAGGGAAATTATAGGAGATATGTTCACAGAAAAGGATAAAAGCTGTGTGAAGACGGATATTAGTATCAGCTCTCTAGAATCAACTATGTAACTAGTTAACCCATACAAGATTAAAGAAACCTAAAGATGTCTTCGTGATACATAATTAAGTAATTTTAAAGGACCTATTTGTTCTTTAACTTTCACCTTAAAAATATGCTTTTCCTTCCTGTCATGCTGTTTTATTTTACTGAATTCTAAAAGCATACCTAATACCTGAAACAGCTAAAATTTTGCAGAATTACCTTCGTCTTGATTTACTATTACTACTTACATACAACTGACCAGAATATTTGCTGGTG
This sequence comes from Anseranas semipalmata, assembly GCA_013399115.1. Classification (NCBI taxonomy): domain Eukaryota; kingdom Metazoa; phylum Chordata; class Aves; order Anseriformes; family Anseranatidae; genus Anseranas; species Anseranas semipalmata. Next base: position 3,193,967 of record VXAA01007015.1, read on the forward strand.
TAGATTGAAGCAATGATTATACCAGCTGAATGCTTGAGCCAATGTCGTACATAAATACACATATACTCTCTGATTTCTTCTTGCTTAACACACATAAGTAAGCTGCCTACTCTCATTGTCATTATGTTTTCTCTATCAATTCCTTAGTTATTTTTATTCTAACACTTCAGTTTATGAACACATTTTCAAAAGAATGGTTTTAAATTCACCTTGCAGCTTCTGTGTATGCCAGTTAATGAAACCCTAAAATTACTACTCGCAAGCCATGAAAGATATGCAGCAATATCCTGCATTGTCTTTTCACACTAGCTTCCTTGATGTCAAAAAATAAAACAATTGCATGAAGATGTTTGAAATGCTAAAGAAGAAGAACTGAAAATGTATGTACGTTTTATATCAGAGTAACTTCTCTGATTGTCCTGGGATCTAAGAATCAAGCCCTGTGATGGTTTGCTTACCTTAGATGCATAGATGGCATAAGGATTTTGGGAAGATGACAGCAGGGAAACACTAAACTGTTCTGGAATATCACAAACAGCAGGGATCTTATACTGATCTGGACCCCGAGTATAGAGGACTCCTTCTGGAGAGTACTTCAATTCTTCCATTGTATAAAGTCCAATGCCTTGAACAAATGCGCCTTCAATCTTTAAATAAGAAAAGACATAGCACTTACATACTTATGTTTGGTAAAATGGGTAAAACTTTGGCAAGAACTGATTTGTATCACTAGCTGTTAGAAGACAAATTTCTTTCCTATTTGCCTAAGGGGATTCTTCAACATTTTATGGCTACCATGATGGGAAAAGCTTTCATGCTCCTCTTTCATACCAGGCAGAGACAAGTGCATTCATGATGAACTGATGAAGTCTTTGGACCAGCCTGCAATGAAAAAAGGTGTTTCCCTGCTATCAGGTAGGAGGGCAGATCAAACAACATGAGAATTTGGAGACTGTAGATCACAAACAGGATTTAAGTCCAGCAGATAGTGATCATACATACATATAGGAATTACTACAGGTTGACATTGGAGATCATGGGTAAAACTCAGGCTTCATTGACATCTACAAGAGCTCTGACATTGACTCAAATGAGGAAAGACTTCTAGTATCATATATGACTTAGTAATGTTTTCTGAATTAATGAGGTAATGTTCACTTCAGATAAAACTATCAGTTTCATAGAAATAAGACAAACAGGAAATTCTTGGCACATACCTGTCCTATATCCACAGCTGGATTTATGCTGCATCCAATGTCCATAACAATGTCTGTTCGGAGGTTCTGTCAATAAAATTCAATGTCGTATTACTGAGAGAGATGGATGGGGTAGAGGCTTTATGGGTTAACCCACAAAATGGGTTACAGTTGTTACTCAGTGGAATAATATATACTAAAATATATGTCCCTCCACATATACAATTTCAAAGTAATTCCCAATACCCCATTACAAGCAAAATGGGCTAGTTTCAGTTTTAACAGAATTTTAGTCAGAGCTAGCCTTCCCAGATTTTTCCCATTGCACAAGGAATTAAGTACACATAGTGGGTCTATGACCAGCATCTACCTGGCTAGATGGGTAAAGAGCCTCAAAATAGAATATTTAATTCTGCTGTAATTTGTTTGCATATTAACAGGGAGAAAACAGGCAGAGAACATCAGATGTCTGCTACAAACCAAAAGGTGAACCCGTATAACATTAATACAGATGTGCCACAAACCAGTTGACATTGCATGGCTGTCATTCTGCTCCACTTCTGATTTGCATTCATGCTATTGATATATTTATTATCATGTGAAAACAGGTGACTTATTCAAGCAAAACCCGAATGGTTGTTGGAGCATCCAGTGACACAAATAAATCTAGAGGAACATCATTCACATTATTTACAAAACTTACATAGCACTCAGTTATTACCTTGTGATCTCCTGTTAAACAGTTAATTTCAACCTCTGAACAAGCAGCTCCATAAAGAAGGTAAGTGAATGGCTGTCCTTCTCCTTTCTCCCAATCCATGTTTTCATCGTAACCTCTGATGGAAGAAAGTCCACAATGACTAATGAATGTTTCTATCATGACAAAGCAGATGAGCACATTAAAGTCTCAAACTACTTCAAGTGAAATCTAAAATAAGAGCTGCACCTGGTTGCCAATTCCAGATGTGTGTTCTAGTGCTGCCACTTTTTTTTTCCCTGTTGTGCCACTCTGTGTGATCATGTTTGTGGGGAAAAATGTAAATAAGGTATAGTACAACAATATTTATAGTTTATAGCAATATAGCCTCCAGTAAATAAACTATAACCCACTTTGCACACTTGTTATAGGCAGCAGTCTCTTTCTCAATGCTTCCTGGTATTCTAATGGAAAAATCATGAAGCAAATATGGTATGAAATATTCTCTTGATGCTTTCTAGAGAGTCCACACAGGGCCAGCCACAAATTAGCATTTGAACTTTATACTCCAACACCCTCTCATATCAGGACTTACCTAAAATATAAGCTGAGCCATTAAGAAGAACGATTGAAGAGGATCTCATATCCACTGAATTGGTATTTTCAGAAATCAGTCCTGGTGTTTATCTTTTATAACCCATGCATTTTAAAGGAACAAAAATATTTTACCTAAAATAGCCAGTAGCTGAAAGACTCACGCTCTGTTCAAAAGCTTCTTTAATCTGTAAGTTATAGCGGGTTTTGTGGTAAGCCAAGGAAGGAATCAGAAAGGAACAGAACACAGATGTTAAAAAAAAAAAANGAGTTAGACATGTTTAGCTACACATGGTGCCTTAATACTGTAGAACTAAACCACCTTTGGAAGAGCAGTCTCAATTCTTTTGGTAATACATTAGAGAACAGACCTGTCAACAGTGGTATTCTCACAGAATGGTAACACCAGAGTCAGAAAGGGCCCTGTTTAACTTTCCTGTTCAGGTTCAATAGAAATGGGTCCCTCTCTGTCAATTGAACACATCTGGGTGATAATGTCACTGAGACAAAAGCTATGCGTGACCTATCTGCACAAAAATGACAGCTGACAAGAGAAATGCTCTTCACAGTGTTCTTCTGCCAGTGGCTTAAAAAAAAAATATGAGGTCCAAAATTTATTTCCTTTCAGTGACTCTCATGTCAGATTTATGTAGTTTACAAGTCAAGAAGTTCTTTTTTGAATATATTAATTAAAATTTACTGACTTTGCAAGACAAAATTATTTCTCTGCATAGATTAACATTATTTCTTACGTCAGCTATTTCTGCTAATATTTTGAGTGTGTCTCAATTATCCAAACTGATTTGGCACCTATTAGAGAAGTGCTGGATTTTATTTTGCATACATAGCTGTCAGTTATCAAGGTACCACATGTATGCCAACATTAATTGCTATTGTTAGGAATTAATATTGCCAAGAAAGTATTTACATTTTTTGCAGTTACTATAGTATTTAATCCATTGAGAAAAAACACCCTAGTGCATTGGATCTGTAAATGCCACAACGTAGGGACTTTCACTTTAATTAGGCTGTAGATAACAAGTAATACCAGCTAAGCAGAAATAATGAACAGGCTTTCCTTTAACATACCAATATAGTAGCTTCACAGCCATATCTTCATAGAAATAGCTGATAGAGCAGACAACATTTAGTTAAGAAAATGTCTTGCCCTAAAATTCTACTCCCATTTCAAGTGAGCACCAGACAGGGGCCATTAATATAAATAGCTTTAGCACTACTTCTATACTACCTTACCGCAAATGTAACTGATATTATAATGAATTACACAGTGGAGAAATGGGAGCAAGAATTCCTGATACCTTTTTTGCAGTTCTGTAATACATTGCACATAGCAGGCAGATAAAAGGATGAGGTTGAGAAGGCTTCTGTCTATTGATTTGGTTTAAAAAAAAACAAAAAACAAAAAAAAAAACAGCCATGTAGGAAAACTGACACGGTACACATATACCCTGACAACCTTTTTGCAACAGTTTGTCTGAGTGCAAGCTGGGGCTGGGCACATTATTGCACAAGCTGGTATTTTTTGTGTATTAAAAACTTCAGTACCTCCAAATGTGACTTCACAGATAGCTTCCCCTCCTTTCCAACCAGATATGACCTGGAGATTGTTTCCCACATATCTAAATAAAGCACCTACATCTCAAATGTTCTGTGAATCAACCTGTTTCTGCAGCTGTTATCTTTAAGATTATTAGGCTGAGAAGACTGATAGATGACAATACATACGTCATAGTTTCTGCAAGCACACAAACACATTTAGTAGGATTCACATCTCTTACCCAATCTTTCCAGTTGCCTTTTGGGTTCTTGCTCATGATAGGCTGCAGGCGTTTCATAAGGGTTTGGCAAGCATCCTGGTGAGGAAAGAAGTCAGAAGAAAGTAACACAAAATTAACAAACATAAGTTTGGCATGTAAAGTACTATTCAAGATACGCTCTAGTTAGTACTTAGTTAATATATGCTTTACTGTCATAGAGAAAGTATGGAAGGAGGTGCCATTTTAACTGCATAAACACAAACCTTATAAAGGCTTGAGTTACAAGGGCTGGAATCAGTATGAATCAGTTGATTTAGAACAGGGACACAATATAGGATTTGTATAGGACTAGTTAGCTTCTGTCAGATAAAGCAAGGATTTGGTAAAATGTAAACCTTTCAGGGGAAAGCTCAAATCATATTCTGAAAATTCATAAGCACCATTACTGAGAAGTTATCAACAATTCATGTTTCTTCGTGGCAATCTCCAGTGGTATTATTAGTAATCTCAAACAATTTCCATGGGATCACTAATGCTTAAAGTTTGGCAGGCATTAAATATCACGAGGAATAGGATGTTTTGTTAAGCTAAACACTTTTCTTTACCTTCACAGCCATGCCATTGACATCTGTCCCTGCAGATCCTGCTGAAGCACATGCATTAGGAACGGTTGTTGTGCTCGTTTCACAGAAGTGAATATATGACATGGGGATGTTCAATTCCCGACTAGCAACCTGTTTCAGGAAGCAGAACATACTCTTCTCTGTTTCAGAAACATTCCAAACGTTCCAACTGCTCTCCAGTACTTGCTAGAAGTCAGCAGTACTAGGAAAGATAATGTTTTAGCAAGTCCTCATCTAACTTCCAGCTGTAATCATTCTGCCGAGTTTGTCAGTACAAAGAGGCAGAATAGAAGGGCAATGTTTTCACTGCACTCAAACTCTGGATTGAGATTCTGGAGTCCAACATTCAGTTCCTGATTTTGCTGCTGACATCCTGTAAGACTTAGGGCAAATTACGCATGCTCAGATCCCAAGCGTTCATCAACTTCATAATTATATTTACAGATCATGTCTCAATTATCAATTAAACAAAGATGATCATAAAAATATTAGTATACTGTCCAAAGAGGTGATCTGAATAGTGACGGTCTTTTTTTTTTTTTTTTTAACATGGGTTATATGAGACCAGACCCAATAGATCTTATTTCTAAAAAGCCTCTTCACATATCATTGTAATAATAATAAAGTACATTTTATCTTCCCACTGTCCTTATGACTCTTAAAGAAGGCACCTTTGCTTTCTAACTCTATTAAAGTAAAGCAGCAGTGGCTATACTGATGAAGGAACTGTCCTGCTGGTACACTAAATAATCAAGAAGAAAATCTTCCCATTGTTTAACTGTATGACAGATAAAGCACGAGGTAATATTTGTTCAGATGATTTGTTACCTGGATCATTTTTGTATGAATACCCTGTCCCAATTCAATTCCACCATGTGTCAAAAGCACAGACCCATCCGTATAAATATGAACCAGAGCAGCAGCCTACAAACAAAAAACAAAATCAAGATCATGCTAGTAAGAAATGTTTTGTATATTGTGATGAACTGATGGATCAAAAAAAGAAAGGCTTTTTTGTTTAATCCTTTTGAATAGAAGGTGAAATTTGGAATGCTAAGTCCCTGCTCTTCCTCCATAATGAGCTTCAAAAGAAAACAATACAAATCCTTGGAGGTCTGCTTTTCCTGTTGCTAGATCCTGAAATAAAGCTAGACCTGGCAACAGAACCTCAATGGTTCCAAAGGAAGCTGTAAGACCTCCCTCATTAATGGCTGTTGATGCAAATTGCTGCAAGTTCCATTTCCTCTCTCATTGATGTTGGAGCGCCTTTGGACACAAGTGTTGTGACAGCATGGGTTGGACAGGCTGTCAGCACCACACACCGCAGGAAGGTTCTGAATGAAAATTTTTCTCCTGAACTCAGTTGGAAGCAGCACTGAAGACTGAACAACTTTGATCTCAGATTGAAGACAGCTGGAAGCTAGCGTAACCTCCTGGGAACAACTATTAGAAGGGTGATAGTTTTCCGGAAGTTGAAAGATAACACTTTTGTTTTGTATTCAAAGGTAGACTAACTGCAATCCTCTATGGATTAAAAGTTTAGCTCATTTTTTTCTTTAGAGAAACTAACCTGAGAGAGATAACGCGTGCCTAGTCCAAATGGAAACTTCATTGGAACAATGGCAATCCCTTTTTTCTTCCAGTAATTTTGTTTGTTAAACTCCATGACAGCTGTTTTCCTACTGTAGTATGCAGATTTCTCCATACATTCATTCCAACAACGTATTAAGTTTTGTGGATCAAGCTTTTGTTTGAAGTGTGTCTGCTCATCCTCCTTATACATATTTATTTCCCTAATCTGAAATAATAAAATTAACAGATACCACAATCATATTAAAGGCAGACTGACCATTTGGGGGCGGGGGGGAACTAGAAGACAACTAGTCTAGATTATTGTATATTTTTGAACAGTTACCACTTTGGTTCAGTTTGCAAGAGCATGCTATCATTTAACAATCAGACATGGTTAAAAATAGAATTTTAGCACAAACTACATTTGATTTAGAAAAGGCTTGTTCAAACATTCAAGCTAATCCAAAGGATTTTTAACTTCATAGATGTCATTTCAGGAGAGAAGATATTTTCATATTGTCACCTTTTCTGGTGAAAAACCAGTTTTATCTGCAACTCCTGTTATCCAAGTTTCTGTCACCAGTGCTGACTGGGGAAAGCCAAACCCTCGGAATGCTGTGTTTGACGGCAAGTTTGTTTTGCAGGCATAAGCCCAGCATCTCAAGTTGGGAATCTTGTATGCATTGTCCATTTTTAATAAGGCTACTTCTGCTACCTGAAGTAGGGAAGAAGCAGGTATAGTTAAATGTCAGAACAGCACTTCTTTCAGATGCACATTTAAATCTTCCTCATCTGATAGGAAGACCTAAATTGAGACAATTAGCTTTAAAATCGGGTTTCTGTCAGTCATTGGTAGTAAGAATACTCTTACGCATACATACAGATTTTTTTCACTCATTTCTCAAGTAACATATTACATTTCAGTTCTTCTGATATTCACAAAACACAGCTGATGTTACTAGCACTTGAGTGCCAGTAGCTGGTTAGTAAAGATGTAAAACTGATAATTCATTTTAAGATTGGTTTTGCTCCTAATTTGATATCAAAAGCCATATAGAACTAAAAATAGGCAGACTAGATTTAAAGCAACAGAAGCTATGAAAGGAACTGATGAAAGCATTCTGAATTAACGTGTCCTATGAAAATTCACAATTAAGGTTTAGTTCCAACAGGAAGCATATATCCTGCAGTCTATTGTGTCTGCTGGTTCTTATGTGTGTTTTTGTTGTTGTTTGCTATTTTTTTTAAGAGGTTTCATGTGACAAACAAAAACGCAAGAAAAGGATAATCCTGTATTACGTACCCCTAATTAGACTCTAGGACTCAATATCAAAATAAGTTAAAAATGTTTTGATGCCTCATGATGAGGCCACTGGCTCTCTTCAACGTTAAGTAGATTTCTTAGAATGGTAAATTTAACCTTATATTCATACTGTTTCTATTGAGCTTTAAACAATAAACTTCAAAACATTTCTGTATATAAACTACTGAAGAGAGCTTTGCTGTAGTCACTGTGCATATGAATTATGTCATAAAACGCTACACTTCCACTTAGAAAATATAAGCTGAAGTGTTGCGGGATAAAAGCAAGGGGCATGTTTTTCTTGTTTCAACCACAACTTTTATGGACTTCAGAGAAAAAGTGTGTGTATGAAGCTCATCAGTCTTAAGACGATTATTGATAAGCCAGAGTAAATACAACGTATTGTTATATTACAACTCTAAGCTATGCCAAAAGTTTCTTCCCAGAAATGTCTGTTCTAATCTTGATGCTAATCTTGACCCAGTACAGAAATGGATAGAGCTAGTAAGAGGGAGGACAATTATCACTATGATTATTTTCTGAAGGCTAGGGAAGGTCTTCTCAGCTCTGTAGACACAAAACTTTAGGCAGGCACAAATGTAGGTACTATGTATTTTAAAAGGAACACATTGTTAGTTGATGTGTATAATAGGAAAATAAACCTGAGAAACCATGCATCAAGTGAATGTATAGGAAAATATCAAAAAGTAGTATAGTATTTCACTGAACAGAATAAGGAAAGGTAAAACTGCTAGGTGTAGATTTTCCAGCAACTCACAGTCCTCACGGCAAAAGGCTATGACTGACAATACCTGTGCAAGGGTATTTGACACTCATTGTTTTCCAGCTAATGATTCCTTCATGTTATAAGATTTGTCAGCTTATAAAATTCTTACCAGGACAGATTCATCAGGGGTGCATCCTCCATTAATGTAATATTTGGCATCCACAGCTCTGATCCTACCATCATTCATGAAGCCAACCTACAACAGATCAACAATAACCTTCTTAGATTTTTGACATTCATTTATTTCTTCACTGCTTGTGTATCTTGCAAATGAATGCAAGCCACTCAATCAGGCTCATACTTAACTGTTTAGTTTCTCAGAAGCGTTCACTGAAACTGTAAAAGGGCAAGAGAAAAAGAAAGTATGTTCCTAAGCTATTGGTTTTCCTAACTGGCATTGGTGATCTGTATAAGTACAGCATACAGAAAGATCCCAGGGGAAGGAAGAAGCAGGGAAGCCCAGTGGCTTCCTGTGTGTTGCTCAACAGCATCATCTAGGAATGTTCACTGTAGATGAAGTCAAACCCCCTCTAACTATAAGAATAGATGGCAGATGCAGTATGACATTTGTTTGTCTTAATGAAGAAATGTTGTGTTTATTTTACATCTCTTTTCACCTGATGCCATTAATGATAGCTGCTGAATTGTCAACATGAGCTAGAGCTCATTTTCATCTTCAGGGATGCATCTTATACAATTCCTTTTACTTTACCTGTGGTGTTAGAGATGGAAAGGAGACATAACTTGCCCTAATGAATTGTTGACAGCGCATGAATAATGACTGTTGACAGCGCATGAACAGGGAAGAGAGAAATTTCCTCCTGAGGATGACTTTTCCTGTAACACACTGTTTCTGTGAAAAAACTAGCTTCTCCTTTGTGTGAATTTAACCATATGGAGCGGTTTAAAATAAAACTCTGCAGAAGTCTGAGCTAGCTTGCCTTCCAGTTCCCAGGAAGAAAGACAGAAAGAGCTATAAAAGGAGAAGGACAGGAATGGAGTAGAAAACAAAACAAAACCCTGCAGAGTTAGAAGCAGAAACAGGTTGTAAAGCAACTTTATCTCTTGGTTTCCTGGCTAATATTTTTAAAATTGATTATTATTTTAATTAATAGAACAAATAGTAACCAGTAACACAGAAATCCTTATTCACAGAATATGAGGTGTTTTTTCACTCAATTCTTGTGGCACTCACTTTATATTTACCAATAAAAGGGTGCCGGCCACCAGTAATTAACATATCATCCCCCCGGCTCAGAATAAGACGGACTGCTCTGCTGGTTCTAAATTAACAAAAGAAAAGTGAGAATTTCAGACAAAATAAGAGATGTTATTAATGGTACTAATGTATTCTATTCATTATGAGTCCAGATCTAGCAATGTATATAAGATTAATTAAGATTACAATGCATATAATGCATTTAGAATAAACTAAATTTTAATAGGCTTAAATACATGCCTATGGCTATGTCCAGAGTTCATTTTCTTTTGCAGTTACAATCATGTCAGAACTTTCATTTCACCTTTTGAAAGCCAATGACATAGCTCAGTGCAAATTTCTTAAGAAATTGTCATTTCAATTTTAAGACTGAACTGAAGTGAGCTAATAGCAGTTCTACTCATGAACCCTTCCACTGGTACAGCAGGATCCAGAAGTTCACTGGTTGTCATGGTTTGAATGTATATACAAAGTTTCAGTGTTTTGGGACTGGTCCTTTTAAAATGATCAATCATTTCAAGAATATTTCTAGTTTATACTACTCAGTTTCTTCAACCCCTTCAACTCAGATGAGGCTAGAGCTTGCAACTTAAGCAGTCTAACAAAACAAAAACAAAAACAAAAACAAATGCACTGAACAGTCTTAGAAAAATATAAACAGCCAAGATTTTATGACTTTCTAGCTAGCAGCTTTGGGAAAGGCAAAAGCATTTTAGCCAAGATATAAAACTTGTTCACCCAATTTTCTCTTCATATCCCAGTACACACATCACACTTACTTGTTTGCTGCCACTGCAGCAACTGATGCCAGTAAACCAGCTTTCAGGAGTTTCCCACCAAAAGCTCCACCAACTCTTTTAACATGGCACATGATCCTGTTGGCTGGAACACCTAAACTTGCAGCTACCATCTCCTGTAAAAACAGTTTTCAGCTTTTACACCAGTACCAGGACCCACTTTCAGTTCCAACTGAGCCTAAAAGTTAGCATTTTAAAAAAGAACCTTTTCTAGAAAAGGGTTATAGAGATGTTTCTATTTTTTTTTTTTCCAAAAAATCAGCTTAAAGATTTTTCCTTTACCTCAAGTTAAAAAGCAAGCAAAGAGAACAAGAAATACTCAGCAGTGTTTGCATTCAAAATGTCTGCCATGGAGGCTGTGAAAGGTCCATGGACAGAAGTGAAGAATAAACCCTTGGATTTATTTATGTAAAACGTGAGAAGCTTTATATATAAAGAAAATTTTACTAGAATATAGTTTTATTATTTTTATTAATAAAAGCATAAATTTGATTTTTAACTTTTAACTAAAATAAAACAATTTGTTTTTTAATAAGCTAAGGTCTTGTTAGTGTCTGGAATATTCTTGCTTCAAATCTGTAATATTCATCACTTTCTCAAACACAAAGTTCTTTATGCTTCTTGGCTATTGGCAATATAAGGTAATGGAAACAATAAAAGGAGCTGAACTGGGCTTTGAACACAAATGCCAGTGTTCACTCTGAAATACTATCAGTTTCATTCACCATAGCTATTGCAATGCAGACCATACGTCATACATCACATAAGTCAGTTTGCTCTACCATTTTGGCATGGAACAGCAGTCTCCCTACAGCTATTTGAGTTGCTCACTCCCTCAGACTCTGACTCTGCAGGGTGCTGACTGATCCTCACCTCAATAGAAGCTAATGGAGATGAAGGATCCTCAGCACTCCACAGGGAGTTTCTCACACATGCATTAGTGGGGCATGATATACTTTGTTTAAAGTGGAATACAAGACTTTTCCTTCCTCCTTATCCTCACAGCAGAGTGGTTAGTGTACATCATGATAACGCAGTACTACAAAGCAGCTCCTGTTGGATAATCCAGACGTGCAACTTCACGTTCCCACTGTTTACAAATTGTTAAGACAGATTTGTAAACCACACTTAAAGAGCTCTATTGTCACAGGTTCAACCACTTTCTCTGAGAATGCTCTATATTACCTGGATAAATGCTGGATGCTGTGTTGACACAAACATGTCCATTTCTTTATCTTCTCCTCTTGGAATAGCAAGTATACTCTGAGTCTCCATGTAAAAGTGTTCCTGTCCCCCAATATGAATCTCCCCTGATCCAAAGAGAAAAACACAAGTGTTACTGAGGGAAAAGGACAGGAAAAAGTGAACCAGAAAAAAATAACTGCCCATCATCACATAAATTATGGCAGTCGGTGTCAAAACTTCTGATACATCTTGTATGAAGGAACAACATCTAAAATAAAAACACAAATCAAACTCTTTGCAGGTTTAAATTGGTCTTGTTCCAGTGACATCAACAGAACTTGAGCAATGTTGCCTACAAATGTTGGCAATATTAAATAAAACATACATAAATTAAACAAAGCATAAACATACTGGACCGGGTCAAAAAGAAGGCCATTACAATGGTGGGGGGGCTGGAGCACAGGATGTATAAGAAGAGGCTGAGAGAACTGAATTTACTCAGCCATAAGAAGAAAAGGGTTAAGGGGAAATTTTACTGCTATCTACAACTACCTAATGGGAGGGTGTAGAGAAAACAAAGCCACATTGTTCTCAGAGGTGCACAGTGGAAGGATGAGAGTCAATGAACACAAGAAATTGCAACTCAATATAAGAAAAAAAAAGTCACCATGAAAGTGGTCAAGCATTGGAACAGGTACCCACAGAGGTTGTAGAATCTCCATCCTTGGGGATTTTCAGAACTTGACTGGACATGGCCCTAAGTACTAGAGCACTGCTCTAACAGGAACTGCTTTGAGCATGGGGTTGGACTAGACAACCCCCTTCCAACCTAAATTATTCTGTGATTCTGTCTCAAGGATAGAGGATGCAGAAAACTTGAATGTAATAGCAGGACCTCAAAATCACTAGGTTTAATCACACTTTTATTCCAGACAACCAAGCGCTTTCTCAGGCCTTATGGCTATATATGATAACACTGAAAAAAGATCAGACTGGCCCTTGAGGAACAGACATGGATGCCCAAATACTGACGACAGCTCATCAAACATTCTGCAATTTACCTTCAAGTATACCATTCAAGTATACCAATTTACCTTCAAGTATACCATCAACAGTTTCAAATGCCTCATCAACATTTCCTTGTTCTAATTTTCTTTTTGGCTCAAAGAATGAGTTGTGCTTTACAGCTTCCTGCAATGGAGAAACAGAGAAACAGTTTTTTAGTGTATTTTGAACGCTCTCAGTTTGTCATGGCATTTCACTCTCAGAAAGAATACCATTCTCTTCAGAGATCTGAGCTACCAGCTACCAAAGCCAGCAAATAACTGTATTTCATTGTTTTACTGTCATTGTTGATGAGTTTGTCTATTCAGTCCAGTAATTCTTTCCCGATGTATCCTGTGTTACTGATCATAGCAGTTTCTGAAGGAACTGCATTCACTTTATTCAATCTGCTCTTCACTTTCACACATCTAGCAAGTGACCTAGAGAGCACAGAGTAAGAATGCAACCACATCATCCAAATAGTGATGCCATTAAGAGGGAAAGAAATCACAAAGAGCAAGTAAAAATGGAAAAGTGGAATTTATTTATTACATTTGATTTATTTCTAATGAGACTTCATTAGAGTTTCGACCATAATTGAATATTAGTAAAATTTGCCAGTCTTTAAAAAGAGACTACTTCTATTTTTACACCAGAATGATTGTTTTGTTACACCCCACACATTATGTAAACAAGTTATAAAGTGACTACCAAAACTAACACTGGTTCCCCGTGAATATGTCCTTTGCTCTGTATTTCCATCCATCTCATTTAATCCAGCATAAGTCCCATTCCCCCTGTGACTCTCACATCACATTTCTATGTTCCATATCCTTAACATCTTTTCCCACACATTCCTTCAACACTTCCTACGTCTCCAGCCTGACTTTGTTGGCTTTCTAACTGGTCAACAGATAGAAAATGCTACAGATAATCAGGCTGATTGTTCAGCCAATATACATACGCTGGTGTACCAGCTGTTAGCTACCAAAAGAATTAGAAAGAACCAGAGTGCTCACTGCCTTTTCCTCACTGGGAACATTGAAAGAGTTCTTTTCTACTCTTATGTTTATTATTATGAAACATGTGGGACCTTAATACTTTTGAGACTATTGCCTATCTATCACAATTCACTAAAATTAGTCACAAGGTTCAAAAGTTACTTGTAGAGATACTGACAGACTAGTTAATTGGATGTTCATGTTCACCTTGTTTGCTTAGTAAAACGTTAGAAAAAGCAAGTGAGGAGTGCTTCCATTACCTAAATAGATAAAACAATAAAAAAAAAAATCAAGAGAAAAAAAGTGATTAGTACCTCAATTGTCAAGATAACTGGTTCCAGCACTTCATACTCTATCTTCACTTTTGCAGCGGCTTGTTTGGCGTGAACATCTGAATCCGCAACCACAGCACAGACAATCTGACCTACACAAATCACCTGTAAAATACACATCACTTAATAGAACAGTGGATTTAAATGATTCCTATATGCGCTGCTGAAATTCTTCTTTTGCATAACCACCATTCATGTTTCCTTTTTTGAATTTTGTTTTGACTTAGGACTTTGTATTTTTTAGATCATCCATGAAGCTAACAAATTATTAGAAAGACCAGTATAATCGGGGAACCAAGGAAGATAAGGCATTCAAAAATCCACAAGTGATTTTGGGAGCTTCAGTTCCACTAACTTTCAATGAAATATACTCTCCCAACAACTCAGATGGTTTTGTGAGATTTAATCTATATTCCTCTGATTTATACATATTTCTCTATGCAGATTATAATGCACATCAGCTGTTTTGAAGTCAAAATGGGAGTGGGGAAAAATTATAAGAACTTGCCCACTCTACTTTATGCTGGTGCAGCCTTGCCTCAAGTACTGTGTGCAGCTTTGGGTGCCACAATATAAGAAAGACATAAAACTATTAGAGTGGAGGGCAACAAAGATGGTGAAGGGTCTAGAGGGGAATACATATGAGGAGCAGCAGAGGTCACTTTGTTTGTTCAGCTTGGAGAAGAGGAGACTGAGGGGTGACCTCATGGCAGCCTACAGCTTCCTCACGAGAAGGAGCTGGGGGGCAGGTGCTGATCTCTTCTCTCTGGTGACCAGCAACAGGACCCTATGGAACAGCACGAAGCTGCGTCAGAGGATGTTCAGGTTGGATATTAGTAAAAGGTTCTTCACGAGGAGGGTGGTCAGGCACTGAAACAGGCTCCCCAGGGAAGTGGTCACAGTGCCAAGCCTGCTGGAGTTCAAGCATTTGGACAACGCTCTCAGACATATGGTTTGATTTTGGGTGGTCCTGTATGGAGCCAGGACTTGGACTCGATGATTCTTGTGGGTCCCGTCCAACTTGAAATATTCTTTGATTCTATGCCATATGCCTGACGTGATTCCCTGACATACACACAATAAAGAAATTCAAGAGTCAGCAGATAAAATTTCATTATAAAGATCTGAAGAAAAACAACAGAAATTAAGAAAGTCATTAAAACAAACAAACAAAGATCGCTTTCAAACCTTGTTTCTTGCAAATATAATCTCTGGATCACTGGAGTAGTGGAACTCATTTGTAGCTGGTACGTCATTAGCTGTTATGATATCAAACACACCTGGTCCCTTTAGAGCCTCTGAGGTATCTATAGATCTGATTGGTATGTGGGAAGACAGAAGCGTAATTCATTAGTTTTACGAAGTAAAACACATAGGAAGGGAACACAATACAGAGGTGTGTTGTACTGCCAGAATCTGCACATAGGTTCAGACATATCTTTTCCCTCTATCCCTGGCATGCAAAGAAATGTATGTCAAAAGGAATTAAAAATTCCAGTAACTTGTTCTGTTTCTAGAAAATCATCACCATATGAGGAAGCACTGCTTTATGATTCGGGTGACAGAGCACTGGAACAAGTTGCCCAGAGAGGTTGTGGAGTCTCCTCCTTTGGAGATATTCAAAACCCGCCTGGATGCGATCCTGTGCAACATGCTCTAGGTGACCCTGCGTGAGCAGGGGGGTGGGACCAGATGATCTCTACAGGTCCCTTCCAACCTCAACCATTCTGTGATTCTGTGTGATTCTGTGAAAATACTCTAAACGTGACATGGAAATCATTGACCCATTAGACTGCCTGAACTGCATCGATTTAAGAAAAACCACTGTATAATTATAATGCTACAATTGCAACTTCTTAAGATCTCACAGACTACATAGATATCAAACATATAAATAAACTTTCTACAAATGGAGAGTTCATGCAGAGAATTATAATAGAAATGGCAAGACTGGTATAAAGGGAGAACGAGTGGGAACATATTGGTGTGGAAGGCCTGGAAAGAATTGCAGGAAGTCTATCAGAATGGCATGTTTCTACAGCTCCTATTTTAGCAGGTCATCAAGATCCCAGCACATCTACAGGCACCTTATCTGGATACCCAGACCAAAAAACAAAGGAGAGTGACTAAGTCCTACTGACTCACAGAGATGGGAGAGAGTGGAGGGGATGTCAGCTCCTAGATGGTACCAAAAAGAACATATCCACACCCAGCATATTATCACCAATTTAAGAATAAGCCAGGAGATATGACAAGGACTCTATAACTAGCAGCCCTGGTCCTCTCTGTCATCACAAATAATCCTGACCAGAGCACCTGGATACATGTCTTGGTGCCTGAATGCTGGGTAGACAATATGGATATGTGCATTCTGGTACCTTAATGTTGAACAAACTGTGTGTATGTCAGTATGAAAGCATAAGTCAAAATGGTTTTCTTTCAAAATAAGATCGTCTTCCCATCTCCCTGTCCTACAAGGCCTCATATGAGCTTTGCCACCTTGTTGCTGCAATGTCACAATGTTACTTTCCACATTTTAAACAATTCTTTTTTCATAATAGAGTTGAGATTTCAAGGCTATGTTGGTGAAGCTGAGTTTAGGTGACTCTTTGCACTACACAGCTCAGTCCTATGTGGAGGTACCTAGGTTAGCTCTAAGTAAGCTGGTTCATTTACCAAAAACAGTTCAATCTTATTAGGACAGTAACATGGAGTGATATACACAAACCCAATCAGAGCCTTCTTTAGAGTGACAGTATTGCTTCCAGCACCTGAGCCAGTGTAGGTATCAGGTGTGTTGTTTTGTATACACATAATTCAACTACATTAGTCTGCTCTAAAAATCTCAGACAGCATTTTATAGTAACACTTTCTTCAGATACACTTTGAACACTTACACAATCTTAGCATGAGCTCTGGAACTAGTGACGACAGCCAGGAAGAGCTCCCCATCCACAGAAGGAAGGTCATCAATGTAAACTGCTTCACCAGTGGCATGCTTAATTCCAGACTGGTGCATAATAGGCCGTCCCACAGGATCTTGGGGAGACTGACTAGGATCTACATCCTGTATCATCAAAAACAACCCCCCAAACAGTAAAAAAAATAATCGTCATGTTATTCTTATATTAATTAGAAAATCAGATGAAGGAAAACTGATCATATTACTCTATTCTAGCTTAATATTGAAAACAGATGCAAGACTCAACTGCTGCTCCTTAGGTTTTCTTCAATGGCTTCTCCCAAGGAGTCTTCCAAGAGCATTGCACAGGTTCATCTACTTGTATTTTTTCCTTAATCATTTACATCAAAGTGACACAAACAGCAGTCATTTTGTTAGAAGAACAGACTTCTCCCTTATTGATTGGTGTCATGAGGCTCTGACAATTTTCTGAATTACTCTCACAAGTTTCTGTTCTGTATTTTACCAGTGGTATAGTTTAAGCTATTTGCAATGTTTCCTGGTATTTATCTTCCTCAGTGAAAGACTACAATTAATCAATGTAAATCAGTAAAATAATGTTTAAATGTTTCATTCTCAATTTTATTCCCTTGCAATTGTGTATGAATTTCATGCTTTATTAACCTTAATTTGCTAGGTCTTTCATGAAAGTTAATTTAGCGTTCCCAGATAATTCTGCCACACCAACTAATTGTTGCCCACTTCCAAACCAGTTTTCCAGTATCTGGGTCAGTGATCACACTAACTTTTCATTTTCTGCATTTAGAGCTAGTGATTTCCTCAGATCTCAAAATCTCTTTTCTCCTATCGGTTCCAGCACACAAGTGTTCCTGCTACACATTCCTCCCTCCTGCACTTTCTGGCATGCTCTCTGCTATTAGCCCAAAGCCAAGAACAGACATTTTTCCACTTGACTGACTAAAGTTTCTCAAATGGTTGTCTCAGCAAAACCATCCCAACTTTATCCCATATTTATCTTTCAGGATATGCATTCTTCCCCCCCCCCCCCCCCCCCGCCTCTAATTTTAGAAGCTTAATAAGGTTCAGATGAAGAAGTCCAGGCAGAAGACAAAGATTTGCAAAAGTTAGATAGAAATTTAAAGTGACAAAACAGATTTTCTGGGTTTCTAAATCTTTTCTATTGCTTAGTGTCAGCTGATCTGAATAACAAATTGTGTCCATTTCTGTTAAGTCACTTTCTTGCAGCTCAGGAATAAATTGTTGAAAGCCACAGGGAATTGCTGAAAGCCACAGAGAACTAATTGCCTTGATCCTGGCCCTTTTGGTAAGTTTATACTGCCCTTTATTTGAAGGTAAGTCTGCAGGAAGCTGGAGATAACGACTTGAACAAAATTGAAGTATTTAATGCTAACGAGTTATTCTAAAGAATATCTAAAACTGAAACAAAAATGTTTCCCTAGATTTCATTTGAATTTTCTTCACATTTCTAAAAACTTGTCATTTTTACTTGTATTTTTATTAATGGTATCAAAAGATCAAAACCCCTTTTAGGATTTTCCACCCAGATCTAGTCACAAGGGCTATAAAAAAAAAAAAAAACCAAAACACTCAGAAAATCTAAGAGTTGTTCTTTGCTGCCCTCTACTGCTGACTTCTCCTTGAACACTCCTGTTTGAGCAGATAGCCATCACAAACTTCATCTTGCTTCCTAAATACAGTAAGAGCCCTCTGAGAGCCTAGGAAAAGTGTATTTTGAGACAAGAATACTATCGTATCCTTGGGCTTTTCAATCTTTTTTATTTTTGTCTAAGATTTTTCCAATTGGGTTGAACACTGTCATATACCAAGTTTAAGCATGCTGACAATGGAGTTTATTCTGCATATTTATCTTCTGTGAACTGTTTAGAAGTCAGTATATCCATATGAGTCTAATTTTACAGACAAGGTTTTTCCAGTTTCAATAAACTTAAAAGCAAGCACTCAGAGCCTGTTGCCCTCAGTCCTTTGGAAAATGTATACCTGAGCTTCACAGTGAGGGTCATGCTTCAACCATTATTTTTTTTACCAAGTCTTACAAACTACAGAACAATCTTGGAATAAAATCACCTGCCTGGTATATTTGGATGCTCCAGGGCATTTTGGTTTGGAAGTCTTGTAAGACACTCCCATATTCCATAGGTATGCCAGGATAGTGGCACGGATCCTGAAAAGGAAGTGAATTACTATTAAAACTCATATTTTTAATGTTACAATTTAAAAAAAAAAAAGCTAGCAACCAAAATCACTAAATACAAGCTCTTTATACAGAAAATTCCTTCAAGACTCCCACAAGTTAGGCTCTAAAATTACAATTTGAAAAAAATGTAGAGTTTTAAGAGTTCACTAAATGATATTTAAAAATACATTGAATTTGACGAATATGTGTGTTTCAAGGGATGGTCAGAAGAGCTTTTTTCAAGGGTCTGACCAAAACTGGCATAGAATCACTCCTGGTAACAGTAAATTACCTAGTAATGGTAATTCAGAGGAAAGAGCTAATGGTAATACAGAAAAGAAAGGTAAAAGGGATATTTTTCCTCAGAAGAACAGATTAAGACAAAAATAAATAAATCACAGCTAGAATGTATTGGGCCGGTGAAATTTTAGAGTCTTCCTTTCCCAGTCAACAACTGATACAAGGAGGGTTGGTTTAACACAGTTACTTTCCAAAACCTTTCTTTGTATTCTATTTATGTTTTGAACTACAGAAAGATGAAGACAGACGACCTCATGTATGTTTTCCTTGAGCCTGGAATCTCAGTATTGACATATTGTTGCATTAACATTGCTCAATTTTTTATTATTATTATTATTATTTTTGTTATTTAAAGCCTAATGTCCAAGCAGAGATACTCGGGCACATAAAAGTTAAACAGGCACCTCTCCATCAATCTCTTTGGGAGTTAAGTGCTTACATTCTTCTGTAGGTCTGAACCCAAAAAGACAATATTTAGCACTCTGTACAAACTGCAAATATTGACTTACAGAAAAAAAATTCATTTGCTTGCAAAAAAGCAAAACATGGAAAATTAATTTACCACTGTCTTCAATGACTGCAGTACTTCCAGGAAAAATCTGTAGAAGAAACTGACCATCAAAGTTTTTTTATATTCTACTTTCCCACCCCAGGCTGAAAGTGGAAGAGCTATTTCTTTAAGGATTAATCTGGAAGCTTCATCCAGCATCTGTTCATTCCAGTATCTGTCAGAAAGAATAACACAGATACCATCAAACTAGGGCTCAAGATTAAAAAAAAATATATATATATACACACACACACATAAATTGTAGCAATACCTTTGTACCCTCCTGCTTACAATGAGCCAAAATATTGATTTTAATGATGGCCTGCAATTTTGAAAACAATGTAGGTCAATGTTGCTCACAGAAGTGAGGTCCCTTAAATCAGTGGAATTGAGTCCTATGCAAATCTTTTCTTAAAAACAACAACAAAAAAACACCACAACAAAAAAAAACTATTATATTTTTAAAGCTGATTTAACACTCTCACGGATTATCACTATTCCACAAATACTGCCCTATATTTAAAGAAAAGTGAGTAACAATATAACAATATTGAAGCAAACTGGAGATGCTTTCAAGTGATCTGATTAATGCTCACTAGTTGTTCCACATTTTCTGAAAAGGCTTTCCTTGAAGTATCTCAAGCACAGTTAATTCTCCATATTTACATAACCCTCGCTATCAGAATATAAATCTGTTAGAGTAAATTTAAGCACATAAAGCAGCAAAAAAACTAGTACTTTAACTAGTGAAACAGTTGTGTATTAATTGGTAAAACAGTCCAGTGGGGCTCCATTTAGATAAATGGTTTTATACTGCTTGAATTATTTGTAGATTTTGTCCCCTAAGCCTTGGAAAGATGCTGCAAAGGGGGACAGAATGTCAGGGATGAACTTCAGGAAGTATTATGATCTTGTAGATGAAGAGATACTGAAAAGGTTAAGGTTTGACTTGTGCTCCTAAGTTTCTTGAGCACATCTGAAATTCTCACTCCTTGTATCTATTAGAGCCAAACTGAAGGACTCAAGAACACCGATCATCAAACCTATGGGTCCCAGCATCATTTCCCAATGCTTTGGTCCAGGTACACAACTGACTATATATAGCTCATCTGCCTATTTCACAGCACAAATCTCACATCTCTCTATGTACTTCACTCTGGAGTTGCACCCATGTGCAGACTCCAAAACATAACGATCCTGAAAAGTCATCATTTGGGCTTGACCAGATCATTCACTTGAACATATGTGGCATCAGCCAGGTAAGTGAAATCTCCCATGTACTTTCATGCTCCAAGGAAATACACCCAAGCTCTCCAAATCGCTTTATTCTGAGATGTAGAAAACATTGAGGAATTGTACCTTCCAATAAGTGTCTGACAGGTTTGTTTAGCACAGATTGTGGTCGAGGCAGCACCTCCATAGAAAATGCTTAAATCCTTTATTTTGTCTGTGCCTTCTTCAAAAAGGACTCTCATTCCAGCGCTGGTTATTGGGAGAGCATTTTCTCTCCTTGGTGCTTGTCGAAATGCAGAGATATACTCTCCCTGAACAAGATCAGACAGAAGTGGATAACCTGCAGACATGTACGTATCTGAAAGCAGAACTTGCTTTTACACTACTTAAAGCAAGAGAATCAAAATGAGGAGCACATTCAACTTCCTGAGCATTCAGGACCATATACTTCCTTCTATTGATCTTTCGGTAGCTTTATCCTTCTTTGATTTTCTAGCAACCCTTTTTTGATCTTCCATTATCTACACAGTTCAGATGACTAAATTTTCTCATGTTGGATAGCTGGAAGATAGGGATCTTGTGGAGGAAAGGAGGAGGATAGTGGGGTTGCATTTATAACAAGACCAAAAGCTTGAAGGCTTCAAAGTATTGCCTAACTTCAGTACTCAGACACCACCACCCATAATTCTCTTATAAGATCCCATAACCACCATTGCAAACAACACCAGTTAAAGACTATTACTCAGTTCAGCAACATTTACGGAAGCACCATGCACATGTCCAATCTTATCTAATTTTAGGAAAAATCCTTAAGAGGTGATAACGCTTTACCTGCCTGATGCCATCCATATCACAGGTGGGCAGCCTGTTCAGCTGAGGACTATGACAGCTTGTCCAAGAACCCTTTCTGTAGTGAACTGCTAGTTGTTATTGCCCTCATCATTTCAGAGTAAACTTTTGTCTGAATATCACACTCTATATATCACCACCTACCTGCTGAGTTTTGTTTTTTGGCTGAAACTGGGAGATAGTATGACACTAAAAGGAACAAATGTAAGGAATCCAGAAAGTGAGCAGTAATAAAATTACTTTAAACATAGGGACCCTCCTGCTATTTAACAGTCTGTTAACTCTGCCTAAAGCAAATCTAAACACACTAGTAACTCACCTTCCTAGAATGGGCAATATGGACAGAGACTAAGACTTCTTCTGGCATAATGGTATTGTTACCAACTCCATCTGCAAAAATATCACTCAAAGGAATCTGCCGCCTCCTTCCTACAAAAAAAAAAATCCAAAACCCAGAAACTTCTGTACAATGGTGCAACTAACATACACTGAACATTTTTTAATTGGCAAGAAATACATGCAGATTTCATAAGTAATTTTTTTATTATTATCATCATTTTTTTTGTCCTGAGACTCCGAACAGTTCCAGGAGCTCAGAAGGGAATAAATGCCTTTTCCTTTCTCTTTTTGGTAGATTATTCTAAAAGCGACTATGTTTATCATTCTATGATATATAAGGTGGAATTTGCACATGGGAAGAGGACAAAATTCTGTGAGGAACCAAAATCTGCAAGAGCTCTTTGAACACTTAAACATTTATCTATGCTACATAGGCTTTGCCAATATCACTACACAGTTAAGCAAGCAAGCCTTCTTAGCAGAAATGCAATATATATTTTAACACATAAAATTGATTCTATTAATTAAACAAGCTCCATTGCCTCAAGATGTTTTGTCAGTAGGACTGCAACTATACCAGCAGAGCAACTGTCAAGTAGAATTGTGATCCTGCAAAAACATAAAAGCATAAACTACACATTGTGCAGATGGAAATCCATATTGATACACCCAGTGTGTGGAATTCAACCATGTGTGTTTATCAGATGAAGTCAAGGTGTGTGTGTGTATATACATACGTATATGTACATATGTATATACATACACATGTGTGTATATGTATGTGTATACATATGTGTATATATATATACACATATATGTATATATACACACACACACACATATATTGCATACATATATATGTATATATACTATAGAGAGAGAGAGAGAGAGAGAGAGAGTCATTGAAGTCATACAGCATAATTTTTTGTGCATCTGTTTCAAGAAATCCTGGCTCAGACGCAAACCCATAAAGAACATGTATTTCATGGTGCTGAGTAAAGTATTCCATGGTCTGAAATGGTAACATGCACTCTGTCTGGATCAAGGGCAAAAATAGGTCTTAGAATCATAGAATCAAAAAAAGGACATAAGATATCTGGAAAGGAGGACAGCACACAGTTTCAAGCCACCAAATAGCTGATGTTCACAAATAATTTCATCACCCTTCCAATGGTAAGGAAGTGCACAAGGAAATAAGCTATTAGAGGGGAGTATACAGTGATGGAAGGAAAATGAGGAAATGGGCATGGAAAAAAGTGGTGGACTAGTGTCTCCTGTATTTATTGGAAGTACATGTGATCAACGAGAAGCTAGAGTTCCTGTCAGGGCCAGAGCGTAACTTTAAAACCAGGGCAAAGCATCAATTACAGAGAAAACTACCAGTGGAGTGAGTAAGTAGTACACAGCTACTCAAATTGTGAGCTTTTATGAGTGCTTTTGGCAATTCACTGCCCACAGAAGTACATACGATCTGGTTGGTCTGAATGCTTACTTTGACAGGAGAATCTTTGACGTGTTCTTACTTTGCAAATTGCTTCTCTTGCAGACATGATCTTGTATGTGAGTGTGAAAAGGGTTCCTTAACAAACACTCACCAGTAGTTATTCCCCAACGCTGCCCCCCATACAATAGCATCCTGCACCTCTGGCACTAGTACAGAGACAAGATATCTCCTCTTACCTCTTGAAGCCAGATTAAGCATACAGTTGCTAGCTGCCAGAATAGGATTCAAGTCTGAGGTTGATTTTCGACTTACAATGTTTCCACCTAATGACTTGGAGGGAAAAAAAAAAAAGTCACCTCTCTCCAACACCTTCACATTTTCGTTCTGTGACAACATACCATAAAGATTATACATAAGTTTATGCATATCAAAAGCTCAAAAAAGATGCACTGATAGAAAATTAACAGCTAAATACAATAAAAAATGCAGGCTTTACATGTGGTCAGAAGCAATTTCACATAGTTTTGTTCCACATGCAATTGTTATTGCAAGTAATGCACAACATACAGCAACATTTCTTATCTGTTCTCCACCCAGTGTTCTTAATTGCTGCAAGACAGCACGGAAAATCTTTGTCTTCTCCTCAGGCAACTCTGAGATTACATTTCTCAAGATGTCTTTCACTAGAGAGAGGCTGCAGGCAGCTCCTAGAGTTAATCCTGTAACCAAAATATTATGAAAGTGTAATGTGAGCATTGCTTTATTGCCTGGGTTTTCAACTATGATCAGACTGTAGAGCTAGGACTGCTCATGTGCAACACAGGTAGATATAATGTGAAGGGCCTTTGCATATTGAAGGGACTGTGATGATTCAATTCAGGAGACTGAGGGTAGAGTTTCATGAAATGATGAAGTTGAGCTAACAGCTCAACATGTGTACTACAAGGGAACTCCATTCTCTGCTTCCAGCTGCTTCACTTGCACCTAATTTGACTGAATAAGTGTTGGGGTGAGGTTTCACCCAAAGGTAAGGCAGCTTCAACAGGCTTTTCCTATTTTTAAACGCTTTCCATATGTTTCCATATGTCTAGTTATTCTCCTAATGTATCATTTGCAACAAAATAAGTAATCCTAACACTGAATCCCCACTAGAAAGATAACCTATAGCTATATAGATTTGAGTAGTGATAAAGTTTTATATTAAGATTATACTTGTTAAATTTTTCAATACTGTAAAGTTGTAAATAAAAATGGTTAAAAGTGCCTTTTAATTCAAAATTATTAATGGGTTTAATTTATGTAATGTGTGAACTTCCTGAATGGATATGAATTCAATCAAAAATATAAATCGAAAGATAAATATTTTTAAATGGATTTTTATCGAGTAAAACTATATTAAATTTTGTGTATTTAAAACAAAAAATTAATCAAAACATGCTTTGCATTGAAATCTAATTGAAGAGAGGAAATAGTATTCCTGGTTGGCAAACTAAACTGCATGTCTCTCACGTTAGAACCAGTATGTCTCACACTCTAATAACTAGATTTTATTTATAGAATAAAAGAAGCCGTAAACATTCTACTTGCTTCTTTTAAATTGCCAACCACTTTTCAGCTAAGAACAAACCAATCATTGGCTGGAACTGGCTGACTGAACCAAACTGAAAAAGATGTTCTAGATGCAATGACAGAAATGTCAAATAGTTTACCACTTCAAAAAAAGTGGCTTCAGGCATTTAGTAAGTAGCTTTCATCAGATATAGGGCTTGATTTTCCTTAAACTTTGGCAGTAAACATGCACAATGTAATTTATATTTAATTAATTTATGCTATTATAGTAAGTTTACATCTATTTCTAGTTGCTATTTCAAATTTCAATAGAACTTTAAAGCTAAAACCTAGTTTAACTTCAATATTAAAAAAAATCTCTCTACTGATCTTAAATATATAAATTGAGGTACAAAAGCATTAATTTGCAATAATTAATGCTGTTATGTTTGAGAACAAGATCAGTTAATGCATATTAGCTATCAGCTGAATCACAGTCTTTTCCTAATGTAGGCAATTGTACAATGTTGCTAACTCTCTGTGGTTCTCTATGCTATACAGCATAACATCGTACAGAGATCACAAAGCAAATATTGCATGAATCAGCACCAAAACCAGTATTAACAGGATAATTGTCCTTGTACTATTATAACTAAAGGGACCCAAGATAATATTTCTGATCAGTACTGTATTGTGTTATGAAGACAAAACTCTGTATCATGTACTGGGACAGTGGCCACAGCTACCTTGATCCAGGAAATAACCAAGTATGCTTAGGCATGACTGGAGCAGTATCCCTTACTGCAGAAGAATATCCCATGTCTGAACAAAGAAAAGTCTACTGACCATCACCCGTGCATTTCACCACATTCAGATCTGGGATCCTTGCGGGAGCAATAACAATTGGATGGAACACGTCTCCAAATTTCATCTCAGGTCCTACCAAACAGGAAGGCACAGACAAAAATGTATATTTCATAATTGCAATTCCAACATAGTATCGCCTAAGCTTACAGATGAAAATGCAAAATGCACACTGAAACTATAGCAACAGAAGACATTCCGATTGTACATACCCACACTGGTGTTCCCAACAACAAGAGGTGCTTCAGGGTGGGCAGCTTTCAGATCCTGTAATTCCTCTAAGCTTACAGGAGAAATCCATGTCATTCTCTCCCCATGAAAAACCAGAGTTCTTTTTGGTTGATTTTCAGCCATTCTCTGATGGGGAAATATAGCAGATTTACATATTTAGACATATAAACAGGTGGCAGGGTCTAACAGATACAACATTAGACTGGAAGTCAAAAGAAGTTCTTAAAATATGGTAGCTCTACTTCATCCTTCAAAACTGCACAGAAGGGGGACTGTTAGGCTGGTGCTTTGCACAGTGGTGAATTTTTCGACTTTCTGGGTGAAACATCTTTAATTAATTCCAATGGGCTAATAGACCAGATTGATAATAAATATAATAAATAGCCCCCAAACAAACAAACAAAAATGTATTAATAGAACCTGCCATTGCTGAAATTAATAGGAAAGTGATTAAAAACACCTAGGGAGGCGTTTGCACACTTAGTTTGCTTGGAGGTCACCAGTGACACCAGCAGCCGCATCCCTTTATACACACATATCGATGTGTCTGGATGTTCTAGCACTGTTTACTGATCACTTGGAAATAGCTTGTGAACTGGTATTGGTACAAATACATCGACAGGAACACCTATCCCAGAGTTTTCAACTTTTCTCTGTAAGCAGACAGCTAGTTATAGAGAATTTGGCTTTGAATCTGTACCTTGACAATAATGTAAAGCACACAGCTTTCAGTTTTTCTAGGGCATATACTGCTGTCAGTAATTAAGGATTACCGATACTTTCTATTCCAGTGCCCTTATTTCAGCTGCTTATATGTTTGCCACACTTGAATCACTGGGGCTAAACACTCCCCAGTCTGGATGGCCATCTGAGGCTGACATTTTGATACAGAAGACCAGCAAAACTATTAAGCCACAAAATGGGGAAAATGCATTATTTTGCCAATGTTAAAAAGTATTTGCCAATTTGCTGGGAAGCATTTGCACATTCAGGTGCTGCACTGAAAACCCGCTTTAGGTTACTTCGTTGCCTTTTCACCTAATGCTCAATTCTGCAACTTCCCAATATGATTATTTTTGTACGTGATTATTCAATGAGATCACTGGAAAAAAAAATAAATATCATTCTGGATTGATATTAAGATGTTATGACATTTTTTATGATGAATCACTGCTAAACAGGACTTCAGAATGAATCCTGAACTATGGACTACTATGAAAGAAAATACAGAGCTAAAGAGTAGTCTATAAACAGCAAAAATTACCATTAGTTCTGGAGGAAATATAAGCTCCTGGGTGGGATCTAAGGGCTGGAATTCATCTGGTGAAAATAGTCTGGTGGAAACCTTAAAAGGTAGAAAACAAGCAAAGACCAATATTTTTTTCTCCTTATTATTTCCACACAAAACAAAACCAAAAAGAAACTGTAAGGGTCCCACTGAAGTCAGAAGAAAATTGGTAATTCTTTTGGATTTACTGCTAAATTACCATGCATCATTTGAAGCTGCAAGTGAAGGAAGTGGTTGTAACAGTTTCTCAAAGTTCACTCCTAACACAAACGTGTGTATTAGCAAGTGTAGAGGCAAGTAACTGAAAGACTAACTACACGCTTCCTGTATTCTTACTGTAAGAAAGTAGCTGGTTACATGTCAACCTACAGAATTCAAAAGGCAGAGAAGTAGATCAGATATTATTGAATGAAAATTGAGAATGAATTCAAACATGTACACGAGTAAGAGGTTTCATATAACACTACAATCATGACTTGGATTTTAGAAATGTAGCAGTTCTTTGGACTCAAGCCAACAGTTAGATTCTTAAGAGACCAGTGGTTACATTCAGATCATCACTTGTCATTGGTTTTAGACAGTTCTACATATGCCCTGATTTTTCATACAATGCAATGATTGCTGTATAAGTAGGGCTGAGAATATCTGCTACATCATTTCCTCCTCATAAAAATATACACAAAGAATTCGTAATTTTTAGAAATATTTCCAAATTACTTGTGAGGAATAATAAAATATCTAATTTTACATATAGCAACTATGATACTATGGAAGGTGAATAAGGTGGAGGATTAAAATGGCAGAGTATGTATATATCTTGAATAATTACAAGAAATAAACAATGCAATTTTTTTTCTGTAAGTTTTATATCCAACTAGGACAGTTAAAGTACTTAAAATCCTACCTTCTCTTCCTTGTCAAACAAATCCTCTTCTTGATCCAAGCAACACTTTCCATTTGTTTTACGCTGACAACAAACAGATTCCTAAAGTAGGAATATTCCAACAGTAAAATATTGCCCAGAATAGCAATGAAGACTGCTTAAGCCAATAAGAGTCTCTCCTTACATTTCAATGAAGTTCTGGATGACGTTTAAGAATAAACTACATTGGAAGGACTTGTGTGTTAAAGAAGCAATATTCAAAAATATCTTAAAAATCTTATGATATCGAAGTTCTTAATAGAAAATAATTCATACTGTATGAAATTTGGTGAACCTTGTGAGAGCACACATTCTACATTATTTCTTTTATCCACAGTTCAATCTCCCATTTCTTTCACTGCACGTCTTTGACATATTATTGATGCCAGTACTGACCCATGGCAAAACCCATGTAGTTACTTTGGATTACTCTTCATAATCCATGCTAGACACCAAGTTCATTTGTGGCAATTTTTTTTTTAAACAGGTTAGGCCACTAGACACCTTACTCAGACCGACATCTCTTAACAGAGGAAATATATATGATCTTAAAAATCTTCATGGCCTGTATATAGAGAGATGCTGTATTGCACAATAATTCATGCTCCTAATGCACCTATCTCCATAGGAAAAACATTAGTTCATAAACGTACTGCGAGTTCTAATAGACACAATCTATTTGTACTCTAGAAAGTACTAATAATCACAACATAGCGATGACAATACTTCTATAATCACTACTCCTTACCTTACAAAAGGTTTTACAGGCATCTAGGATTGGCCTATACCCAGTACAACGGCACAAGTTCCCTGAAAAAAGGAAATTGTTAAAAAAAACAACAAAAAAAACACCTTTGTTCTAAAGCATATGGGTTTGTAATGCTTTTAAATGAGGTTTGCATCTTCGAAGCTCAAGGGAAAAATGTTAGCTCTCTCAAAGACATAAAAAGATCACTGTGTCACTAGACTTAAGATCCCACAGCTCCCAAGAAAAATGGCTGTTGTTTCAAGGGTAATATGAAATACTTGAGAGCTGCACCAGAGAGAATGCTGACTACATCTTAGCATACAGGAGATAAGAGATTGTAGAATGTTCCTCACCACTCAAAATGTTTTTCCTTCCCTCCAACCTATTTTTAATAGTGAAGCTTAGCACTATACCTCCATCTAGTTCACCTCATAGTAACATGAAATGCCTTTGACTCCACTATGACTCTACAGCATTATAGATAATGTATTTTACCTGCAAAAATATGTTCACGTTTGCCCTTAGTGAAGATGGCCTGCATATGTCTCTACCTTATTTGACTGTTTTATTCCTACCACAAAGGATCCCTCCTCCCATGAGGCTTATGACATCCTCAACTTGAGATGTAAGAGGATCTCAGAAACTTTCGGGTACAGCTAATTCTCCAATATGCTGTCATTTTTGCACATCTGATTTAAAACACTTCAAAAGATGTACAAGGGGATATTTTGAACACCTGTCCCTGAGCAATCCACAGCTCCAGGATTCATTTTCCAGGAGAAAATAATGACAGGAAATACATGTCAGTATCCAGTCCAACTCTGCTGGGAAACACTATTTAGAGTACATACATGCATGTGTACTCACACAGACTTGCACTCACATACACAAAGTATAAGAAGAAAATGGTTCAATGATATACCTACAAATTAAAAGTGGCAATATTTACCAGCCAGAGCTGCAGTCATCTGCTCTGAAGTTGGTTCTGGGTAGTTTCTTAGCAATGTGTATATGGACATCACCATTCCAGGGGTACAGAAACCACACTGGGAGCCATGGCACTTGGCAAGTCTTTCCTGAAATAAAACATCGCAAACAGCACTCCCTTCAATGTATTTCACCTTTCTAATGAAGTCTCTTATAAACAGGAAAGCCATACTAAATGCTGTCTTGATACTAAATCAGTCTTCTCAAGGAAAACAATTTAAGCAATCTCAAATAAGAATAATTATTTTGGGTGTGATGCCCTAGCACATATTACCAAGAAAGCTAATTAACCTTCAGTGGGTTTTTGCTTTTTTTGCAATCCATACTAAAATATCAGCTAAAGGGCATTGTCCAGGACATGCCATTACCCCAAATGGAGTGCAAGCCTGATTCACTCTGACAATTCTAACATAACAACTATTTGATCAGGGTGTCAGTATTACAGCAAGGTTCATCATGATCCACACATTATCAGTCTAGATCAACCAAATATCAGAAACTTGTGTTGTCTTCTGTTATCATTTAGGAGGGAGAATAACCAACATATGAAATTCCCATGCCCTAAAAGCATTGCCGCTCAAGACAGCCCATATAAAAGAAGAAATCGGTAATCTTACACAGTGATAATGTATTCTCACCTGAACTGGATGAACCCTGCTTTTTGTACTTCCAACACCTTCCACTGTGGTGACTGCCACACCATACAAGGAGCAAATAGGAAGCAAGCACGCATTTGCTGAGTAGTGTCTTTGGAACATTAAGGGAATAAAGAACTTAAACACATCTGAATATTATTTTGTGGTAAATCAAGATTTAGTTTATACTTATAAAGCAGTCATTACCATCACTTATAAAGACAGGAAGAGTGTTATAGAAGGGATTATTTACTAGCTGTGTCTCTTGTCCCCAGTACAAAGACTGTATCTATGAGGACATAATATAGACAGCTCTGGAGAATTTATATCTTCCTTAACACTTCAGTCTTTTCTAATTGCCCTCTCATCTCTCCTGCCCACAAGAAACCTTTCAAGTGTGTTTTGGAGGAGGAAGGTGGGGAAGGGAGAGTTGGTGTAGTCCTCTGCAGGAAGTAAAGAATTACAGCTGATGAAATTCTAATGTTAAAAAAAAAAAAAAAAAAAAAAATTCTAAATAGGAACAATGCACCAAAATGAAAATTCTGAAAAGCTTTTTGTCATTAACAATAAAATGTTTTGTTTTACTGTAGATGAAATGTTTGTTTTCAGTAGCATCATTCTGAATCTTTTAATTTTACCTCTTGTAATAACATTAAACATTTCATTTACATTGTATTCCAATGTAATGCAATCATCTAGCGGAACAACTGGAACATTTTGACTTTTTCCCCACCTAAAAAAAATATTCAGTTGACAATGACAGTTACTGTTTAACAATTTGACTAAAGTTCTCTCAATTTAAATGGAATTTATTCCTGCTTTTAGCTTAATGAAACTGGTTTTGAGTTTTGAAGTTCTTTTGTGGGGAGGAGAGGGAATTCAGTATTAAAGGGCTGGGTTGATCCAACTCACATTTCTGGCTGCCCTATCCTCCCACCACTCATATGACAGAACTGCAGGGAGGAGCTATGTTCCTGTGGTCAGTACAAAGAATGTTAAATTAATGCCTCCTAAAAAGAAAACTCTTCACAGCAGCTGTCAGAATATATTAGCAAATTAAGCATTTCAGCAAATTTATAGCATAGCTGAATGAACAGAATTTTTTTATACTGTGTCCTTCTTTGGATTCAAGTGACTCTATCTTTGGATTCTTTTACTTATAAGTACATATTTTACAACTATATTTTATACAGTTTCATACCTGGAAACTGCATCTACAGTCATAAAATTTTGCATAAAGCTTTCCAAATTTTCTGTTAAGGATACTGTATCTTCTTTGAAGATGGCTCATAAGTTGATATCATCACCGTGCAGGCACCACAGCCACCTCCTCCACAGCCATACTTAGTTCCTGTAAGATGGACTGAAAGTGCTGCTATTAGGGAAAAAAAAGATTCATTTTGGCCTTTATTCTTTTATAAAGCTTGAGGACTATCTTTTTTCCTGAACTTGTATGGAATATATAATTGGTTAGGTACAACAGCATATACACTGGATTAAAATTTTCAGTGAAAATAAGATTGAAACTAAGGAATGACACAAAATCTGTTCACAAGGAAATGGGAAACTTGATTCTGAATTTTTTGGGGGGAGTAAGTTGGGTCAGAAACAGGAAGGAAAAAGTTTTACAAGTGAAAACATAAAAGGAAGAAACATACAATGGGCAAAGTAGTTATATTATCTGAAGTTCCAGCAGGACACTAAAACTGATATCCCAATTTTTCCTAGAAGTGCCTAGAAGTAGCTGATAGCTACCCTCTGTTTTTCCTGGGTCAGTTTTCTGCTAGCCTAATGAGTGGACTTAGTACACAGAGAGGCCTGAGGAATGCCATAGCTGGTACAAGTTGCAGGAAGAGAGCTGTCCGCCAGGAGCAGGGAATGATGGAGGGGGAATAGGCCTTCTTTACTTTTGACGATGTGCTGCGAAAAGAAGATGTTTGTTAATGTGGTGGTTAGCACTCTTCACTTGAAGTAAAGCTCCAACATTCATATATTGCTTTAAGGTCTCACCTAATTAAGCTGTACCACTTTTTCCACCGCAAAATGCTTTACAGAGCCCTTTCACTAACATCCTAACCTGTCAGATATAGCCAGTGCATTTTAAAATACAGTTTCTTCCCTTCTTACTCTTCTATTTACTTGCTAATTTACAATGAGCCTTACAGTTACTAATAGTGGTCTAATATGCCAATTCCTATGGCATTTAGCCTCAAAAAAAAAAAAAAGTCAGGATGCTTAGAGAGGCATTATATCGTACGTTGCAATTATAAAACATTACTGGAAGATACCTGCATTCCTCACACTCAGACAATCATTTCACATTATAAAAATTTTGGCAATATCAGCATAAGATATTTCCAACCTATATTTTTGTTCCCTGACATTCATTTTTGTCTATTTACCAAAATTAGCTGTCCCCCTAGCTATGTTAGGTCAGCTATGCGTGGAAGCTTGCTGTGAAAAGGATCAGTACCTCAATCTGGCTGAGTGGTCTCAGACACAGTTGTGCAGGCACATCTCAGGGAATGGCACACCATTATACAAACACAAGCAACAAAATACAGGGATACTATAAGTTGACATTTAAATTGTAGGGTAAAACAACCAACTAGCTCCTGAAAACAAGTAATCTTATCCTCATTTTATAACAAGAGTACAAAAAAACATTAAGGTTAAATTATTTTCCAAGGTACCAGAGCAAGTCAGTGCAGAATTACGTATGGACCTAGATTATCTCACTCACCAATGTGCTTTAACGAATGAAGTACAATTCTTGCAACAGAGCTGATATGGAGCTATGTTTTATAGTTTAATGGAGTTTGAAGTTGTTCAAGTTACTGAAGAATAATTTCATAAGTACCAGAATGACAGCCTAGGAAGCTACCAAATAGGGGAGATTCTGCTCTTCTGCACATCTGCTTCCTGCTCCTGGCTGACAGCCCCTACACATAAAGCATTATTCAACAGTATTACACAACAGCTTCATGAATACTGGGAATCAGCTTGTGTCACAGCAGATTCTGGAAAACTGAGAGCAGACACACTGTCAAGCCTCAGAAAAGGTGAACAGAAAGAGAGGAAAAGATCAGAACAAGTGCTGCAGAATTTGTAGCAACACAGAAAGCCACTGAGCTGTGGATTGAAACCAAGACAGGAGGAGAGAAACTTGCCTGAAAACAAAACAAAACTGGTAGGGTGTGAGCTCTAGCTCTTTCGACTTCTGTTTTGTTGTCTATTTTTTTTTTTTCTGTTTTAAAAACATACTTGTCCATATTTACTTACTGTTAAAACCTGTTTTACTGAGTTTAGAAATCTGTTTGGAGGGCTTATCATAAGAAGATAACAGATTACTTCAAAATTGAAATAGACTTAGGCTCTCATCACAAGGTCTTTCCTCCTTCCACGGAGAGACACTTTTACAAAATTTGGAGGCTCCTACTCTGTCAAGTTTTATTCTTACTAGCCAAAAGGTTCTTAGGAACAGACAGATAAATACACACATGTACATAGTGCCTAATAGCATAGCTCTTTTTTGTTTAGGAAACTAGGCTAAAAATACAGCAGCTCACTGATGACTATTTGGACTAAGAAGGACATCATCTAATACAGTTGCTTTATCTTAATGAAGTCACAGCTTCTTTAACCTGGTAAATAACCCTCGAATTATCATTTATGAGAATTTTGCTTGAATAACACTTTCAACTGAGTGACTTCAAGGAAAAAAAAAAGAAAAGGATACGCCTCTTTCGTAGATAAGACAGCAGCATCTGTTCAGGATCAGCATTTTTCTCTATTACCTGCAGGAAGGAATGACAAACAAGGTTTAACCAAGAAAGCAAAGCTTTTCAAAATTCAGGGCATAGGCTACATTCCCACAAAGCCAGAAAAAAATCCTTCTCTGGTTCCCTCTCATAGAACTACCCCTATTACCAAAGCCCACAGGAGAGTTTGAGCTACTTCTGAAAATTTCTTCAGACAGATACTTTTTCATGATCTACTAAAAATAAATGCTGCTTACTGAAAGGTCATACTGAGGGAATTGACCTTCAACCACACTAAAAATAAAAATGTGACAGAACTTTGCTACAATAGAGGGAGCATAGCATAAAGAATTAATGATTTGCAGATTTTAGAGTGTCTCTGATACTTTAACCTACTGGGATGAACACTAGAGGAAGCCTCTAAGGCTATCAGCTGGAATCACTTTTCTTCCAGTTTTATTTACACAAACTTGCACTTGCCTTAATAGACTAACAACTGAGAGCAATAGAGATGCCTACATTCTTGTTTCATTAGAGGACTGCTTATTCCATTGCTTAGAATCAGCTAGTTCCTTCCAGTTGCATTGAATCAATAACCAGCTTAATTTTGCTCTTGTAGTATTATCTTTATGATGGCCACTAGTCCAGATATTGGCACTTGAGTCTTGTTGACTTGCTGGTGTGCCTCTGTGAATCTCTTCTCCAATAATCATTGAAGATGAGAAGCTAGGCACCTAGGAATAAAAAACTAGTTTGTTCACCAACCAAATTTGATAGCCAGCTGAAAGTCTATTTCACTTTGATATATTTTTTCCCCCAAACTCAGCAAAGCTAACTAAAATGGGATGTTTTAACCATGTTTGTCCTCCTCTGACGTATCTCTCCTTCTAACAGCACTTGCTAGATGCAAGAGAGTTAGCTAGCCAAAGTAATACTAGGAGAGTGATCTGCATTCCAGAGGCTTCGCGTGAGGATTCAGTTATACTCCCATGAGGAAGAAGTCTGAGGAAACCAGATCCTATTTGTGCCCACACCCCTCAGGGTTACTTCTGGAACAGCAGCCGCCCTTTCTCCACACTCCTTCCCAGCAACACTTACCTTTCTGCCATTCACATAGAAAATCAGCTCCTCAGCCCCTGCCGCCCCTTGCAGAGACATTGTATCCCAGCCCCGGAACTGGCAGCGGCAGCTGGCGAGTCCCTTGTCGGGCTGGGGCGGGACCGCGCAGCAGCGGGGCGGACACTGAGGGCAGCAGGAGGGGGAGCTGGGGGAGGCACCTTCAGAAGCGGGGCTGCCAAACTCGGAACAGGAACTTCTCAGGCCATTCCCAATGCATAAATAAAATGTTTGAATTAAATGAAATTCTGCAGATATTTTAGGAAACTTTCAAATGGAGGCTCGGGAATACTTTATCCCGATTAATTCCAATGTGTTGTGTTATTTATATTGGAAAAAAAAGTTCTTACCTGGAAGAGACAGAAGACACTAAGACATCAACTGGAGGACCTCGTTTTAAGTACTGATGCTGGAAAGACATGGATTTTGAAATGTAGAGAGCCAACTTGAAGAATATTCCGTATTCTGAATAGCAGTGACAAGAGGATGCTCTTGTGAACCAAAGGGAGGATGACTGAAATGGCAGCCAGATTCTTCCCTGAATTGTTCAGGGTCCTTCAGCATTGCAACATACATGCACACAGTGGTCTGAGCTCAGGACAGATGATTAGATATTGTTCGGATAAGAGATGACTGTTGCACTTACCGTTATTTTAAACAACGGCAACAACCACCACCATTTCTGCTTCAATAGAGTAAAATCTCTCAAGAAAACTCAGGTATTTCATACTGATGCCAAAGGTAGGATCACAGAGATTTCAGGGAAGAAAAGAGTCCCAATTCCTCTGATGAGGGGACATATCAGCTATGAGTGATTGAAGAACTATGTAACTTCAGTTGTTACATGGAACACCCTTTATAGGACATTTAAAAATGATATTTCTTTGTTGTTTATTATTATTTTGGCCTGATTCTGCATTTCAATTTCTGTAAAAGAGATGCAACTAGGTGAACTCTGTTGAATTTCTCCTTGAGAGAAAGGAACCATCAGTTATAAAATTCATGTTCAGAGGACATCACGGGCTTGGATCTCCCCACCTATACAGTTATATTCATGTATTCTAAACACTCAGTGTTGCAGAGCATCTTATACGTGGCAAATACACTAAAACTTTACAAGCACCCCTGTGGTGGTCTTACCTTCTTTAATGTATAGTTCTTACTGATCTTTTGGAAATTCTGATTCATGAGATTTAGTTTTCATCTATAAACATTATAAAAAATTTGAAAATTGACTTTCAAATATCATAGAAAGTGATTTTATGAAGTCTTGATATTAAACACAATACCAAACAAAGCCTTAAATGTACAACAAAAGTGTTGAATAATGCATCACCTAGTTTCAGTACTAGTAAGTGATGCTTTACAACATCTACTACCCTACTTTGCAGTTAGCAAAAATATTACCTACATCATGGGTAAATCATTCCTTTTCTGTACACTAAAAAAGTTTGCTACACCTCTGTCTTACAATGCTATTTTTCTTGCTAATTTTTACTAAAAGTATTATACACTGTTAAATGCCAGATGCTGTGGCCAGAACATATGAGAAAGGACAAGCTTATTCCTTTGAAGATACTTAAGTATTTTATATGATGTATGTAAAGAATACACATTTTAACTGCAGCATAATATTACAAGTGTACTATTTCTCTTACAGAATGTTTTGAATTTAAGTCCACTTGCTGATTACATACCTGGCTTTTTTTTTTTTTTTTCCCAGTTAGAAAATGTTCATATTGTCTTCTTCCTGCACTGTCCTTTCCTCGGAAAAAGAAAATACATCAAGTATTTTATGCAAGTATGTATTTTCAGTTACATTGTAAGTATGAGGGGATTTCTATGTAAATTCATTTCATTAGTATTGCTTATATCCTCCCAAAAGTTACAAGTCACTTTTTCTTGATGGTTAGAGCTAATCACACAATTTATTTACTTGATTCTGTTAAGGTACATTCAAACAGTAAGACACATCTCTTACTTTTTTAGAGGACAAGTGTGTTCCTGCAGAACAAAATGAGCTATGTGAACTGCTATTACTTCCTAACAATTAAGTCTCCAAAGCTAATTTTAAATCGTGATAAAATCCAGCAATATAGCAATCATAACTCCAATGGAAGTTTTGCATAAATTTGTACTCACAAAATATTCCTCAGTAACTTCAAGATATTATAAGCATTTGTAAGGGCTACTTGTACAAATAAGGGTTTATAGAACCATAGTTTCCTCTTCCTGTTTAATTTAAATATATTGACGTAATTTTCCTACAAAATTTAAAACAACCAGAATCTTTCAGTGGCAAACTAAAATATTAAATCTAAACAAACAAACAAACAAACAAACAAACATGAGAAAAACCAACAACTTTGAAGCTATAAAAAGAAGTCCAAAGTACCTTATCCTCAGCAAAAAAAATAATCTTAATCCCTGTGAGAAGTACAGATGCATTTTTACCTGGAATATTATGAGCTGTTTTCACATCATTTTTTTCCTGGCAAGAGCTTCTAATGTATATCTGGTAAAATAAGCGCATTTAGTGAAGATTCAACAGGCAATGTAATATTATTTATGCAGTGCCTACAGTGACCGACCATTTTGCAGAACATATAAAACAACTGGATCTTAGATGATAACAGAGTAAATGGTATCTCTGTATCAAGCAACAAAATCTGTAAGGATGGAGAAAACAATGAAACAAGGGCAGTAGCAACAGTGATATGATTTCAGAGTTACTTGAAGTAATTTCTATTCATCTTCAGGCCACTTTCTTTATCCTTTGTTATTCTGAAATATATCTATACTAAAAGGAATTGAAGAAACTAAGGCATAAAGCCTAGGCCTTACAGTTTTATTGAAAATTACATGAAACACTATAGCAGTCTAGCTGGTAGTACCTGAGGCTGTGTGGAACAGCAAGATTTCACGGAAAAATGAATTAAGACCATTTCCAAAAAGATTTTTTTTTTCCCCAGAGAAAATGGAACATGGGCTTCTGTTTTTAGCTTTCAAACCATGGGCAAAGAGAAATAACCATTGAAAAAAAAAAAAACAAAAAACAAAAAAACAACCAAACAACAAAAAAACAACACCGCATTTTGCTGCTGCAGTGCCAGCACAGGAAACACAAGTTGTAACAAGTTGTAACAGATACTTCTTTTGGATTTCTAAAAAAAACATGACATAGCTAGTGATGTTGATACACATAGAGAAGGCTAGCAAGAACATTTCAATTAAAAAGCAAACAAACAATTACAAGCTCTGAAGAAAAAAAAACCAAAAACATAAACAGGAAAGAATGTATAATATTGTAATTTATTCTTTAATAGTATTGGATCAGGATAGAATCCATCATTCCATCCATTTCTGCACCTCTTCAAAATGGTCTTGCTGATGTAGTGACACACACAGTACATTTCAGAAAGAAAAAGACTGTTTGCTGAGAATTCTGTCAAAATTGCTGTCAAAAGCCCTGAAACAATTAAGGTAAAAAACATCCATTGCTGTCC
This sequence comes from Anseranas semipalmata, assembly GCA_013399115.1. NCBI lineage: Eukaryota > Metazoa > Chordata > Aves > Anseriformes > Anseranatidae > Anseranas > Anseranas semipalmata. The sequence goes on from VXAA01007015.1 coordinate 3,233,554, forward strand.
TCTCACCCACTAAGCCAATCATCTTATTGTAGAAGTTTATCAAGTCAATTAAGCATGATCCCCCCTACATAAAGCCATGCTGACTACTCTCAACACTTTGAGTCTTTTAACATGTACGGAAATGGTTTCCAGGAGGATTTTCTCATCACCTACCTCGGTTAGAATGGAAACAACAATGAAGTATGAAGAGTACTGTTTTTTTTTTGTTGTTGTTTTTTGTTGTTGTTGTTTTTGTTTGTTTGTTTTTTAAAGCATGCATTATAAATTTAAGAGTACCAGTTACTTAAAAGAGGTGTACCAGATCAGATCAAAGATCTAGCTTATCAAAGAACTGGCCAGTCTCTTAAGGGTTCAATACTGAATACCCTTAGAAAGAGTATAAAAAGGCATTTCTGATAATTCCTCACAGATTTTTCTTACATCAAGTTAACTGATCAATGTTTAAACCCATGTAAACTAATAACATCTACTCCTGTTGTAAGGAATTCCTCAGAAGAGTCACCTTCTTTAACCAAAGTTGTTAATTTATTTGTATCTCATTAAAAATGAGCTTTGGAACCATCTTGGTTCTAAAGTGAACCTGAACCTTATCCAATGTAATCCATAAAAGTTGTGTAGGCTGTGAGCTACAGCCTGCGGCTGACAGCATCTTTGATTCAGATAATCCCATAAAATTGCTTGTCTGATGACAAAGCATTACGGAATGCAGAAGTGATTGATTAGGATCCAGAGGGGAAACGGTATAAAAACCTGATAGCTGAATGATATGATGTGGTTGTAGTACTTGTCATGCTAGCAAACTCTCAACTGGAAACTCAAAGCATTGCTTTGTCTGGATGCTATTTACTACTAATTCCTATTGCAGTGCTATTTTCTTTCTGGTTGCCTCTGGCACATATACAGGACACTGGGTTTCTGTCTACCATTCCTAAAAATGAGATCTCCTCATTCAAATTTCAATATGATGCTGTCAAAAAAAAAAAAAAAATCAGTTATCACAAAAAAATTTAAACAACGACAAGAAAACCTCTTTCCATTTGTTTCAGTAGACTTATCAAAATTTGGGATGCTTGTGTCTGATCCAACCAGCATTGAGAAATGATTTTGCTCATTGTAAATATGAAGAAATCACACTAAAATTTCCAAATGTGATTTATTTTTATTCTCATTAAAACTTACACTTTTCTTATGAATTAGTAAGTGCTGCAAACTCTTTGAACAGGTTATAAATTACTGACAAAAAAATGCAAAACACAAGACTGGAGCCTAACCTGTATTTGCCTTTCTTGGTGAAGAACTGCGTCCTTTATGTAGGGATCCTTTCCAAGAAATTCCCATTTGGAAGGCTTTGTTTCATCTTTATCAATCAAAAAACAATAAGCATTCTATACTAATAAACTATTTTTTTGAAAAAAAAAAAAAAGTACCCATTTTAGAAGTATTGTTCATAAAGGCAATTCTCTTGTCTTCTTCAAATAAATTTTGATTTACTTTTAAAACTTCTTCTGTTTTTTACTTTATAGACTGGGGAATGCAGAAATTGTGTATCTGTAAACTGATCCCCACGCCTTAATTTGCTGTAAACAAAAGAAATAGAAGACACCATATGAATATCACCAAAATCTATGTAATTGTAATAACAATTCCAAATGGTAAATACTCTCATTGAAAACTTGATATACTAAAGAAATAAAATTTATGGAAAACAAATATGTCTGAAATAGCAAGACATAAATAATACTATTTTCCAAAATAACGCTAAAAAGGTCTTGTTATGCGGCCTGTATCATATTAATGTGCATAATCATAACTCCTGTAAGACAAACCTAAGAAGAGATTGAAACCAAATACTTAGTAGTATCCACTCAGGAGAGCATACTTGAAAATAAAATATGAGACAAATCTAAAATCTCGAGTGAAATACGTATTTTTTTCTGTTATTGTTTTGTCGTCTCTCTCCAGAAATACAAAACCACATCAGTGTGGTATCTAACAGGAGAATGTGTCAATGGCATAATATCACAGCATCATTTTAGCATCCAATTAAAATTAGTAAAAGAAAAACGCAACTGTAATCCCTTTGCCTTTGTTTTGCAAACTTTATAGTAAAAATATTTCTAAAAAAAAAAAACAGTTGTAAAATGAAAAGACAGTTCGTTGCTTTTAGCTCCTCTCAATCTCACTGCTTCAATTAATTGTTTGCTTACTTACAGAAGTAAACAAAAATATTTTGTGGGTATATGAAAATGCTGATAATTTTTTCAGCTTGTGGATTTTTCTTCTCCCAGCTTCACCAACATACTCCTTTCGCACCTGACTTGTAAAGTAAGTTGCTATAATCCTTTTGCTCTCAAGACCATTATGGGGAAATCTTGATACTGGCTTTAGCTCATGAATTTGCAATCTACTAATACACATACAACACAGCATAATTTTTCTTTAAATTAATATTATACTTTTTTTTTTTTTTTAAACCTGGTGCCAAAAAGCACTCAAATGTTTTCAGAACTTATTTTCAACTCAATGGTCCATCGGGATTTAGGTCTACTCACATAAGTGCAAATATATTAATTTTCTTAATGAAAGTTTGAGTCTGAAATCCTCTTTTAAATTTCAATAAATATTATATAATCTATGTCATATCTTTTAAAAATCTTGGAAATCTTGTGTCACTAAATTGAGTAAGAATACTGAGATATATATCTAGTTATCAAATTAAAATATTTTAAACTCAAATGATTTCTTACATTAGATATAGCTATATATGTATCACATTAGATACAGCTATATTCTTACACTAGTTAAAGCAAAACCGATTAATTCCGTAATACTAGTACGTAAGTTATCTTGCCACTTGACAATATTACAAGGAGTTTATTATGGCGAAAGTTTACATTTAAGTATAAGATTTACAATTACACACCTCTAAAGGAGTTTATGTCATGATAAACATTAAGAATTCACCATTATTTGCTACTAGTATAAAAAGTTAAATTATAAGCTATATATGTTGTTGTCTTACTTTGGCACCTGGAAATCCTTCCACACTAACATGAAACATTTTACATCAACACTGAAGTATCTTTCCACTCCAGTTTGCAAAAAAAAAGTTCAACTTTTTTGTCATTATTATTTTTAAGATTCTGGGGATTTTAATAGCAAATCTTTACTAAATTATGTACTACAAGTAAATACCAACACCCCCCTCCCCCAATTTACAGATACTTACCGGCTTAGATTGGGTTCTTTGTAGCAAATAGTGGTTCTTCCTCGTCTAAGTGGTATTGCTGAGTTTTCTTCTAAAATTTTGGGGCATTTAGGTAAAAAAGTGCGAGAACATATGCTAGCATTTGTCAGATCTTGCAAAGCTGCTCTCCCTGTGAATACAGCAGTTTATGTGTTTCATTTTAAATATTTTCTGAATCATTAAGCACATTTTCAAATCATAATTATTTTTTGTTATTATTTCTTAATTCAGTTACTTTGGTTACTGTTCCTGCTCTGAAGGTGCTCTGCAAGGAATGGTACATGATCAAAAGAAAGGGCACTACAACAGCTTTCAACCTACCCTAGTTCGGAGCTGTTTGAGGTCTACCATTGCTCTTGGGAGAGAATCAAGGGACAGACTCGAACCCCATAAATTCTGTAATCTGCAGCTAGCTGCTTAAGACTCCACAAAGTTGTTAAACTGCAGACGGCCCATGGCCTTGAATGCAGGGGGAGAGCATACATGTATAATCTGAAGATTCCACCTGAACAAGAGTTCTCTATGAGTACATTTTTCAACTTTGTGCCTGTTCTATGAGCACACGTGCATAAAATGAGCACAGCAAGGTGATTAAGTGAGGCTCCTTATCTTGAAAATTGTATACTACAGAACTATTTACAATGCTTTGTATTTTGAATCACTGCACACGTCAAAGAGGAATACTCTATTAAGAAGTAACCAGCCTTGGAGGAAGAAGTACTATTTCTGTCAACTTTGTGTAGTATTTTAAGATCAATTCAGAACGCCAGACTAAACATCAATACTTAATTTGGAGACAAATATTTTGATAACTTGGGAGAAATATTATATTATTACATTAGACCAGAAATCAGAAAATTCTAAACTATTCATAGATCACAGCCTGAGAAGCACTAAGATTTAATGCAGACACCAATCCAAGATAAAATAAATACAGCCTTAATCTGTATTCCTTAGAAGTTCTTCCAACAGCATACATTCCCCATTGATACAGATCAAGTCTTGGATTTACTGCATCCAGATGAGAACATATTGGATGCAGTTTTTCAGTGGAACTGAAATTAAAACTCTCTTATTTTCACTTCTTGTGCTTTAAGTCTTTACTTACCTTAAATTCTCTGGGGCAGAAAATGCATGCTATTGATCACACAGAGGAAATTCAAGCACGTACCGGATAAATGATGACTCTTCTGTTGTACCTATCTTGAGACTATTATATTATAGGACTGAATAGCTATACACCTGCTAAAAAATCAAGATTTTGTTTCTTTATAGTAGCATCCAAATGTTGTGTATATTGTAGCACACAAACTCTGAACTGATGATCAAGCTGATACCACTAAGTTACCATTGTCCTGTAGCAGAATTCTTTGCTGAGATCAAGTAAAATATCTCAGTGGAACAGACCAACCATTTTATAAATATTCTTCTGAAACATGTTAAGTAGAGACACAAAAATCAGAGGTCCTTTGCTGGATTTCTGCTAACGTTACTTATAAATATTTGAGACATATTAAGGGCTGCTTGCAGGAAATTCCTCCTGATTTATGAAAGCTAAAAGAAAACCATTGTCTTTTGAAGGAATTAAGTTCATTAAGGAACCCAAGGAGAGGGATCTCCAACCATAAAAAAAAGCCTCCCAAGTTTGGCTGCCTCAGATCAATCCTGATTTGAACTAGTTTTAAAGCGGAAGTAAAATGTGATTCCAAGCTTTTCCTAAATCTTAAGGTTAGAGATCATTTCAGTTTCTTCATGAGCAGTAAGAGTTTTCAGACATCTATGAGTTAGAATTACTTAGGAAAGCTGGATGCCTTTGAGTGTGAATATTCATGTTCACGTACACCTAACTGTACAAAGACTTTCATTACAGGAAACTTTCAAGGTATATTTTTAAGTACAGCACAAAGTAGTGATGCAGAAGAGCTGGCATCAGAACGGATAGCATTTCCTTGCTTTCTTTTAATTCAAGACATGGACTTGTATGTAGGATGAAGAACGAATTGGTTTTTGACCTATGCTTAAATGGATGAAGATCAGATGATCTGCTTCTTTTTATGTCAGTAGTCTTTGATACTACTGATCACAAGGGTTTACTAATCTATCATTAAAGCTAATAAAATTATAGGACCCTTTTTCTACCTTCCAAAGAAATCTAGTATGAGAAGATGTAACTGCAAAATACCAGGAGTAATACCTTGCAGTGTTTTAATTCTGCCCATATTCCTGTTCTATGATCATATAAAATATGAGATTTTTTTGACCATAGTGTCCAATGGTTCAAATGAAGCAAAAACAGTATTTGCTTAATAGTTTGGGATTCAAATTATTTATTTGAGATAGGAAACTGTCTAGGTGTTGGGACATTCTTAGGGACAGTGAAGTAAACAGAAACTTGTTGAGGAAAAAAAAAAGTTTACAAAATAGACCCTTCATGCTAGGACACTTAGAAGACACATTTTAAAACATATTTAAACTCCAGAACAGATACTCATATATTCCTTTAGCTCCTTTACAGTACTTTCATTGTATGATAAAAGAATCTAAACATATCTTCCAGAATACATTGAAGTTTGATTTTTTTCTCAACTAAATGCATCTTATTAAAAAAAAAAGTTTGCTCATGGTAGATTCTAGAGAAAACCTGCTCAAAGTATTTTTTTTTTTTAAGATGTCAGAATTCCTGTTGAATTGCAGTATTTTTTAAAAAAATACTAACTGAGCTTACAGGCTTCATTTATGAAAACAACTCTTGCTTCTGTTCTCCATTTAGGAAGGGGACACTATACTTCACTCTTATTTCCCTTGCATAAAAGTTCCAAGTTATTTCATCTTTTTCTCCTCACCTTTCTGAATCCTACCATATTCTTTTGCAAAATAAATACAGGTTCCAACTATAACTGCTCTTCAAGAATGTAGACTACCTAATCAGCGTGACAAAATCTCATCTTGGAATATATTACAAAGTAACAAGGATATTATAGTTACCACAATTTTAAAATATATTGTGATTGATATATGAATTATTTTAGTGATTTTCAGCCTTACCTTTTTCACTCCTATTTTATCAACTGTAACCAAGGAGTAAGAATGGGATAGCATTGAAAGAAAGTATCTTACCACTATTCCAGGCAGAAACTAATTCAAAATGATATTTTATTTCCTCCTTCATGCACTTACCATGACCAGGTGTCAGAGTCTTTTCATAAGTCTCTTTAGAAATATGATCCAACTTTTGCTCTGCTTTTCCAACATCCAGTGCTTTATCTTGATCATTTTCCCCCATAATTTCTAAGTTTTTCAGTATAGAGGAGTTCATGGAAGCATGAGGGTTATCAAGAGCTGGGAGCTCCGCATTGGAAAGACCTTTCTGGAAAAGGCTACCTGTACTTAATGGCATATTGTTAGAAAAATCTACAGGTAAGAATTTTAAAAATTCTGATTTTTCAGCTGTAGGCTTTAACTCACTCATAAAGGAATCTATCTCAGCAGGGACTTCCTGGTCATCCAAAATATTTAGCTGTCCCTGATCAATATGCCCCAAATAATTTTTTTCTGGTCTGGTCTCCATATTACCAGAAATAAAGCTCCCTTTGTTCTTTACTTGATTATCAGGAGAATTACTAATGTTAGGGTTTTTGTGTGCCACTGATGAGGAATCTGTCCTCTTTAACATATTAGCATTGTCATCAACTTGTCTCTTGGAGGCTTTAGCCTGCAGTGTATTCATAGCTACACTATTCTGAGTAGTTAAAGCTACTTGAGATTGCTGAGTTTCAGTTATTTTATTTCCAAGAACAGCCTGTGTGCACAATGCATCCTTATTTTTTAATTCTTCACTTTTGCAAAGTGAGAACTGTGTAAGACCTTTTGTTGGTATTATATATGCTTTACGGCTAGCCTTTGCCAACGTACGTTTTAATCTGCCTGGCGAAAAATTACTACTCTTTCGGTCTACTTTCTCTGTAATTTTATGAACACTGATATTTTCAGTTTCTCCTCGCCTGTAACTACCTTTTTTGTTACATTTACCCTTTATAATATTCTTCTGGTCTTGTTTTGTCTTGCCATCATGTTGGCACATCTCTGTTTGAGACTTTTTTGAACCATATTCTCCATACTGCCTATTTTCCTCTCTGCAGTATTTTGCTGTGTTCATTTTAGAAGGGTTTTGAAAAGTTTTCCTGTTTATTTTTGGTCTGGTATGCTTCTCATTTTCATGTAGAAAGTCCTGCTGTAAAGGTAATATATTAGAGGTGTGATCCTGAAATGGTAAACTTTCAGTGCAATAAACTGGAGGTGGGATCTTGTTATTAGATGAATCTGAGTCTGCTTTTATTATTTTGCTTTCCACATCTTCAGATGTTTCTGAGAAAGTTTCTTTCTTTGTCTCTTGTTCTTGTTTTCTTGGATGCACTAGATTAACCAGGTATGTCCTTCTAGTACCTGTAGTTTTATTTGGACAATTCTGTGCTTGATAATAGTCATTAGTATTTAGCAAACTCTGCTTCCCTACAGAATTCCTTGTAGGTAGCTGTTCTGTCTGACTTTGGAATAGCTGAGTTTGTGAGTCAGTAGTTTTTGAAACTCTGTTATCATCAGCCCTGGTGAGCCTTTCTTCCGCATACAAATTTGAACTGACTTCAGTCTTGCTTTTAGTTTTCTCGTTATCCTTTTTAGAATATTTTACTCTTCTGAAATTTGCCAATATTTTTTCAGAATTGGCATTATTATTTTTATTTTGATGTAATTTATCTTTGTCTTTTGATGTAACTGTGAGCAGCTCACCTGCATCACTGGCAGTCAACTCCATATCAGCATCATATATAGTTTCTTCAGGTTTAATCTTGTCAATAAGCAGCATCGACTTAAACTCTATCTTACATTCACTGCTAAATTCAAGAGGTGAAGGAATAACGTGAGACAAGCCACTTGAACTTTCCTGCAAATTCACGACATTGGTGTTGCTGCTGCTGCTACCATGATGAAGCAGATCTGAGCTACATTTTTTATCAAAATTCTTTATGTTAGGTTGAGTTTTTGACCTACAAAGTGTTACATGTTTCTTTCTTTCAGTCACATTTCCACAGAACTGCAATGAAATATCATTATATTGTTTTGTAAGCTCCTCAGACTGTCTTACAGATTGGGTATTATTGACATGAGTCAGGAATGCACTGTTGCAGTTTGGTTCTCTGCATAACTGATTTTCTGCAAACAAAGACAGAAGTTTCAGCAGCTTGGGGAAAAAAAGAATGTATTTGTCAGAATAAGATACATTACTGAAGGTTGGACCAGAAGTATGGAAAATGACAAACTGCATTTTTCCACTGAATACACACATCCTGTGGTTGGTCTTTAAAACTTCAGTTAATTACAGCTATTTTCCCATTTTACCAAACTTGGAGTTTTGAAATTAGGTATAAATAAAAATATATTTGTTTTCTATGACTACTGCAGTTATTATTTGGTTATCTTATCAAATTTCTTTCTGTTCACATTGATTTTGTTACAATTTCATCTGTTTTATTTAAATGCACATTATTCTACAAGTGATTGTCAGGACATCTGTACTTATGGGTGAGCATTCTATTTTTGAATAGTTTATTACAGTTTAGGAATCTTACTATATCTTTTCTATCATACATCAAATAATGAACTATTAAATACCATTACTCAGCTAGCTCTGAAAAACAAATCACCTGTACAGAAAATATATCTTACCTTCTAAAAACGTATTTTTGTCAATGGTTGTTTCTACCTTATCCATTTCATTTACATTTTGATTATTTTTACCAGAAGGCAATGATAATGCAAACTTGACTTGATCTGAATGCATTTCCTTTGACAAACCAGTCGTACTTTTACAAGAATTTAGTATTTTACCCACAGAAGGGCTACCTTGCTGTTTTCCAGTAGACGTTGCAAGTAAAGGAAGCTTCACCGGCAATTCTACAGATCTGAAAAGAGGAAATTTTACTGTGAAGATTTCATTGTTTTATGCTATAACACTCAGTTGTTTAAAACATTCCTTTAGTAAATATATAAAAGAAGAAAACAAGAACTCAGGTATGAAATGCATTTTACTTCTGGTAAATATATTTTTTGTCCTAGAGGCAAATGTATTTTTTATGACAGAGAATCTGTTTTGTGCTGGTGAGATCTCATGAAGAAAGAAGCAAATTATTCAAACACAGGTTTGTGTACCACTATCTGCCTAATCATTCCAAGTTGCAAATAGGTAATTTCTGAATTAGACAGAAAATTATTTCTCACTACCTCAAAAATATGTAGAACATATAAAGATTAATTGTTTAAAAAAAAAAAAAAAAAGAAATCTACAGACACTTTGCAAATTCCACATTTAATACAACAACTTACCTAGCTGACTGACACGTACTCTTCAACTGGTCATCAGTACAGTTACTTGGACCATCTGACAGATGAAGAGAATTCTGAAGATTCTTTCAAAAGAGGAACAGTGGGGAAGTAGAAACAGCTAAATATTCTCTAATGTATTAGTAGAAATATCCACAGGAAAAATATAAATTAATAGGCAAAAAATAGAAGTACTGATGAAAGGTGCATGATATTTACTGTTTCACTGATTGTAACTTTTGCAGATAATATACTTCTATAAAAATACGCATAACATAAAACATATTTCTTCAAGCATACCCAAGAGTTCTAAAGAAAAATATTTTGCAGATTTTGATAAGTTTTGCTACAATCTACTTACACCCCAAAGCAATGTATAGACTTTGTTCATGCAGATATAATTAAGGCAACAAAGTGCATTACGCATATAGACGCATTGAACAATACTAAGCAACTGTTTAGACCAGATAATAAAAATCATATTTTGTTAATACCAGACACCCATACTAAAATAGAAGATAATCACTTAACCGTAATTTTGCCATGACACAGGGACTAACATGGTCTATGTTTTCTGGTAAGGTTTCCACATACAAGGTTTTTATTAGAGCAGCATAGTTCATCCCAGCATTAAGCAAGGAAGGCAAATAACTCCTTGAAGAATGCCACCTGCTGAATTACTGCACATTTTTTTTTTTTTAAAGTCATGTGACTGCATCAGGTCTGATACATAACTTTTAGATTCATTGTAAACAAGATTAAATCCTAAATTTGTAGTGCCTGCAACAGCAAAATGCCATTGATTTCACTGAACCAGGGTTTCATCCCAAACTTTAAACACCAGGGGTAGATATTTTAAAATGCATATATGATTTCAACTTTGCTGTCATTTAGATACTTTGAAAATATTATCCTGGAACAATGGCATGGATTTTTATATTGTAATAGTTCAAAAAATACCTTACCTCAGAAAGACTGCTTATTTCTATTGCAGCTAAGAGGTTATCATTCAAAAATGCTTCTATTTCTATAAGAGATTTATTCTGCATACAAAAGAAAAAAATAATTTTCAAAATGTATTTTAAATTACTTTTTTTTAAAGGAAAGACAAGATATAAAGGTGCATATATATGTTGTAATTTTTCACACTCAATTGAGGGCAAACTAATTTTCAATAGCTTTAAATACAAAAGTGAAGCTGACACTAAAACAGCCATGAATAGACAGATAGATAGATACACTGATGGACAAAATAGTACAAAATATCTTATGAAAAAAAATCAAACATGAACAATGATTTGCTCTGAGATGACATAGCTTCAAAAATCTGAGATGTAAATATTTTAAAAATCACCATTTTAAGAAGCAGTATGTTTCCAAAAAAAGATGAAAGCTTGGTTTAGCTGATCTAGCTTTAAATGATATTATTTGCAGCATACCAAACAGCTTAGTTTTCGATGAAGCAAGGTATTATGAAGCTGCAGCTTTTCTACTTCCTTCTGAAGAAAAATCTTCTCATTCTTCAGCTTCCGAGAACTTTCTTTCTCCACACTCAAAGCCAGAGCTAATGCTTTATTATTTTGTTTTAAAGATATTTTAAACATCGATGAGTTATCTACAGGAGACAAAATCATATCAATTCATTTTCAACAGCTTCAATTCCAGGCCCTCTCTGTATGTACTATAATTATATAACAACATTTTTATCTATGTTTTGGCAGAACAGTAGCAAAGCCTGACACTTTCTAACATAAAACTGTTTCTTGTTCACTGTCATTCTGAAGACTACTCTGTCAGCTTCAAGTTCATTCCATGCATGGATTCTGCCCTACTCTGGATTTCTTTTTTTTTTAAAACAAGGGTATTTTAATAAAAAAAAAAAAAAAAGAAACACTTAAAAATGGATAGTTTTGCAAGCATAAAAATGTTTCCAGCTTTCTAAAAAAACAACTATAAAATTTTACAATTAAAAAGTTCAAACATTGAGCAAAAATGTGTGTTTCAGCAAGAGAAAGAAAAGAAGCTTTAAATTAGAAATATACCACCCACTGTCCTCATGAAAACCTGCCTGCTCATATCTGCTACTGAACCTTTTAAGAACTTTTTTTTCCCAGTGACACCGCATATTACCAAGATGAACTTCTTGCCTCATGTTCACAATATACAGAGTTAGCTTTAACTCAGAAATAAGCCTGGCCATACCCTTTTACAATACCAACAGAAGAAAGGTTAGCTTTAAGTCTGCTATAGCTGCATTTATTCATCTTATGCTATTACTTCTGTGACCTGTAACGCAGCAATCAGCAAGGCCTCATTTCTTTGTTTTGGGAGACAGGCTACAAGAGTAGAACTTTGTTAATCCAAACATTATGCTTTGAAGTTACTATTTGGCTTTGTGAATTATTTGTGTTACTGCAATGTGGAAATTTCTAAAGGACGAGTATTACTCAACTATACTGTTTATTTTTCACTGAAAATTAGTATTTTTGGCATAAAATCACATTAAGTTCAAATATATTTATACACAAACAACAAAAATTCTTGCAGCACCATTCACAGAAAGAGAAGCAGAAATCAACAGTTAGTTAACCATTTTGCTTGAACTAGGATCTCTGAAATAGTGGTGTTTCACTGTATCTACAGTTTCCTTACTTTTTGCAGAAGATGACCTGAGTTTCATAGTGTAGCAAACCAAACATCTACCATGAAAAAACTGTGTTTGAACTTAATCCTGACTTACTGGGAAAGCAAAGTACATTCTGGCAAATGCTTAAATCAGCCAATTAATATTTGTAGTCTTCCCTGACTTGTAAGTGTCTCAATTAAGAATTTTATATAAATCCCATTTTGCAAATGGGAATTTTATGTACTACACAATGGCAGCTATGTTGTGAAAGGTCATTGATCTTTCTCATTCTGGTAGCTCAGTTTTTAGATGCCCAAGATAAATAGGACATGGATGTCAGAAATGCAATTGAGTATGCTCTTTTAGAAACACTAGCATTTCAAAGAGCAAACACTGAAAATATTCAGAAAATTACTTAAATAATCAACTTACAATCATGTGTTTTAAACTTCAGGCTCTCCTAAAATGCGCAGCATACATTTTTAACAGCAGCAATTCAGTAAATCGTGTTAAATACAATTGCGATTACTTTTGAAGTCATACGTTCTAAGTACAGTAAAATGGCTTCAGTTTTATTTTATCAGGACTTACTTATTAATTTAGTTTTGATTTTAGATGCCAAAGAAGCATTCAGTTTTGCAGTTTGTAGTGTTCTATCCCTCTTCATATGCCCTTTAACAGCATCCGAAGTGAAAATGGTAGGTAATTTAGCAGTTGCTTGTTTATCCATCATCAAGATCAACCTGCACATTATCAAGAGGAATCCCTAAATGATACATGATACTATTTTAAAAGTTGCATTATCTCTTATCAGGATTTATTATCTGTAAAGTTGAGAAAATTGCTTCAGTCTTCACCTTTGTTCAATGAATTCAAACAAGTTAATGATTCGTTCCACGAGATTTAAGTCATATTATCACAGTGGCAAAATATTTAACTATGACAATTAAAAGGACGACAGATTTTTGATTTTCTCCATTCCCTCAAGTTATCTATCCAAATTTACCCTTAAAAGTAGAGGGGAAAAAAAAAAGCTCCACCACTTGTCAATACTTGACAATATAATCAAATCATCTTTGCCAGGACGGATTTTAAAATGAAGCTTTTAAATAAACCGCGTTATAGAAGTTATAGATTTAAGTATACAGCAAGAGAGACCGGTCCGCAAACTCAGGTGGAAAAGGGACCGATGAGCCAGCCAGCCGCTTCGAGGTAGGTCCCGCCGCCACCCGGCCCTCGGGGCTCTCCCGTCCTCGCAGCTG
>VXAA01007015.1:3247264-3345336 GCA_013399115.1 Anseranas semipalmata
GAGCCCCAACGGCCGTTGGCGGGCAGCCGTTGGGCCGAGCCGCTCGCGCGCCCCAACCGCCACGCCTCGCGCCCAGAGAGGGGGCGGGAAGGAGGGTGGCGCGCGGCCCGGCGGCGGCAGCTGGTGGGCGAACAACGCTGCCTGGAAGCCGGGCAGCAGGCGGGGGGCGGCCCTCGGCCTGCACACTGATCCAAGCCCACGTTTTTACCCCCCTTGTGTATTATATAGTTATTTAGAATGAAATCATTGGCTGACAGCTGAATAAAACGATACATGAAAGCAAGAACAGGGGGCAAATTTACTGGCAAATCAGTAACACTTTGTGCTTTGTAAACCAAATATGAAATGCATAGCCAGGCCATAACAGCCGTATCCACAGCTGGGTTTATACCAACATACATTGCTGCATGCTTTCTGATGATCTGTAAAACAGGAAAGGCATTGTAGTAGTTGTCCTGTACAAGCAAAATCAACCACATTAAAATAATTCACATGCACTCTCTCATATAGTCCCACTTTTCAGAAATGGGATATGCACAAGTCATTAACCTTTATTCTGCAGTGCCAGTTCTTGAGTGAAATTTCCAGATGTTTTACAAGTAGAAAAAGTGGGAAACTAAGTGCCTTTGCAGAACCACTTTAAACACCAATCACTTGTAAAATTAAAATTAACACACAAAAACACAAATACCGATTGTATAAACACTTAGTGTCAATCCTAGTACGTTGTGAGGAAGAAAGTTGGGAACTACAAATTTTCTTTCAGTGATCTAAAAGGTATTGTATATTGATAACAACACTGAGAATAGTTGAGGTTCTGTAATCCAGTAATCATCATGAAAAATATTACCTTTCTGTGTGCTAACATTACAAGATGCTATAAAGTAAATCAAGGGAATCAAACAATAAGTACCAGTAGCATTCTTTGAAAATATATCTATATAAACTTACTATTTTCTGTAACCTGCTGCAAACAGCATCTGGAGAGTCCTTTCTACATTCTCCTGATTTCCGTATGGTATTTAGCACAATTTCTCAGTATGGCCCTGAAGCTGCATAACCCCATGCTTCTATACAATCCCTTTAAAATACAGATTTGATCCAACACAGCTTGTATACCTTTTGTACATTTCCCCTCACAAGGCAACTTTAAAGTGACTGTAGCCACTGTAAGACTCTGGCCAAACAATAGAACAAATTACCCCTTATGCAACTTTAAGAATAGAAAGCCAATCAAATTAATATAACTTACCTCCTTATGCTTTCCAGAAGGTAGTGTTTTCCTCTAGATCCAGTCATGAGATTTCATCTCCTTCATTTTTACAACAGTCCCAACTCCTGAAGGAGCAATCACCAATTTGTTTCCAGCTAATGTTTATGTCACAACTGCTGACAATAAATTAAAACATCAAGTGTTGTGTTTCCACCTGTGGTCATACTTTCCTTTGAACTCTGCTGAGGAACTCCCACACTATAACATTTCACATGTGAAAATCTCCAGTTAATTGCCAGCTGCTCAAAGCGGGGAAGAGCCTAAAACACTGCCAAGTTTCACAGACTATATATCTTAAACAAACAAATAAATAAATAAAAAGAGCAGAAGTCTGGTTTTCAGTCATTTGGGATCTATGACCAGCCTTTAAACTGAGTAGAAATGAGAGGGAGAGGGGGGGAAAGACGGACACAGACAAACCTGTTTTAAAAGCCCCAACCATGTGGGAAGTATTGGACTGAATTTGCATCATATTAGTACCCGCAAATCCACCTCTGAGAAAGATCTTAGTTGAGGAGTTAATCCCCTGTAGTAAAGCATGAGCTATGACTAAAGCACTTCTGTGGGGAAGACCACGCAGAACAGTTTGCCCCCATGAAGATTCTGATGTCCAACAAGACTCGAGTTCACACAGCTTTTCCTGAAATTACAGTATTAATAACATATTTCCCTCTAATCACATCCTTTCTTGCACAAGCTTAATGAAAATTTGTTTCTTAATGCCTATTCTCCTCTGTCAAATTTGACTGAAATTGGTAAACTGAAACACAAACATACAGAGGATGAGTTTGTTAGCCTGGCTTCTGTTGAAAACTAGTCAAAAACAAAATGTCCCTGTCTTTGTTTCCCAAGAACATGCAGCTCAAAATGCAGTTTGCTTGTGCAGGTTGGTTATGCTGCATGCTTCTGTAACAAGTATATGCAGTTCTAAGCTTGAACAGTAAAAATATTTCTAATGGTTAAATATGAGGTCCAAAACTTAACATTCACATGAATATTGCTTTTGTATATTGACTAAAAGCACGTATACTGTTTTGGACTCCCAGTGCAGAAACACATAAAGGAACCTTGTTCACACTTTCTGAGGAAAAAAACAAGCCTGCTAGAAGAAGAAAACAAACATGGGAAGCTACATCTTAATAGGGTGAATGCTTTAAAGAGTGAGAAAGGCTGGATGTTGTAACTTAAATTACTTTGCAACATTTGATAACAAGGGACACATTTAAGTTGCAATTGCTATGTATGAAGTATTCCCGGTGAGTATGGGACAACACACAATATGCCTTTTCTAAAGATATAGTTAAAACAGACACCGTTATTCCACAAAAGTAATCTATTATACATATTTCCACTTATTTTACACGAAGTCTAACATCCAGCAATTATCAGTCTGTATCATATTCAGTGGCATGTTGTAACTTGCACACTTATTAATTAATTAGGCACTAAACATTAAAGAACAGAATTTCTTTAATCTTTCTGGTAAGAACCTATCAGCCAGAAATTCAAGCATCTGTTCTGACCTGGCTTCTGGGTATTTTTTTGGCAAAGAAGTGTTCAAAGAGCAGGTAGGAGCCATGGTCCTGGCATGCTATTTCCTTTCTTTGCTGCAACTGTAGTATGCCAAGTTGCTAAGAAAAAGCAAATGTGAAGTATTTACTGTAGCTTTAACTGCTACTCTAATCAAATCAGAATTAAGATAAAAAGAAGTAAGTTCTAAGTAGTAGGAAATCTGAGTTACACAATTTCAAACAAAATTTATTATATTCCTGCTAGGAACAGATGCAACATTATTTAAATGACTCTTTCCTTTAATGTCGTTCACTTGTGACTAGAGGAAAATCTTAATTATAAGACTATGGCCCTAAATAAATGAAACTGCAGTAACATATACATATTTGGGTATTCTTAAAATGCAACTGTAGTAACAGACCAGACTATTTTAACATAGCAAGCTACACAGTAGGAAACGTAGCTGTTCTGTGATTATTTGTTACACATACTTTCATTTTGTCCTTTGGTAGATAAACTTGTGCTTGAAGTTTTAAATACTTTAAATATGTTGATAAAACACCTCTAAAAGAAAATGTTGAATTAAAAAAAAAAAAAAAGAACAATGCAAGATAAACATCAGTATGAATTGTAGATATATAACTGAGTTAACTTGCTAGGTAAATAAACTAAATACAATATGGGCACATTTCTTCGGCAGTGTAAAGTTAACTGCATTCTTACCAGGCTTGAGATACCAATTATAATATATTGTTAACTTCTCAGGTTTTGTTATCTCTATTTTCTAGACACATAGTCAGCGCATACCTTCCAGAAAGTTTGTGTAAACCCAGAGTTTGGCACTGTTAAATTTTGTACAATTACTAGTTATTTAGCATTTGTATCCATAAGGATGTTCTTACCATATGTCATGGCAGAAAATAAGTTCTTCTTACATAGTTAAGGACAAACTAGACATAGTGTTATAATAATTATTTTTTGAAAATAAAGATGCATCTTAGAATTCTTTTTCATGTTTATGGATGTTTTTCATATGGATGCTGACAAAAGCATGAGAATCTAATATTTTACCTTTCTGTTTATGCATGCATTTTGGTGAGAAAGCAACTATATTTCAGAAATAAACAATTTCTTTTAATAGGACACTTTCTGTAAGTCTTTATAAAGTGACTGTATGAGGGTGAAGCACCTAGCAGCCTCCACTTATTGGGGCTATTTTAAAGCATTAATGGTTTGCTCTTTAACAAAAAAGAAAAGCACACAAGTCTGAAGCAGAAAAAAAAAATATAAAAAAGGATATCACATGCAAGCATCAGGAAAACAAATTAAAAGCTACAATGCCTGCATTCATGTACGTTAACTAAAGCTAAACAGACTGCTGCTGGCACTGAAGCCAGCAAGCTGGCCTGCTCAAAGGGACATGCAACCATGTTCAAGAAGTCCAGAAAAGACTGGTTGACCTGATTTTTTTTTTCTGCTTTTGCCCCCTATTTTAACCATAGCAGACCTTTGTCATGCTCAGATCGTGTGTCAGCATCACATCATCCTTGTGAAGCATCTGTCTCAGGGCTGCAGCTGGGGATGTGCCATCCCAGGAGAAACCAGCACCCATCGCTCAGGCTTCCACACTGGGCTGAAATTGCTGAGGGTCAGGAAAAAAAAAAAATTAACAGGAAAGGTTTCTGCCTTACAGAGTGGCCGAGTTTCTGCTTGTCAGCCTCTCTCCAGAGGACGAGGACACCAAAACCATGCCCGAGGGACCCCCGCAAGGGCAGAAGAGGCACGGGGTCCCTACTCCCGGCTGACCCCCATACCCTCAGGCGGGGCGGCTGGCGGTGACCTCAGGCGGGAACTGCTGCCGCCGCAGTCGCCCAGCGCCACACGGGCTGTTCGTTCCGCTCCGCTCCTCTCCTCTCGTCGCTCGCACGCCTCCAGCCCGGCCCTTCCTGCCGCCCGGCCGCCATTTTGCGGAGCCGAGGAGGCCCTGAGGCGGCCCGNCCCTTCCCGGCAGCCCGGCTCCCCACGGAAAGGAGGGAGCGCCCGGGCCGGCTGCGGGGGTGGCTTCTAAACGAGTGGTTTCCAGCGGCCTCCTGGGGGGGCTGCGAGCGGCCATCAGCTAATTTGGGTGAAACAACAGCAGGTGCCCGGGCAAAAAGCGCGTGGTGCGAGTTACCACTCCTCAAAGCCTCAAAGTGCATGATCTAAAAAAAAAAAAAAAAACTTTTGAAGATTTTCTTCTGATTCCTGTGCCATTTTTTTTTTCTGCCCACACGGGGCCCCTCATCCTACAGGGAGCTCAAGGCAGACACAAGCACGAATTATTTACGGGAAACGTGGCATTAATGATGTGACAGCTTCAACCACTAGTTAAAGCAGCCTCAATTAAAGATCAGATTTTAAATAAGTCAAGTTGTTACTGGTACAAAATTATTGTACTTTTAGTGCTTTGAACTATACTCAGAGCAAGAGTTCCCAGAATGCATTTTTTTTACTGTGCTTCCAGTGCTGTTTTCACGCATACTAACCCCCAAATTCTGCTTACCTGTTTGCCTCAAAGGAGTAACTTTGTGTTTTCTAGCAGAATAAAATGTCATCATTTTTTCTAGTAAAGGTGTAGATTATTTGGCAATTTGCACCAGTACATTTCCAGAACAGTCTTCAAAGCTGATTTACAATATTACGTAAAAAATATGTAAGAACTGAGCTAATGCTTAGTGCTCTGTGCAGTATGTTCAGTCCTAACTAGCATTAGATTTACTTTTATTTGTATCTGTTACAGGTTTGAATAGCTCGTAATTATCAGTTGCAAATGCAATGGAAGATGGCAAGACTGAAGATGGGCAGGGTATTCTACGACTTAACGTGCGAGGATGTTTATACACTGCCAGGCGCGAGTCTTTATGCCGCTTTAAGGATTCAATGCTAGCTTCCATGTTTAGTGGACGCTTTCCTCTAAAAGTGGATGAATCTGGTAAATATGTTCAAGCTGCACATAAAACATTCTGACTAGGGAGCTCTGTGGCAAATACATGCTTTTTTTGCACATGCATTTTATTGTATATCTCTTCTCCCAATCTGCTGAGCATCAGGTGGTTTCTTGAATTCCAGGATGTAAAACATTTATGCATGCATGACTTTATGAGTAATTCATCTGAATTCCATGGGACTCTTCCTGTTTGCAAACATACATGTTTGTACAGTGCTTAGCCCTGCCTTGTCACAGTCAAAAATGTGAAATATACTACTACAGTATGAATATTAATTTAAGTTGTGTCCTGTTTATGAGCTCCTATATTCTCCGGAGGCATCTTGGAGGGACCGTGTTATATAAGGAGATTTGGGTTTTATCTTTGTTTCAAAATGCCTCATTACCCAGTAAAGATTGCATTTTTGACCACATGATTTTATATGAAAGCTTGAATAAAACTATTCATGGATCAGATTTCACACTTGTGACTTCGAAGTAGTGCCAAAGTGTGTCCAGTTTTTAAAACTATGATGGATGGACAATAGTGATTCCTTGTTCACTTTTGACAGTTTAAAATATCTGAAATGTTTAACATTTTTACATGCAGGGCTTTGCTACCATCCTTCAGTTGCAGTGAACAGCATAATTATATACAGCTGTGTATAGTTTGAGTGCTGATTTTGTGTGGTTGGTTTCCACAGTGGTCTTTGAGCCCAGCATCAAAGGAGAGAAAAAGAAACAACAAAAAAACCACTGTAAAACTTGAGCAAGATCCAGGGAAGGTGAGATTAGATGCATATTAAAGCTGATGCTACTTTTAACACCTAGATTTGAAATTGAAAAAAAATCTCTGCAACAGCAAAAAAAAGATATATCTGCAGTTAGATTTAAAAATACTTGTAGAATTAGATTTTAGCATTTTAAATAGAGTGCAGTACAGGTGAGGTTTTATGTTGGCATGGTTCTGTGCAGATTAGTAATTTCACTGAAATTCCAAGCAAAGAGTTCTTCCCTGTACTTATTGTCAAGTATTCCAGTGAAACAAAGTAGTAGTTTTAAAAGAATAGACTAAGTATACTTATTCCTCCTAAGTAAGTAAAACTAGTAAAGAAGTTTTATATAAAGGCCTTACTTGATGATTTGGTAGAATCTGAGAATTCTGTCTTCACTTGTTGGAAGCAGTATTTTAAATCATTGTATTTATGTTTTCAGGGGCTTGTCTAATTGATCGAGATGGAAGCCTGTTTAAGTATCTTTTGGATTATCTCCATGGAGAAGTTCGGATTCCTGAAGACGAACAAATTCGAATTGCATTACAGGAGGAAGCAGATTATTTTGGCATCCCTTATCCATACAGTCTGTCTGACCATCTGGCCAATGAAATGGAGACATACTCTTTAAGGTCAAACATAGAGCTTAAAAAGGTCTTGACATTTCCTACATTTTTAAAGATGTACTCTGTAATCCACAACATTCATTAGCATCAGATATGAAAAGTATGCTAAAGTATGCACATACTGAAGAATGTGCAAGTTAGCACTTGTTAATCACCACCTTAAATCACCAGTAAATTCAGAGTTTTAGGATAAGAAATTCTAGAATTGATAATACAGTCATAGTCGTCAAGGACATCAGCTTTTCCATCACTGCAATACAGCAACAGTTTAAATTTGACTCTTGTTTACATGCAAGTCTGCTGTGAAAACTTGCGTAGCAGGAATGATGTTGTATAATTCTCTATTTGCCTTCAAATTTTACTTGAGATCAGATTTGATCCCTTCGAGATTTTTTTTGTCTGTTTTACAAACATCCTAAAACTTGAAAGATAAAATGTGCCTTGCTATTTATTTATTTATTTTTTTACAATAGGAAAGGAGAGAAGAAAATTAATATATTATTTAAAATCTTAAGGTCTGTCTATTCTAGAGTAAATGTTACTAAAAGCTAATTCTAATTAACTGATTGGAAATTAACTCCAGTTACCAGGTATGGCTGTGTTAACCCTGACAGTCATCTGTGTTATCTTATTAAGTTATTGCTCCATGTATTTTAGATTCTCCCTTATTCATCACATGTTGAAAAGCATAAAGCATTTCTAGACTTTTCAGTTTCTCTTCAAATTTGAGATCAGTCCTAAGTATTCCTGTTGCCTCTCTGTGAATTTCTCCTAGTTGTATGATGTTCTCTGTTAATATCAGATAAGAAATACTGCACACAGTATTCTAGATAAACTACATCCTTGATCTACTTGAGAGCTCACCAGTACTTAAGAAAACTTAAGAAAACTTCAGTATGAAAGCTTATTCAACTAAAAATAATGCATTATTAATATTTTGACTTTTGTATTTTATGTTTTTTTTTTCTTCCAGGCTTTGTTAGATTTCTGTGATTCTTATGATTTAGTCTGCACCAAGCCTACAGTTTGGGTCCTGCACTATCTCAGCACTTCTGGGGCAAGCTGTGAAAGTAAAATTATTGGTGTGTATGCCACCAGAGCTGATGGGACTGATGCAATTAATAAGGAGCTAGGAACGAAAATCCATAGTAAAAGCGTTCACAAAAGGTAAAATGACTTTCAAACACATGAAATCACTATGAAGTAAGACTATGAACACTTACGTATCATAATAATACCTAAATATTGTTTTATGTAGATAATATAGCATTAGTATACTATAAATCAGTGGTAAGAATCAGATTCTTTCCTGCTTTGGAAACAGCTGGCTAATACAGTATTCACATTTAACAAAATAAAGACTAAGCACTAAATACAAGAATTGGAGAGAGTCCACAGAAGGTCGCTAGCATGCAGTTGGTCTGAGATCTCATTATGTTTTAGTTGCTATTTTTAAAATATCTCAACCATTTAAAATTACTGTATAATTTAGGATGATATTTACACCAAATATCACAGATAAATCCCCATCCAGAAAAAATTCCAAAAACTATTCATAAGGTCGGTAGTGATTAACGGAATTGTATTTTGCAGTCTGCTATGGCAGCTGAAAGAAATATTTAACACAGAAAAGAACTGAAGATGAAAGGAAATGGCTGTAATTCTGTAAAGGACATGTACATTTCAACTATAGCATTAATGCATTTTTACAATGGTAATTTTCAGATATTAGTAGACCTGTACTTCTGAGTTTCTGGAAACAATTTGTCTTTCTCTTGGTCCCACAGTACAGTCTCATAATTGTAATTCACTGTAATTCACTTTTGAAACATGATTAATATAGCGCTTCTGATATTTCATCATCTTTATAGTTAAGATGCATATTCTCCTAAATTTAGGCTGGGAAAATTAGTATTTACTCTGAGAGTATTTGGACACATAGTAATTCAGATATTTGTCCTCCTACTGTGTTTTCCCTTTGAAAATATAATTGAGATTTAGAAGAATAGATTTTATACCATTAATTCAATAATTATTTTGTCATGAACATCCATTTTTTCCTGAATACCCTTTTTAGCAATAGGTGTTCACAGACATGCAAATCATAGGGGATGGCTATTTGGAACCTCTTATACAAATGAAAATGAAATCTAAGTAACATTTTCTTACCTGCTTTGCAAAACATTTACTAAGTTCTTTTATAGATAGAATTTGGTAAAAGGAATGATAGGTATTACAATGGTAACACTATTTCATCAGTGTTACATTTTTAAGGACCTAGCTATATCTACCACATAACTGTTACCTTTAAAACAATATTTCTAGAGAAGCTGGAAATAATGTCCAATACATCTGGAGCTATTACTCAGTAGCTGAATTGAAAAAGATGATGGATGCTTTCGACGCCTGGGAAGGAAGAGGTAAAGTATTATTTTTTTTTCCTTCTATTTCAGTAGTAGTATGTTTCTACAGAAAAATGAGAAAAACTTATTTGCCAATTAACTATAATAAAATCTGTGTATATTTTCACTAATTCAGCATGTGACATGTAAAAATGCTATCAGAGTGGCTATTTGGGAAAAAAAAAAGTCTCGAGTAATGTTCTAACAAACTGATGTTGAGTTGACATGAATGAATAGATGTAGCGAGAGCCACCACATGCAAGAAGTGATAGGCTACAGGCGTTGGGTGCTCTGGTGGAAACCCTAGAAGCATGCTGGTTTTAAGCACAGGTACTTCACAGGTCAACATAGTTTCAAAGCTGAAATTCTACATATGAAGTACACGCATTCAGCTAGTCAGGTGTATGTACAAATGATACTGACTATGTTTTCTCAGCTCATCAATACAACATCCCTTTGAAATGCAGGTGTCAGCTACTGGAGAGTGCCTCAGGAGTTGATTGAATGTTGGACTCTTGAAGAGCGCTCTTTGAAAGGCAGTTTACATCACATGCCTCCAGTTCATAAAAGGTATGCTGATTTGCACAGGTGGCTGGCTTAGAATGAAACAGAAAGCAGCACATTTTTTTTTTTGTATAATTTCAGATCCTTTGAATAGTTATGAATGTTTTCTCTGTTGTTTCTACTAACATTTTTATAAAATGGCTTATAATCACTGAGAGCTTAAATACAGAACTGACCTTGCAAGAAATAAATTACCTTTTTTAGGCTGCTGAAATTCTCCTCTATTCTACTCCTTCATCCTTCAAAATGTAATTTAAGAGTGGAAGGGAGTCATTTCAAAAAGTAGAGAACAGTATTAGCTAAATGGACTGATTAAAAAAACTGAAAATTTTAAAAGGTTAAATGATTTTCACATTTGTAAGATGCCTTCCTTTCCTACTAGAATATCTTCTTTTCAGTTTTACAGTGATACTTCTGACAACACCTCCATTCTCAATACATTACCTAAAAGCAGCTTTCACAGGTGCAGCTATACGGTTCATCTGAGCCACTCTACAGCCACTTTGCTGCTAAACAGGGGAGGAGGATCCTGTTGACCTTCTTTGTCTCTGACCATGCTGTCATTTCAGTAGCAGCCACAGAGCCACATCAGCACAGTGATCCAACCAAAAATTCCTCTCCCCATCCTCCCTATATTTTTGGATACTGCATTCTTTGCTTTTCATAGCTGAAATAGGAAGAAGGGGATCACTGGACTGATTGACAAATAAATATATTCCTGAATGCTCCACCACTACTATTGCCTGTTTTATCTCCCATCTCTCTGCTTTGTCTTCTCTATTATTCTGTACTCTCAAAAGCCTGTATTCATTATCTGCAGTAATCCTGGTGAGAGCATGTACCATCTTGAAATATTATTGTAAATTAACCTAGTTACTGATGACATTTTACCTCTACTTCATGGCTGCTATTAAAATGCCAAGCCTTTGAATCCTTAAGCTTTCCTTTTTGTTTTGGTGGTTCTTTTGATCTAGGATGTGCAGATGTCAAGAATACGTTCTCACCTTAGAGCTCTGAGGAAAACCTCCCTAGGCTCATTATAAGCAGTAGGTTATTTGCAGGCTTTCTGTTTGAACAGGGTCACCATATACCACTTTTGTAAGAGTAATAATAAGAAATATTACTCTTTCATATTGTTTACTCTTTTGGTATGAATTCCTGTGGCATTTCACAGATCTTTTAAAATCCAAAATACAAGTACCCTGAAGAATATCAATGCTAGTGTAGTGTACCTTACTCTGTTCTTTAATGGCTCTCACAGTTACTTAAAAATTGATCTCTACTTTTGCCAGTTAGAGTTGTCATGAGACTCCACAGGCTTTCTTACATAGCTTTTTTTATAATTTTCTCTTGAAAGACTGATTATGCTTATTCATTTATATTGGAAAGAGAGGGGGGAGGGAGAAAGAAAGGGTATCTTCTTATTTTCTCAAATTATATAGCACAGAACTGTAAGTCTTCTGTTCCTGTGAAGTTGGGCCTTACATTTTTGTAGATAATTTAAAACATATCAAATTAATATCTACTGAATTTTCTATCTGATGGAATCTGTAGTACTTTATTTTAATATTTTCTTCCTATAACTCCTCCTGCCTTTTTTCTCATTCATTTTCACTTATCAGTTTATGCACCATATCTGTTACCATTTTTAATGTGTAGTATTACACAGGTAGAAGAGATTGCTGATACTACTGACACAAAGGCAAGCCTGGCTGCAAGTCTGACTGCAGTGATGAACAGTTGAAAAGCATATATGATACTGCAACAAACAAAAATGAACAGAGCTTCAGATTTGTGCATTGTCTATTTTGTAATTATGTTACAAGAGGAATAACTAAAATACATTGTTTGTTTCTTCAATGTAAGTCCTTTGTTTTACAGACGATTAATTGACTTCACTGAAGAGGAAGACTATTTACCACGTAAAGTAGGTCCCAAGCCAATTAGATTCTCAGGTCCCTCAACAAGTACGCATATCAAAGTCAAGAATTCAGCTTCATTAAAGATAGCTGCTTGCAATGCTTCACATTCTGCAGTAACTCTTAAACGACCCAATAGTGAAAGTTTGATGCTGCACAAAGTAGCTTCTAAAACTGCATCCACAACATGCACATCAGAGCCCAGCAATTCCCAGGTGCCCTGTGGAAGGCAGAGTGCTGATGATGGAACACCACGTCAAATGACTTTCAAGATCTCAGCGTCTAGAAAGCCTGTAAGCAACCGTGTAGTAAAGCTGAAGCGAACTCCACTTTTTCTTGTGACACCATCTCAGTCATCATCTTCTGCGTCCAGTAAAACAAGTGAACAGGACAATGCTGCTGTTGAAATTCCTGCTACTTCTACGGTACTAAACAAGAAAGAACCAGCTGTACTAGCAGAGAGGATTAAGAGTGATAAAGTGGATGGATAATTTTTGACTCAGCCTAATAGGCTGCATAGCTTGGCATCATCTATTCAAAGAGCTCATCATCTCACATTGTCATTTATTCAAAGATTTGTTAGAAAATCATGGTGAAAAAGTTAGTCAAGAGCACAGAGAGAAATAGTTTTACATAAGCACTGAATTGTATTTTCTGCTTTATTTCTAAATATTTTTTAGAAGTTGGGAGGAAGAAACACTGCTTAAGAAAAACCTCAAACACAGCATGTGAAGTTAAATATTATGGTATCTCACATTTGTATTTCTGTCAGGCTGTACTGTACTAGTACAACTGATTTATTTAAAGGGAGTATGTGCACAGCATAAAAGATGAGCTATCAACTTTAATTACAGTTAACATTAACTAGAAATAATTTTCTTAATCCATATATTTGAAGTGGGGGAAAAATAGATAACAATGAGTACCAGTTATTATATACAAGTTTGTCACAAATGTGCAAGATACTGAGTACTGTAAAGATTTTTTTTTTTAATGTTGAATGCACAGTTACTGGTACTTTTGGTGAGGGTAAGACACCCTTTTATTATTAACAGCAATTAAAGGGACCGCCTTTGCTTGTACACAGTGAAAAAATTCATAAATAGAGGGAAGGAAGAGCATGGCTATGGAGTAATAAGGCAGTTTTCCCATAGACCTGAGACATACGTGTACTACTTTCCTATGGGGGTGTCATCTGCCACTGGTTCAAGGCTGCTGGAGGCAGTGGTGCAGCCTTGGCGTTCTATTTACACTGCTGCGGAATGTGTTTTCTACAACTGCAGGGAAGCTTGCAGGCCCGAGTCACAGCTGGTGTTCCTGTGTCCTTCTGCAGGTCCTCTTAAATGAGTGGGGGACAATCGTGACAGCAAAGCAGTGTTAACAGAAGTGCCCTGGTTTGAAGAAAGATAAAAAAAAAAAATCCTTCCTCCAGAGCAGGATAGAGAAGATGCTGGATTTCTTCTTGTCCTCAGTTGTACTAGGTCAATTTTGAGCAACGATACTGAAATGAAGAGCTGCTGTATGTTTCAATCAGCAAAGGAAAGCAGAATTTGGCTCACTTTTTTTTTTTAAAAGTCCTTTTTGTTGTTTAAACCAATGCTGGTTAAGTTTTCTAAACTTGGCTTCATTTTGTGCCCTTGTTTGTTATGGTTGGGTGCTGTTTTTTTTTGTTGTTGCTACTGCTGTTGCAACACAGTAAATACAACTGATCCTAAATGTTGAGAAGTCCTATCAGATTGCCAAAATGAAATGTTCTTAAAATCCCTGAGACTATTAGAATTACAGGAGGGTTCTTTAAGTGTTTTATTTTCCAGGTCATTTAGAATAAATCACATTTTCAGGCTTTTCATCATAACCACAAGGACTTGAAATTTCATTTGCAAAAGTAAAAAACAAATTTTCATGTACTAACATTTTAAGGAGACATTTTGCCATGAACAACAGTTACTGTAAAGGTGAGCAATACTGTCATTTTCTGCTATTGGTATGTATATTCAAGACCAGCTTACCTTTAGAATCTTTAAACTATTTTTCTTTCCTTAAACAATGAACCTAAAAAGCAACAATCCCAAGGTCTCACAGATGAGATTCACTTAAGACCGGAAAAAGCAAAAATTACAGAAAGATACTAACAATATAATCTGTTCTTTGAACATGCAATTCATCATTGACATTAAGTATGCAAAAAAGTCTGACTGAAAAGCAGTTTTTAATACCTATCTTCTGTGTGACTTTTACTGCAGTATTTACTGAATAGGTGAGCCCTTTACCCTGTATCTTTGTGTCTTTTTACAATGCTTCCTAAAGCAGATTTCCTTCCTTTTCCTAAACATCATACAAAAGCTCATGAGAAGTATGGACTTTTGCATGTGTACAAGAAAAGAGTTTTAAGAATAATCCTGTCAGACTTCCTGAGTCTCCACTAGCTCAGTGTTTGTTTAATCATTCTGGTAGTACAGTATTTTTCATGTAACATTCATGTCATTTGCATTACAATGGCTTCAACGAGTCTCATCTTTGTCCTAGACATACTGGCTTGTGGTTAAAAGAAAAAAATAAAAACCATTCCCTTTAATTTCAGTAGATGAAACAGTGAATGAAAGTGGCTGTTGTGGGGAAGTAGAGCAAGATTTATTTTTTTAGAGACTTGATTTTTTAATTGGATGAGATGCAAACGTGGCTTTTTCAACTTGAGTAAGCACTTTTGTCTTTTTTTTTTTAATCTCTGTGAAGCTTGCTAGTAGTTTCTTGTAAGTGATGGACTGATGTTAAACAGTTTTATGACAGTTGAATAGAATTAACCTTCAAGGTGACTTTTTCTATAAATATAGCTTTGTCTGTATCCACCCAAAACCTTTTAAATGTAGAAGTAAAATAGCATTTAATCTTCTCTCTGGGAAGCAGAGAGCTGAAAATAAATGAAACTTGCCAGTCCAAGGATTAGTCATCCCTTAACCTGGCTAACAGACTGTTTTTTGAGGCCTGGAACAAAGAGCAGAAATTCTGCAAGTCTGAGAGTTTCCTGCAGGTTAAACGTTCCTTAGGACTGTATGTTCCCAAGTTTCTTGAAAGCCTGCAGTTTTCTTAATGTTACATTTGTCCAACTCAACCAAAGAGGTACCAGCTGGTACTGCATCTGCACTGATTAACTCTGATATGCTGTGCATACCTACCGGACAGTTTGACTGGGGAAACTAATAAAGCTACAGTTTTTTTTTTTTTTTTTTTTTACAGTTGGGATTAGACACATTTGCAACTTGTGTGACAATGGCTTACTTTGCATCTTTGTGAAATTACCATTCGTTGTAGAAGAGACCACATTCAGAAAGTTACTTCAACCTAGCCATCAATTAGCTGCACTCTAAAGGCTGGCATTTGCATCACCAGTGTATTTTGATGCATTATTTTTTTTTCTCACAAACACTTGTCAATTTTCCAGTAGTTTAGTCCTCACTGTCACGCTATTGTCTTTCCAAACCGTCTGTGATATGGCATCGTATAGGTTAAGGAGAAAAAAAAATACCATTCCAAATTAATTTCTAGAAAATTACTCCTCTGGGATTAAGCCTGTGATGCAGAAGGCCTACTATCGCCAAGTTGTGTTTCAAATAGATGTAATTCTATCTGTATGTTGAGAGTATGGAGAACTCATTTGTACTTGATGTAAGCAAGCAGACGTTATTTCATGTGTTAGGCACATGTTAACACTGATCCTCAGGGAGTGTTTTCATCAGGCTTGTTTACAGGTAAACATGGAAATACAATGCAATTAAATGAGCATCTGTGAACTCAGTATTAATTGAGGGATTCTTCTCTACAAAATACAGCTCAAATATATGTTAATACTAGTAGACAGAACAATTCACATTTCTCTCAAGACAGCATTGCCTTCACACACAGTATTGCTCCTAATGAAGCTACCTCTTTTTCTCTTTCAAACTGTTTGTTATTTACCCTGCCAGTTCTTCCAGAGCCAAAAAGTACTCTTTTAAGCTTACCTTAATTAAATTGCTTAGATAATAAATATTATATGGTACAAATCTTACTATGGCTAAAAAGACATACGAACATTACCCAGGAGTAAGATTTCATCTGTTTAATTCTTCTCAATCTGTGAAGGACAAATTCTCACCTGATAAAAACACGAGGCCAGTTGTACCATCAAAAACTTGAGAGTGAAGCTGTCTGTTCCTCAGCTGCAGTTAAAGAGTCAAAGTATGGTTAGAAATAAAGCTCTGTAAATACTTTGTGGTATTTTAATAAAATGTTAAGCAGCAGAAACAGGCACAGCTGATGTTACAGATCTTTGCTCTTTTCTGAGCTTTTGGGGCGTTTCTTCTTACAGAATTTTATTTTTGCCAAAAAACATCTGTCTGCTTACAACAGAATTTATCACTCTTGGATGGAAATTACTTTGCAAATTCACTGGGCCATGTCATCAGCTGTGTAGTGTGCCCACATTTTACATCAAGAATTTGGCCATTTTCTAAGTTGCTCCTTTCCTGTATGCATCTTTTAACTCATTCTAGTTTCTGGTACAACATCGAGGAACATTTTGGTACAGTTTGTTTTAGTTGTTTACCATACTAAAATAGCTGTATTATCTCACGTTTCTGGCAAAGTTCTATTATATACTCAGGTGGGTAACTGGCAGTGGTACTGAAGCATGGGACCTCTGCAGCCCATGATGCCTCTGCTGCAGTCACAAGTATATGAAAGTGAAGAGTATAGCTGATTTATAAAATCTTGATGCATATCAGTCACTACATGGGGAAACAGACTCACTGTAGGAACTGCCACTCATAAAAGGTCAGACCAGGTGCTCTCCTCTAACAGCAGGGTCCAGGAAAGTGGTATATAAACTACAGTATAAACTTTTCCTTTCCAGAAGTATTAGTTTCAGTTTTAGGGCGACATTGTCAATGACATTAAGTCATTTAAAAATACTTTTTTCAAACATGCTAAAATTGTTCAAGTTTGGCTTAGTATAACTTGGCTATGTTGAATTACATTCTCTTTCTAGTCTTCCAACCGCATATTTGGTCCTTTATTTTGCTGAGTTCTAGTGTTAGTCTCAATTTAATCATACACAAAAGAAGATCAAACCTGCTTTTAAATACCGTCATTTAGAGTATGTTTCCATTTTCAAAAGAGTGTACAAAGTGCAATGGGAATTCCATGATTATATTTATTTCAGTGATGCCAAACAACTGTATTTACTTTGCAAAATGGGGGCACCTTTTTTTTTTTTTTTTTCTTTTTTTAAAGACTTGCTGGCCTGAAAGTTTGAAAGGCAAGCATTATCCAGCCCTTAATTCTCTCACTGACTCCTGTACAAATCCATTACATTAGAAGGAGTATCACACGTAGCTAGCTCTGTAATTTGAAGATAAAGAGTTCTGTTGAAGATAAGCCCAAGGATATCTGATTAATTACTTATGAGTATGGTGAGCAGTAAGACACTCCTAGAAACTGGCAAATACAATTCCAGCCACAGATAAGAACTAAAAGACGAAGGGATACAATTCTGACACAGCTATGTTTCAGAGCCCAGCCATATAACGTAGTTAAAATGTATACTGCAATACTAAAGCATATCTGGTGCATCAAGACTGCGGAGTTCCCAGAACCAGCCCACTCTCCAGCCCAACAATTCCATACTTTTATCTCTCATCCAAGAATAAGTGTTTGCATCACAGTCTGAAGAGAAATGCTGCCTCTCACCTGTTAGTCCTGGATCTGTCATATACTGAGCCTCCAGCACATCAAAGATTAGTGGTACTGAAGAGTGTAAGGTCATCCTGTTGTGTTATGATTTATGTTAGTGATTTTTTTTTTATTATTATTTTGCAGAAGCCTGCTTTGTAATGAAGCTGACTTACAGAATAAAATAAATTTCAATAATCCTGTTAAGTGGAGAAGCTATAAGGAAGGAGTAAAAGTCGTTAAAGATATATTAGATTTTTTTAGGAGAGGGTACAAGAAGAGATACAAATAAGTTTCACAAATGATGTAAGCACAATATAGTAAGATTCCTGTGTAAGATCTGTATGGAAGTTGTAATTACATCTTTCACTGTGAGGTTACATGTCAAACTGTACAGCTGCAGACAAATTTTGAAAAGCTACTTTTCTGATGGGTGTGCATAACACACAGATTCTGGAATTTCAGCTCCATTTACTGAAAACATTCAACCTAAAAGTTTCATATGTAATTAACCTGGATAAAAGAAGGGTTTGCAATGCTAAAAAAGCCAGTATTTACCTATGAATATTTATTTTTCTTTCACCACTATTCCAGATGAAGATGACCTGTTTGCCTCATGGAACCAGGTTCTACCAATATTCACATGGGGAAAACTGTATACAGATATCAAGAGAAGTAAAAAATAATCAAAATCATCTATAAGGAATGTGGGTTGTTTTATACTTTGGGATTATTTTCTGAGAGCTACACAGGAAAAGTGAAAGTCAATACTAAGGAAGCGTGCAGTCAGCTAACAGAAATTAGGCAGAGGAAACTGGCAAAAAGCAATAGCAAATAATAACATAGGAATAAAATTTTAAAGATACTCAAGTGTCCTGTTCTTAGTGACCTCAGTGGGAAATAGACCCTTTTACACCTTTCTGATTCTGACCCTCAGGCATCTCGTTCACTTGATACCAGGTCTCGATTCTGACACCTTACTATGTTAAATAACTTTTAATATAAGTTTTCCAGGATCAACTCTACTCTCATGGGAAGGTGCTGTTCTGTGCACTCTTGGCATTGGAATCTAGCCAGAAGGAAAAGCCTGGTCCAATCCAAACTCAAACTGAAAGCCTTCCACTGATACCAGCTGAATTAATCAAATATAATTTGAATAAGATCCCAAGTGGTTAGGTACTGCAAGGCAGCAAACACCAGAATATTTTAGAAAGGAAATTTTAATTTTTTTGGAAGAAACAAGTTTTCTGAAATACAGAATCAGAACGTTAACACTAAGATTTTTATTTTAATAAAAAAATCAGAAGGATGTAGTATCTGCTCAAATATGTACCTCCACATTCTGCTGCATGTTGCTGTAACAAATCTATTAATCATAGCTCTCATTATGGACAGATGGTTCCTACAGCAAAAATATAGAAAAATAATTTGGATTCAAGTCTAGAACACCTGTGACTTTTCATATGCAAAAAAAATAAATCCAACTAGTCATAGAAAAGTGGCTGATAAGAATGGAGAACAGGGCTGTGCATCTGAGTAGCCATGACTATATACAATCCAAACTCGAATGAAACAAGCATTTTCATAAAAATAGTTTGTCAATGAAAAATACCAATATGTAATACATTTAATACAATTTATAGTTGCATTTAAAGATCTCAGTTTATGGAATAATAAGCTAAAATCCAATGTACTGCTTTTTAAAATTTTCTTGTGTATAACAATGCTCTGTGTGTATACACTGTGCATGCATGTGTATGTATGTGTGTGTGTATAATGCACACACAGATACACGCACAGAAAGAAAGAGGTGTATAGAGATTGCAGAAGAATTCTACAAGACTATCTGATTTCATTGCAGACCACAGCACACAAACGTCCTGGGATCCTTCTAACACAGGCTGCTCTAAAAAACAATAATGTTGACTGATAAAACCACATATCTACAACAGGTCTTTTGCTATTGTGAATTTAATTCTGAATTTATTTTTCCAATCTAATTTCATTCTTCTAAGAAGTAAATGCTGCTTTGGTAAGATTCTGTCCTGTCATGACAGAATAACTGTGAACATATTGGGCAAAGCCTTGAAAGTATAATTAATTTTGATAATTAGTAAGTAATAAAGATACCAACAGGTTTTAAGCAGCAAACGATTTAAAATGACTATGTTCTGTCTTATTTTCTTCACCAACAAGCATCTTGAGCAAGAAACTAAAATGAAGAGATTAAAATTTTTCTGCCTGCCTTCAGTGTGACATTTTAAGCCACCAAAGTCACAGCTGGCACTGAAAGAACAGTGGCATCAGCAGAAACCTCCATCCTTGCAGGGCATAAATTGCATTGCGACACCCTGCCAACACTGCCTCGGAAAGGCCTGTGATCTGTGGTGTCTGCTGTATGATGCTTCCGTCGGGTCTTTTCCGAATGTGTCAGATTTTCTGTGGTCCTTGCAGTTGCAGACTGCTCTTGATTTTTCAAAGCTCCTTTATTTTTAGGTCTGAAGCTGTTATGCTGCTGTCTTCTGTGTTCAGACCTGGAACCACTCTTTACATTATTTTGATCTGCCTCATTACTGGCACCTTGTGACTTAAGAGATCCATTGAGACGGATGTTTTGGTGTTGTGGGTTGAATCTTCGTCTCTGACTAGAAGGCCCATTCTACCCAGAAAGAAATTGGATAAGTGTTAGATTGTCTGAAACCTTCTAACAGGACAAGAAATACAGCAATCAGAATTAACAAAAATTACAGAATAAAATTCTCAGTATATCTAGAGAGGGAAAACAAAATTTTGATACAACACTTAACACACAAGTTTTGATACAGCACTTAAAGACTGAACTATGAGTTATGTACTACATCTGAGTAGCCCAGAAACATATGTAGCAGGTTCCCCACTGCTGCCAAATTAAAATCTGCCATGATTCAAGAAGAAAAAAAAAAAACAGAAAAGAGGGTGAAGTACTAGGCATCTCAGCAACAGCAACTAAGAAGCACTGTAGAAATTGACACTAACTGTTTTTTTCCTAAATCACTGAAATACCTTGCCTAGTGAAGTATTGTGCAAAGTAAGACTGCAGGAAGAACAGAAATTCACATGTAAATTAGTCAAGTTAAGAATCCACATGGTGGGAGAGATGTCCATTGTGATATCTTACTCAGAAAATTTCGATCAGTAGTGGGAAGTGGATGTATTACTTTATTTGCATAGCTGCCAGCACAGCTGATTCCATACATGCACTGACATTATGTGTTGCTCCTATACTTCCCTTCAGGCACCTTTTTGAGCCTCAAAAAGACTGGGACAAAATTCAGACCAGTTTCAGTGGTAGCTTTAACTGAGTAAGCACAACAGCACAAGAACATTCTAAGGTGTTATTCTAATAAAATAGCTATCAAAATGGCATAATACTATAGCCTGTATTATACAGCTTCTGAAATATGCTTTTAAACCTCGCAGGATTCCACTTTCAAGGTCTATCTAATAATCATGCTTCAGTACATCAACTGATTATTCGTCAGTAATCAGGAATAAGTGTTTCTCCATTGCAGCATGTAGAACAATTAGGTATTACGGAAGGCTTTTATTTTTCAGTCTATTGACTGCCACTGGTCACTTTTGGAGATCAGACAGTACTCTTTGCTTGTATGGTATTTCTGATATTTCCATCTCCTGTGTTCACACTGCCTTGAAAATGAAGCTGGAAAAGACATACTTGCATATGTTTGCATATTTTTGAAAATTATGAATAAAATATATGGTCTGCAAACCAGTACTTGATTTTGTATTAATGACTTTCAATAATGCAATAGATTTTTGACATCATTTAGCTTAGCTCATAACTGGTTTCTTACCTGCTTATTTGTTGGGATTCCTTGGGAAGAAGATTCTGTAGGATTGGAGGAATGATGACCTTGTGCTTTAGTGTTGGGTGTTTTATTATCAGAGTTCTTGGCATTACTAGAGGACTTCCGAGTGTGTGTATTTTGCTTGCCAGTTGTTGCATGTGAGGTCATTGAAGACAGCACTGAACTACATGGTGTTCTTGAGGAATAGTTGTTCTTTGGGTGAGAAACTATAAAAATAAAGTATTCTGTATTATCAGTTAAATGATCAACATTTAAACATAAGGCTGTATTCTTATCCTGCTTACAGTTAATTTTTGTAGTATCATTCTAGCCTTACTTTAGATAATGAAGTAAGCTAGATAACTAGGTTAAGAATTAGATCATATTGTTTTACTTCTCTGAAACTGCCTCATCATTAAGGGTTTCTGGAGACAAAAATGCCAATATGGTGGAACTGCACTAAAACTGGAACGATGCTGGCAGAAGGCTAGAACACCCTGGTCTCTGTGGACTGGTGCTTGCGCTATGGTGCACTGCTCTGTCCATTTGTACTGTAAATGTGAGTAACCATTTTCCTCAGTTCAGCTGCCTGAAGGTTGACCACAAAAAAAAAAAAAAAAAAAAAAAAAAAAAAAAAAAAAAAAAACACAGCCTAGGAAGCTACCTTGCTAACTGGAAAACAGTCCAGCTTGTGACTATACCAGAGGGATTAGGGGACAGTCTAAGTTATTTTAGCACTGTTTAAAAATAGCACTGTTTAAAAATGTATTGTGCAAAGGTTGGAGTTATTTCAAAGCCCATGAAGCCAACAGTTAAAATGGACCCGTTGCCTATCCCACTAAGCATTTTCAGCTCAAATACAAATCACAACAGTGTACTTCAGCAAACTTTTTCACCAATGGTGAGTTTGAAAGCCCTGCTGACTGCCAACCCATGCCTTTGGTTATCCAAGAAAACTTTTCAAAATTCCTGGCACCTACTGGTTTGCTTGCAAACTTTGAACCAGTTGGGCTGAACCCATGCGCTGTCAGGACTGTCCCTCACATTGCTGTTCTATCAATAATGCTCCTAATGGGAGCATTATTTCTCCTAAATGAAGAAACATCAGAAGGAAGTGAGTGGTATGCCAGTAACTCTCTACTACTTGAGGTCAAAGGAAGTTGTGCCAGCAGACACCATGCACTAAGTTGATTCCAGATCGTTCACTGATCATGGAAAGGTGAAGAGCCTTAAGCCTGCAGTCTACATACATACCAGCTACAACACAGGTAATAGCCATGAAAGCTTCCTTTGTAGTTCTAAATATTTTTTTTAAGAAAAAAAAAAAAAAGTCTAGTGCCTGTTGCTCTTTCCTCTCTAAAGAAATGGTTAACAAAGGTAGTTCCAACTCCTAGCAGGGTATAGGCCTCAGTGTAGGATGCTCCAAACAGAAACACCTGAAAAGCTCCTATGAAAGACATATCAATAGCACGTGGGTTGGCTCATCTAAGGTCAATGAGGGCAGATTAGAAGTTCTCCAGACAAACAGGGCACTCTGTCAATTGAAAGATGGCACTTCCCTCCTAATAGCTGTTCTTTTGACTTCACTAACCTGATTTCAACAGGTCTATACCTAAATACACTTAAGTAATGTTTTGCTGAAATGAGGTATAAATATTTAACTTGCAGAATTAACTGCAGCTGAAAGTTATTTAGGAGAGTAATTCAATGAGTTAAAAAAAATAGCCTATAGTATCAACATCAGCTGTGGTTATATTAGTTAGAATAAGCTTTGCAGAATTCTCAATCTCTTAAGCTTCAGGGTATGAGATGGGTGCTATGAGGTCAGTGAACAATTAGATGCATTACTGGGAAGTTTATGCCTTCCTTTGAAACATCCTGGGTTGGCTGCAATGAGAAACAGGATACAGGCTTAGGTGGATCTTCAAAGTGATCTGCAAAAGCAATTCTTACGCTCTAATGAATTAAACTGGTTATGCCTCAAAGGAGTCGGTTCTTTAGCTGTGCAATCACAAGACTGCATTGGCAGACCATGATATTTTTTCCTTTTTTCTATTTCTAGTAACTCCCTGGAAACATTATTTCTTTTCTTCCTAAAATTTTTTCCTTTCACAAAGATGCACCAGTTCAGTATTGTGTTAATAGTTTTTCCTCCTGAGTGATGGTGCTGATGGGATATCACAGGGCTGGGTGACGCTTGGGGCTAAGCACTACAGTATTTACTTTTCTGGGGGAAAAAAGCATGACAAAGATGAGAAATAGGCTATCTCACATTTTACATCAGGGACATGATATTTGGAGCAGAAAATGAACATGAATTTCTAAGCAGAAGGGCAGAGGGTTTAGAAAAAGTTATACTTGGGACTACTTTTAGCTCTTGAAAAACCCAGCAAATATTGCTGTAAAGTTGGGAATTTGCTTCCTAGCAGGAGATATGTGAATTGGTCTCATAATACTATGCTTACACAGAGAAGCTTCCAATTTACTAGTTACTCATAAGTAACTACTGAATTTGAAAGTTCCCTACAGCTGAATTCCTATTTAGACAGAAAACTCCAAGTGACCTCAGTAATACCTGGAAATCTCTGATAAACGGGGCAGCTGTGCAGAGGATCTGTGCAACACATGTACAGCTAGTCTACTATGTTGCAAAAATTGTAAAATTGACCTACGCATGTTCGGTAAGCCTGTTGCATCAACGTACCATTCACGCCAGACTTGCTGAACACACCCGCAGTGGCAACACACATGCCACTATTTCTGCCCAGCATTTCCTGGACAGGTATGTGGGACGCTACATTCCAAGAACTTGGGTTTGATAAATCACCAGCACTTACTCTCTCCACAGAGCTGAATTTGGGTCTTCAGCTGTTCTGTATCACAGGAAAATCGGGCAGACCTGCCCAGCTCTTCATCATATTTCCGTTCGCTCACAAAGTGCTGCAAAAATACAGACAAATTAAAAGTAATTTGCATTCTGACCAAAAGACTATACGGATGGTATAGAAACCAACCAATGCTTATCTTAAGTTCACTCTAAGGCTCAGCAATCTTTTGACACTATCCTGTAAGCAGGATCTTTATGCAGAACCAAGTATTTTCACATCCTTACCAAATGACACTTCTCATAGCCCAGTGATGGGTGGATCAGTCCCGCACTTGGAAAATGTGTCATTTCATTGGAGCACATGCATTTAATCACTGAACCTGAAGCTATCAGATTTACTTGGTAACTGGGTCTGATAAATGATACACAAACAGCAAAACTCTCCACTGCTCTACTTCTGAAGGGATAGCTTACACTTCTCTTGACAGTGTATACAGACTGCTCAGAGGCACTATAAGTCTTTAAGAAGGTATGTTTTCTCCACAGAAAGCTCGTTACCCTTTGGTCCATGGTAGGAATGAGCAGCCTGGGCATGTTAACACTACAGCACTTCACATTTGTGCAAACAGCTAACATAGCCAAGCAGAAGCAAATGCCTGACCTTAATTTCGGCCCTGAGTTCAGATAGTTGTGCTTCAGCCATCTGACTGGCTAGGTCCGTCAGTCTCTTCAGCTCTTCAGCTTTCTTCTGCCGAGCAGTCAGAATTTCCACTGCCAAATACCAACAGTCAATAATTATTGCTAGGAAGCTAAATTGGTCTGTAATTCATTAATCTTTGGGCATTAACACTACACCATGAGGCAAACACACACACCACGCTTCACCTGGACAGAATATGATGCTGCTTGCACAGACAGTGTATTTAACTGAACTGCCTGATGCTGAAAATGATCTCAAAGTGGGATAGCTGTCACAACATCAAAGGTAAACCAATCCTTTAACATTTAAACAAACAGGGGCAGAGACATGTTGTTTTGAGTTTTCCAGTGCCTTATTCTTAAGCACAAATTCAGGGAGCCTTTCATTTAGACATGGAAAGCAGCAGAACATTCCCTGAGACAGCAGCCTGTTTCTGAAGACATGCTGTATTTTATGTATACAGGGGCTTTTTAGTTTCCCTGAAAAAAATCTGTTCATATATAGTTTATGTTTAAATCACAGGCACTACAATTTTGCTTTCGAGTACAGAATATACACAGTTGCCATTTCTAGGGCAAAGCACTATTACAAAGGCCAACAGTCTTTATGAAAAAATACTAATTATTCACTACTGCCCATCTCATATATTTTGTATAAGGAAGTGGTAAATAGTTACACTTCTACAGGAAAAGATTAACCATGAGAGACAAAGCTACAGTCCACTTACATTCAGGATGATGTGATATATTACAATTTTGATGGAAAATTACATATATGCAAATACTGCTACCTACATGGTGACTTAATGTAAAAGGAACAACTCTTTGGCTGGTGGGATAAGTACTTATGGCAGAGAGGAAAGATAGTATCTAAATGTAGAACAATAGCAATCATAGCCTTTTTACTAGAGCTTATGCTTACAGTCAGGGTAAGCGGGTGGTTGCTGTTATACAGTATCATAAGGCCACAGATTTCATTACAGATGTTGAGACTTTGGCTTCTTTGACTTCCTTCCTTTGCCACAGAATTCCAGAGTGGTCCTGACAACTCCCTTAACCAGCTCATACTTTGTAATGCCATTTTTTAGGAGAGGATTAATGATATTTCACAGAGAGTTTACTTCTCAACCTACTTGTATTTATTTAATTCGATGTCAGCTTCTTTTGGAAGCACAGCGTTGTCCAGCAGGTACAGGCAAGACAGAGTGGTGCCTGTACAGCTAGCTGTATGGGAGCAACCACATCATGTAATAGAGGGTGTCACACAGGGCAGGGTTTACAAGAAGGCAAGGGGTGGCTACAGTTCCCTTAAACCTGTTAGTTAACCTGTGCCTACATTACTACTCATGCTAAGGACAGGCATTTATCTGTCTCTCTAGCTGATCTTTTCAATTCCTTTTTGTGGAATAGGGTCTACAAGTCTGAGAAGCTTTTATCAGATTAAATGAAGAATTCACTAGCTGGTTTTCTTTGTCCAATAATTTTATTGTTTATTCTAGGTGATGCTAATACTGTTTCTCCCCAAGGTCAGCACCACCTTTGCTGAAGTGACTACCCAAACCATATGATCTCATTTCATACAGGCACTTATCTCAGCATGAGATGCCAGCCAAGTACCCATTTTCACAAAAACTGAGATGATCATTTTGGAAATTTTCTCACTATTGAAGAAAAATTGTAAGATTACAATTACCCCCATTAAAATAGTCCTCCAGTACAGCAAAGAGATGTGAAAATAAATAATAACATACATCTTGGTTAGCACGTTATAGTCCTACAACAACTTTCTGCCTAAAGTTCTGAAGGCACTTTACAGGCCTTCAACAACCTTGAGAGACAGCAGAAACTACATAGCTAAAGACAGGTATAGAGGACATCTAATGTTGTATGTGGAGTCAGCATGAAAGCAAGGAAATGGAACCTGCCATGCATGAATACAGTACTTAGCATGCCTGTAGATAAGAATTAGCTTTACTTTCCACAAAAATGACTACTGTCCCCAGCCAAGATTAACGAAGTGGCCCTATGATACCATGATTCTTGGAGTGTGGATTTCCAAAATGCGTTTTTGTTTATGCAGTTAGGGCTCGGATCCCTGTCTGTTGACATCAATGCAAATTTTTCCATTGGTTTTCCTTGGACTGAGTGCATGCCCTGTAGCCAGTTATGGCAGGCTTTGCAGGTAAAAAGCTACTGACATGTTTCCATCCACAGCTCCTCCACAGAACAACACAACTCCAAATTCATGTTTATTTCACATTGGCATTAGAAAAGTTAGCATACAAAATTTCAAACAAACTATTGCCAATTGCTGCTGCAGCAACTCATACTTTTTAGTCTCCATGCATATACAACTGCAAGAGACTTAAGTGGCAACAGAGGATTTTGATTATTTTTTTTAATATACATTTGTGAACTAAATGAGAGTTCTAAATGCAAATGAAGCATCAGTAATGTTGCACACATTTGTGACCCCCTGCCCTACCCCACCAGAAGGGTCTTAAATTCACAAATCAATGAAAGGATTATATGCATACATGACAGTGATATTTCATCTATCAGGCAAAGTATCATTCTAACAACACTGGTGTTATTCTTTAGTTCCTGGCTTATCTCTCTCTATTGAAACACATTCCCTCGACTATTTGTCCACGAATACCCTATCTCTGATGGGGTATAAGACAGATATTGTGGTATGCTGATACGTGTGTCAAATTGCCTTTTTTTTCCCTCCCAAACCAGAATACACACACACACAAATATATATATATACACACACACACACACACACGTGCACATATACACACATTACCTATGCAAGAAACAGAGATGACATGAAAGCCTGGAATCAGATCATCTCCCACAGATTATTAAGAAAACAGATTCCAGTAAACATCTGTTTTTTGATTTTTTATTGTTCTAATTCATAAGCATGATCACTACCCCTTAAAGCTATGCAAAGGCAAAATAACCT
Organism: Anseranas semipalmata; assembly: GCA_013399115.1. NCBI lineage: Eukaryota > Metazoa > Chordata > Aves > Anseriformes > Anseranatidae > Anseranas > Anseranas semipalmata. Next base: position 3,275,353 of record VXAA01007015.1, read on the forward strand.
GTTCCCCTAGTAACTTCCAGCATTCTAACTCACATACATAAGCAAGCAAACACAGTGATTAAGAAATCAAAATACTCAACAAACCACAGAAATAAGGAAACAAAGTGTTCAAAAGCTCTGATAAGGAAGCAGAAGGAATAAATAATTTTAATCTAACTTCATGAAAACTTTTGGTTTACCTTAATGCCATAACACTGAAACTTCAATGCATAATCCTTATAGATAGAAACTGTAGAGAAACTATCCCAGAACACCCAAGACTATGTATATAATGAAAGATACTGGAATGCTGATAACTGATGTATTGTGTAATTTTCTGCCAAACAAAAATGTTTCCATGACTATACCAGAAGTTCCCTGACATGTTTTGTACTTACTGGCTTCTTCTTTAACTTTATCAATTTCTGCCATTAATGACACTTCTTTGTCTATGATGCTGAAAAAGGAGAAAATAAAAAAGAAAGAAAACCACAATTTAATCCATGCTAGAACTCCACCAAAATCAAAAGCTATAACTACAGAAAGACTTCAAATATTAGTTAAGAGCAGTTTTGAAATTAATAAGATTTAAAAAAAATGAAAGCCAAACAAACAGCTAGCTAAACTCACTACAAAAATTTGTTATAATAGTGCATGTTAATTTAACCAGGCTTTTTCTGGTCTGCCCATCTGTCTGCGGAGTTGTGGAGGTCACTCTGATTTACCTCTTTTGCACTGCCTGGGCACAGCAGTTCTCAAATGACTAAACAGCTCCTTTCCTAATTAAGCCAGATATACCACTGTTGCTACCCAGGTTAATACAGCTTAGCTATCAGTGCTGTATTGACAATAAAACAGAATTAAATCCATGTGGAAAGAGCTCCTTCTCTTCCTATAGAGATATTCTTGCAAAATATGTCAGAGTTAAAAAATAAAATAAAATTGTTTGTGATGTGAATAAGCCTTAATGTATCCCCATGAGAGAGGTCAGCTTCCTCACCCACCAAAGACTGGAAAGGAGCATTTCCCCTTTCACAGGGCCTTCCTGAAGATCTCATGTGCTTTTCCTTTCATAAATCCCTGGCACGCAATCCTTGACAGCACTTTTAGTTTATCAAAATGCAAACTGATCAGGTGGATCTACTGAGAGCAGACAGGGGGTCTGGTAAAATATTGATATCACCAACCCAGCAATATTATTCAGTGAAATAATAAGACCGCAGAATGCTCTCCAGTGGGCAGTGCTCTGGTATGCCACTCCAGCTTCCCCTCACAGGATTAATCTTAGTGATATCCATGTTTAATAAATACCACCAATGTTAATAGTTCTGTTTGTGCGAGTAAACTCAAGCAGCTGGGGAAAAATCGCAAAAAGTCAGTCAAACACCAAGAGTACATCCAGGCAAACACTCAAGGGAAGAGTGCCGCTCTCAACTCTTTCAGTAAAATCACCTTTGAACAAGCTTTTGTGCCCAGCTGAAGACACCAGGACTCCACGACCTAAAAATGGCGGCATGAAATTTGGCTTGCTTTCTGAGACAAATTGCATGATATCTCTGGAATACAGCATACTGAAATCTGACATGACCACGGCAGGCGGAGCTGGCTCAAGATTTCTCAGCACCTTAAGTCACACACAATGTTGCTATTCCACAGATTCTTTCAGCATCTGATCTGAACTTTGAGATGGCACACCGTGTACTTGTGAACACAGAGGGCTTCTGAGGATCAGTGGGATGAGGGCTGAGGTGTGAACTGATAGCGTTGAGGTGGGTGAGAAGATGGGAAGATTTTAATAGAAAATTAAACAGTCTATGGGGTTTTGAAGAGCTGTGGATGAGGATGAATCTTCCTCTTTGTTTAGGTTACACTCCCCAACCCCAACTTGCTCACAGGACTCTTATCTCAGACCCGTCTTTGCTCCTGGGATCCTGGGATCTGCACTTCCCTTACACTCCCACCTGAAACAGCCTCCTTTCACATTCCTGTATTTTGAAAGATGGGCAGGTGTGTCAAGGTTTCCTGCTATGACGAACAAGGCGATAGGTAAGGGATGGCCCAGGAGGGAGAGTCAGAGAAAAGCCATTCTTCCTGTGGTGCTGCCATGGGAGGTGAAGCAGTACCCTAAAACTCACCTCCCCTGCAGTCACTTCCCTGCACACCCCTCACCTCTTCTCAGCTGCAGAAATGGAACAGGAATATGCAAACACAAGGTGTGGAGCAGCAGGCTACAACAGCCACTTGTGTCTCCTCAAGCCTTAAATACTTGTCCCTGACAACAGGAAGGCTCAGGTCCTTGTCTTTTCAGGCCTGGTGTGTTAACAGTAAAATAGCAGTAAGCTGCTATTGGCATACCCTGAGCACACTCCCATTTGGCATGGTGAGATCCACACAGGAGCTGTTCAGATTAATAATTCACATGCAAAGGTATCACATTTTTTTTTTCCTTTCATGTGAAATAGTTTCCATCAGAAAGAAGCTGATACAGAAAACTCAGGATTAAAACATTTGTCTAGAACACCCTTAACAAGAAAGGAGAAATCCTATGGAATTCGGTGGGCAGCAAAGGCAAAGACAGAAGACTTGAAGAGGACAGAAGGACTCGCATGTTGTTGGCTAAACCAGGGAAAGATTAAGGAGCCGGCGTTATCAGCAACACATTGCAGATACACAGCTGACTCAGCCAGAAATTTACCAGCTAGATCATGTTCAAGAGCCATGCAGTCTTCTTGAAAATCTTCCCATAAATTAACCAAGCTCATACAGGAGGTTTGCAACCAAAGTTCTGCAGAGTCCTACCCTCAGGTTTTACCAATCAACCATACCACCTTTATAGCAGACTATCAACTTCACACTGGCACCCAAAAGCCAACAGAGGGACAGAAACATGTTTGGACATTGGCAAATGACACAGCAAGACAATAAAATTGCAACATAACACACTTTTTGTTCCATATATATAAGCAATAGTAAAAATGCAATTTCGGCCTGCCAGATCAATTTGGTGTGATCTACACATCAGGAGAAATAAAACAGCATGTTTTTGTTTTTATGGTAGAGCAAGTCAGTTAAGAAACATACTCCTACAATGAAAGAACATGCTTATTCCAGTTGGCCCTCAATATTCTCCAGGCATAAGCATTAAATTGGACATTAAATTGGACTCCAAAGAGTCAGGTGATAATTCCAGCTTTTTAATCTGAATAGTGATAGCTTTCCAGAATCAATTTATTTTCAGTTTTTGTTTTTTTGTTTTTTGGTAAAATAAATGGTAATATAAACTTCTTTAAAAATAAACTTCTTTAGCTTTCACAGCAGGTAGCTGAAGTGAGTCATGCAAGTTCTCACCTGTTTCTACCCTCCACAAAGATTTTTTATGGTCTTCAGCACTTCCCCCTATCTTCAAAAAGTCTGCACATTTTTGCTTTTGCTATTTCTGTTACAAAAGTACCTCCCTAGTGGACCCCCCAGGTTATATAAACTTTTGGCTGGAAAAAAATATTCAAACAGCAAGCTTGAAATAGCAGAGCTCATCAGAATTGTATTTTGGCCCAGGTCATTCCATGCTTGTCCTCCCCACACTCCAACAACAGATCCTGGCTAAACTGCTTGGCCACTACCATTTTATTTTGATGCCAAATAAAAACACTTTTAATACTAGAATGAGAATAATGTCATAGCAGTTCTATATTTCTCATATTTTATGGTCAGATCTCATCTGTTACTAGACTGTTTTCCAATACAAATGTTTTAGTGTGGTCTCTGATGAACACTTCAGGAAAGCATTTGGATGTTGCAGTAGTAGAGGCCAGGACTGTGATGACTGTGACGGAGAGCAACAAAATCGGTATTTTCCTTTTAGCTACAAAAGGACATTGAAAAACTAAAGAAAAAAAGCGGAAAATGCACTTGGTGCCTTTGTCAGTATCAGACTAGTTAATGTAATAAACTAAGTTTCTGTAATGGACAGATCTTCATGGGGCTGCCCTTCCCTGAAGACAAGGCAGCTGTACTAACTTACACCAGCTGAGGACATGGACTCTCTCTCCACATAAGGAATGGAACTAATTCTCATCTGGAAGAATACAGCCACATTTCGCAGCTTGGAAATCAAACTATCATATATCATGGAATAATGGGGGAAGTTAATGTTTCCTTAGAAATGTCATAAGCCAACCAGCACTAGGAAATGCTACATTTCTTCTTAGTTCATATAAGGGTCAATTATTAACAAACTGAGTAGGAATCAATTTGATTCCTTTTCTATCCACAGCGAACATCCTGTCATTGTTCACCACAGGTGAATATCTGTAGTTTGGAGCACAGGATTCAGCACTGTTTGATTTTAATATCCAGATAATTTTGAGGTGGGGTTCAGGAAAGAGACTACTTTGTTGAAGGAACATAGCAAGGCACAGACTTCACATATAGGACATGCAAATGATGCCAGGACAGAGACCGTGCTTGTGCTGTAAAGATAAGAGATGCTGCTGGAAAGATAGCAGCTGACTAGGATTCATTTTACCTAAGAGATTCCGAAGGCAAAAGCCAAAGTGTTCTGCTCTTGGTCAAATGGACGGTGATTGTGGCTGGGCTTACATAGGCTGTCAGAAGTCACACTAGCATACTGTGGCATACTACTACAGACTACTTTCCATTTGTGGCTGGAAGCAGACTGTACGGGCAAGTAGCAGCTGTTTCTTTTCAGTTCTCCGTATGACTGTGTGGACGCCCAATATGTGAAAGCGATTTGCTGGCAAGAGGTGCTATGAGGAACTGTGGTTCCTTTTGTGCTTTTCACATTTCACTCAGATTTCCCAGGCCTCTCTTTTTATCCCTAAGATCACTACTCAGTCTCTCTGTGGAAAAGTGAGAACACAATTACAGCATATGGGTTTTAACCTTGGCAACAAGTGCCTCAAACACTCAAGTGAAAAGGGAGTTCACCTAGCTTTACTGACCTTCCCCTGCAACTTAAAGAGTGCATAATGGTCTCCTTTCCCTTGTCCTACACTACTGTGTGACATGACTATGCTCTCACATATTTTGCATCCAAGCAGTAACTGGAGCAGCTTATGTTCCCACTCACACAGAGGTATGCCCAACAGTCATGTCCCACAGCTGGATACAATGACCAGAAATACTGGCTCAGGCAGCACTGTTAGAAGGATCTTCCTCATAACTTTCAGGTGCACATGGGAGTCCAGGAAAGATTCAAGAGCCCTTCAGGTTGCTCTTCCCAGCTCTCTCTCAGCCTTGGGGAAAGCAATGCCCTAGTATGCTCTGTAAGAACAGGGGTAAAGAGAGCGCTAGGTCACAGCAGAAGCACAGCAGCCAGGCACACACACGATACTGCAAAAGATTTCCCATAGAGTGGGACAAAGTGCCCTGCCTGGTCCAGCCTGTGGCCTGTAAAATGCTCTGGTATCTTCTGGCATGAAAAGCAATGTATTAAAAGCAAGGCATTATCACTTCTGGGCATGCAGAGAGTTACTCCAGCTGGCAGAAACTCTTGAAAGGCTCTTCGAGAAAGAGCCCACTGCAGTATTTTTAAACAAACTTCTCTCTGGGATTGTTTTTTTGGCTCCATTTCATTAAAAAGCTAAGTCAGGAAGCAAGCATTGCATTTTTTTTTTTTCCAACCAGTTACAGGGGTTCACAGCACATGTGCTCCATATCACTCCTTTTTTAGATTGTGGGAGGGTAGTATGCACTGCTTTGTCAAATAGGTGACTTTTTAAACAGCAGCACAGTACTGACTGTGTGTGTTCATGAGTAATTTCTATCTATCGGTCAGGTCAAGCTGTGAAATACTGAGCCAGAGATATGAACTTCCACTGGCAACTGTCACTCAACATTTTCTGCTGCTAAAAGGAAAAGTTTGAGACAGACTCTGCTGAAATCTTCTGCATGTCTTAGACCACATGTGGCATTCATTTATCTCCATATTAATACTTTCATGTGATACCTGGAGGTAGATGGAAGACATATGATGTCATCTTTGCAATTCTTTACCGTCTGTGATTGGCAAAACCATGGCAAGGTTAAAAAAATGAGGATTAAATAGATTAAAAAGATTACTGACTCCTGCATTTCAGGAGTCAGTACTAAATGCAAAAAGAAGGACACAAAAAGGGGGTTTTATTCTGTTGCCAAAGGAAGGAAAACAAAAACAAGCTCAAGAGAGACAACAAAAGGTAATATGTGTTTCAGCATTCAGCTGTAACACAAGACTAAAGCTTCTGACTGCACAGCTTCACTAAAACTTCTTAGGTGGCGACAGCTGTGTGTAAGAGGAACTGTAACAGGAAAATTCCCATCCAGTGTGCAGTATTAAGCCCATTCAAGTACTCCCTGCAGTTCTGAGAACAGAAAGCACTTGGTTGCTGTCGTACATTGATCCATCATACATCTTAACCAGCCTGCACTCTAGCAGTAACTGGGAGTTGCAGGTTTCCCCAAGAACTTGCAAAAAGCTTTGGAATCACTACCACAAAAGAGACCAGATATCACTGCTATGCTGGCACCCCTCCCTAGCCTCTAGTTACCCTTGCTTTTGGTTACTCCATTGCATTCTGGGAGCAACAGTTTAGCTGAATTGCTTCATTTTCCCTTGACAGACAAGTTGACTGTGCCACAGTGAAACTCCCATGCCCGAGGAGGGTGATAAATATGCAAGAGACTGAGTGCTCACTTAATCACCTTATCCTCCCACTACCACTGGTGATGCTTTGTTCAACTTTTAAGTAAGGAAACTGCTGTGTAAATAACACAAACAAAACCCTTCAGCCCAGGAATACAATGTGTCGACTGTATGAGGTCTGAAGCTGTATGTATCATTGGCTCTGGTGATTGCTACTCAAATGCAATCAATTTATAGCAGCTGGCAGCAAGCTTTTGGTAAATTAGGCACTAGAGACAGCTCTTCCCATCTTTTTCAGAGATCATGTCACAAGGTCATATTAAACATCCCCATGTTTTTCATTTTACCAAAGGTGTTAAGCAACACATTTTGCTGTTCAAACCAAATTTTCCCTTTATACATTTGAAGACAAACTTTAATATTAGACTTACGAGCGGCTGAAAGCAATGTAGCCCACATGGAGATTTCCATAAACACGTCCTGATATTATACTCTCCTTGCTGTACGTAACACTGTGCTACGTGCATGAAATGGTTTTGTGAGGCCTCACTATTCAGAGCACAGATCTGTTACATTTTAGAGCTTCTGGCAAACTCCACTCCAGCACTTCAGTCACTAAAGCTGGTAGGAGATGGAATTAAATGAAGCCTACTCAAAAAATTTTCAGGCTATTTTTCATCCTTTTAAGTCTACTTGGATTTACACACTCTTTTGGGGTTATTTCATTGCCTCCACTGCCCACCGTTAAACACATTAGTACTAGGCAATACATTTTAGTATTTTTCAGGCTAAAACATGAATATATATAAAATGAACAATTTCAGTTCTGAATATAACAATATAGCCTCTCCCCACGCATTCTTAGATCAGGTTGAGTACTAAGCCTATTCCACAACCAGAGTAACTATCATTTAAAGATCTAATGAACTGTGACTGCCTGCAAACAAGACTAGACATATAACATGTTATGTTTTTAACACTGTTACAGAAAATTTGAGGGCAAGCGGAAACTACACAGCAAGTGAGACCCAACTATCAGTTTACTCAGACAAAATGTCAGAGCCATGCTAGCATAAATAGTAAATATATTTTATAAGTTTTCTAAAATCTCAAGAGAACACCTCTACAAACTACCTAAAAATGAGCAAAAGAACTAATGAACTATTTTTGTATGCTAACAATATAATTACTGCACTTTAGTTCATAAGCAAACATTACTATACTGGAGCACTCCTGACAACACTAGGCATTTTAGGACAACTGGCAACCCCAGCCCATGTTCATTGAGTTCAGAGAGAAAAAAAGTTATTTCTGCTAGACAGTAAGGTACACTGCCAGCTTGGTGCAACAGAATCTTCCACAGAATCAGCTCAGTAGAGCTGGGACTTTCCACCCATACAGAAGCAAGGGCGCAATGGCACTGAAGTCACTTCAGATGCATCACTGAAGACAAAGAATACACTGCTAAAGTCCAGAGTTAATAATCTTCAGTAACATTTTCTTAAGAGATGCTTCTAAAAATACTGATTAATATTATGGATGAATTAAGGGTGAAAGTTTTTGTATACTTCTGTGATTTATAACTGAATCATGTACATTTTAATACAATATTCCCTGTTTACCGCAACACCTTATAAAATGTGGGTTTTATATGGCATTTCTGATTAACTAAAAGCTAGTTGAGTACAACTCAAAACAGAAAGTATTTTTCTGAGACAATTATATACAAATATGGAACTCGCTACTGAAGTAATTACTGCAGCTACAAATTTTCAAAGGGCCCAGACATATACACTGAAGATCAGGATTGACCAAAATTATAATGGGAAAAAAAAATTAGAACTAAGAGCAGGAGGTAAAAGATTGAGGAAAAAGAATAAGCTAGAAATGAGAACTAGAAATGAAGTGAGAGGAATTAAAAGAAACGAGGAAAAGAAAAAAAAAAGAATGGTGGAATGAGAAGGAAAGATGATTGGAAATGAAGAGACAGCAAAGGACTGGCTGCCAAAGAGAATAAGATTGAATAAGATGTAGAGAAAGAAGAGTTTTAAAGAAGAGAAAAGAAACTACAGAAAAACCCGCAGACGGGATTTTTGGAAAAGCTTTGATTTGCTTAGCTATGCTGCCAATGAACTTGATATAAAATAATTAGATCAAGACAGATCACTTCAGAAAAAAAATCCCACTATGTTTTATTTTCTTCCTAAGCACTGCAGTTTTGTCTCCCTTTATGTATGTATGTATGTATGTAAACACGCACATATGTATGTATTACTGTCTGGTTGCTGAGGAGTTTCTTAATGGCACCACATCTTTTTTTGATGAAAGCAAATGCTGCAGAGCATAAGACCACCAATGCCAGTGGCCCGCACGAGCCCCTTATTCTCAGGCGGTGCTGATGGATCTTAAGCTGATTTACCTACCAGCTGTGTAATTCTGCAAAAGCAGCTTTGATCTTCTTCACTGAATTATCTACTTCCTCTTTGATCATCATACGATATCTGGTTAGCGAAACGGTGCAACGCTGCAAGTCTTTTACTGATTTTTCAATGTTTGGCCCTAAAATAGAAAACAAAAATAGCACAGAAGTCAGAAAGCTGGTCTTGACTTTTCTGAATGAGGGAGAAGGAATAGTTCAACATGTTTTTTTTGCCCACATTAAGATGAATTGCTTATCCCACTCAAGTCCACAAGATTTGCCATAGTTCTGCTATGCTACTCTTCAATTCCAAAACATGTATGCTTACATTAATTCCCCAAATTGAATAACTGCTAAAATAGCCATGATAATTCAAACGATTGATTTTAAATTTTATTTAACATCATTTAAAATAGACCATATATTGTTCTACACATTTTTGTTAGGCTGTTATTTTACTCTCACTTTCCAACATATCTCTTCTTCATATTTACTTTTTTTCTTAGAGGCACCAGCTTTCTCATCACCTCAGTACACAGTAACCAAATGAAGGGATTTGCTTTACCTCTTTTTTTGACTGAATCATCCGGCTTTGTTTCAGGTTGGGTTGTAGCATTGGATGGTTTAACTGAGGAAGATTTTGACTTTGGCCTGCCTAGGTTACCCTGCAGCTGAACTGATGACTGAAGAGGCTCATGCTGTTCTACTCCATTCATAGTCTTTGGGCTTAATTCCACAGATACTCTCTGTTGTTCGTGTTCTTTGTCTGCAAGAAAACATTAAGGTACAAGACAGGGACACGATTCTTTAGCAGGTCTCAACTCCCTGTAGAAAGCCATCACACAAAAAAGCAATAACTGAAGACTTTTAAGACAAAGAAAGATGGAATAATGGCAAGAAAAAGGCAGACCTAAATTAAATGTAATAGACACATATCCACCCCATCATTTTCTAGCACATTACAAGGAAGCACCAGCTTCACCACATCCTCCGTTTTGGTCCCTGAAGTCCTTTCCATGCAGCCAAGATTTTATATCTCTGAAGGACCTTATCTCACAGACTGTGAGATAGTACTAGCAAGGCTTTAGCTTCATCTTCCTCATGGGGTGGAAAGCATAGTGTGCTGTCAGCAGACACCTGACTGTGATCCTTCTATGCCGTGAGCTGTCTGAAAGTGACAGGGAAATGCCTACAGTATCAACTTGACAGGGAAGGAATGAAAACAAACATGACTGACAATGACAAAACAGGAGATTACAACACCAAAGGGAGCAATGTGAGACAGGTGTTCTTTGGACTCACTTCAAAATTTCAAATGGCTTTAGCACAGTCTGTCTGACTTGCTCAAAAACCATGAAGGCACAGCTTCTGGCCTCTGAGGGATCCTGTTCACCTTTCTCGTCTATTTAGTTCCATGTACTTCAGCACACATGTAGTAATACATACATAGGGGGGTTTTGACCTTAAGAAAGTAGCTACTAAACTGGCTGCAAGACCAGAATTCTAGCACAACTGGAAGTGCTGAAGAAACTTCTCCCTTCTCTGTATTACACAAACTCCGAGGAATTTATTTTATTATGCAAGGTAAACTTAAGAAATATTAAAGTTTCATCTTTACTTTCTGTCCATTTCCCTTTCATTCTCTCCCTCCACTTCCCCCTTTTTACATTCTCTCCCCCTCTTCCCCCATTTCCCTCTTCTTTTATTCTCTCTGTTTTAGAAGGGTCAACTACTAGCTTTGGGATATGCCTAAAAGTTTATAAAAATTTTAAAGCTATGGCAATACGTATTATCCTTGCCACTTGTAAAAACAAGAAAGAAATTCTGAGATCCTTCTTGCCCTTTACATGTACAACTCTAGACTGCATCATGTCAAACAGGAAAAAAAGGAAGGCTCGACCCCAATGCCAAAAAAAAAGATCACTGACAGCACAGGTATGCGAGTTCTTGCATTCAGGTCTGTTATGCCTTATAAAACACTTCACACACATGGACAATTCAATCTATGCATCTTTATTCATGCATGTATCATTTCAAAAAAAAAAAGCACCTCTAAGAAATTTGACATGGCGAATGGATTATATATTAATACCACATAATTTGGAGGAAAAGAGTAAACAAATGTTTACATGCTGCAGAATGATTGGTAAGAATGCTTTTAATATTATAGAAATGCAGAGTTTTCTGGCGTACGACATATTCTATCCGAAGTAGGTAGAAGACTTTAGCAAGGGCAGGGAGCATCTCTGACCTTCCACCAAATTCTTAGGACAAAATTTCTTGGTAAATAGTTCTGTTATTTGGTTGCTATGCATTGCAGAGTTTTTATTTAATTGACCAGAGGCTGGCACCCCCAAAGTTCTCTGGAAGCAGCAGACAATTCATTTCAGGATAATTATCTATTGAGGACATTGCTTTAGGGTGAGTTTCAGGAGCTGTATTTGCAGTCATGGAAAAAGGGATTTCAAGGAAAGTTCGTTTAACAGAGTCTTATGTACTGCTTAGGACACAGGAAGAAAATACTAACAGCAGCAATAATCTCAGGCTGTCAGAAGTTTGAAATGTGAAGAGCTGAAACATCATTACGAGTACCAACAGCAATTAAAACAATTATGAGATTTATGAAAGGACACAAAGAGAAAAGTTTTCATAGAGTTTCTCACCCAAGAAAGGTTTGTTTTCATTGGTATTACTATAACCATAACTCTGTATCTACTAGAACTCAGCAAGGAAGAGACTTCTGTGTTACTGTCCCCCAGAGCTTCAGAATCAGTATCTAGACCCTAGCAGAAACATGTGTACTACGAGGCTATCAGAGTGCCTTCCCTTGACACTAAGGCCCTCCTTTCCCTATTACGGAAAGCCAGTGGAGAGCCATTGTGACTAGCCTATTCACAGAAGATAAGAAAAAAAAGTGGACTAGTCTGGACTAGGCTATGAAGAAATTCTGTAATATGCAGCAGGCCCATACTGCCTAAATAACTTTGTCCCAGGTGACGAACTTGATCACTTCTGTCACCATCTAACACTCAAGCCACTTTCTAACCCTCTACTCTTCTGTATTTATATCATAATATTCTGCATCAGCTGGGCCTCTCTAATTACACTTTGAACCTTTTCTTTATAGAAAAAAAAGACATTCTGCAAGTATACATGCAGCAAGGCACACAGTAACCAGATCTACTTACATGGCTTTAATAGATACATACATTTTACACAAACATCGCTCTCTGATTTCCTTTTATTATATTCTACTTCATGGCAATAAAACACTACAGTCTTTATGTAAATGGGCTTTTCCATTGCTAATTAAAAAGGCATCTTGTGCCAGATGAACTGACCTGTGATTTCTTGACAGACCGGCACTGATGCTAGAAATCCTGAGCCTTTGTTCCCAAGAGAAGCAGCTTCTAGTTTCTCATTGGCAGAATCACTGCAAGAGCTGTCCTTAGAGCATGCATTCAGATGGCTGCCATATATTCCCTGGAGCTCTTGAGATGCCTTCTCAGGCCCATCATTCTTATTTTTAGGATCCTTATTGCCTTGGTGTTGTTTAGATTTGCTTCTTTTTCTCCTATTGTTCTAAAATTAAGAAATATTGCAAGAACAGAGACATTACACAGTGCAGCTCGTATAAACTCAATATATAATAGTCCATATAAATATAAAATTCTCGATACTCTTAAAGTGCCATACAAGTGGCATTCAGTGTAATGCAATTTACAGACCATTGTGTGCTATATAATACATTGTATCTGTTTAGCTGAAAATATGAATGGTTTCAAGTAAAAACTGATGACCCAAACTGTTTTTCCTTCTCTTTCCACACAGACCACTTCCATTGCAAATGGTAACAGAGCCTGCACTAAGATGCTGCTCAAAATGTTTACGGTCAACTTGGACAAGCAGTTCCTAATCACCAAGGGCACATCCACTCAGTAACGTGGACAATCTCTGAAGGCATCCATCTGATCAGGTACAATATGACCAGAGGACAGAGGTTAGCCACGGATACTGTAGTTCTCCAAGCCATAAAGTGGAGCCTCCAGGACAGTGATTCACAGGGCAGCCGCCTGGCACAGCTCAGACTGCATATCCTAAATATATATTAAAGCATCTGACTTGAGAGCTTCCCTAATATATGGCCCCTAATTGATGACTCCTGTGCATATGTTACTCTTACACCCAGCAGCAAAACCTCTACCACTAAGCAGCTGTGACTATGCAGGATACAATTGCATATTAGAAGTGTTTCTGTAGTGCACATGGGCTGTTTTGGGATTCATTCTGTACTTGTCTAGAGTCTGGCTTCCACAAACACACACACACACACAGGTGCTGTCCTAGAAACTCTCAGAAAACACTGAGCTAGAGAGACAGCAACAGATGAACAAAATTAAAAATAATTTGCTTTCAAGTATTCTGAATACAAGCACAGATGAAGTCACCTATGTTAGCAAAGGTAGAAAAAGTACTGGCCAAAATAAAACTACTACATTCAGCTACAGATGGCTGACAAACAGTTGAAATGTTTTGATTCTCAAGAGCAATACTTGCCTTCTTTTTCCCTGTCATATTCCATTCTTTTAGAACCTGAGTTGCACTGCCTGGAGAAAGGAAAGATAAAAGATTTCAACAAAACTTCAGCTATGAAAAAAGAACGAGTATGTTCAGGAACAATTTCTAGTCTCCTAGCTGGGCAGCATTTCCATTTGTTCTTGCAAGTTTTCTCATGTTGGGAGAACAAAGTGAGAACTGCTGCCTCTCCTTTTTACTTACCAGTTTTAGTTGATTACACTATATACAGTGGACAGGCCGCTTGGCCCTACTGCTTTTTATACTCTTCATTCCACAAAGTAATTAAGTGGGTGCCTAACTTAAACCACCAGCATAAGCTTCAGAAAAAAAAATTAACGCTCGAATTTCCTGCCTGAAAGGAAGGCATCTCAGTAACCTCGTATAACATTGGGTAAACCCACCAGAATATTTTCTTGAACACATCTACAAAGGAGCTGAACAGAACTTCTGTTCATGCCTATTTAGGTAAATACTAACATGGCAAATAAAACATTTTAACTGCTGTTTTTTAACTAAAATTTCAAATAAAGATGCAAAATTCATAATAGAAATAGCACCTATATGCATCTAATAGCACCATGCCACTCCAGATACAAAGCAAGATAGAAGCTGATCTCAGAAAACTGAATTTGAACATTTCTTGACTCAGCATGTTGCAAATCTCAGAGTGGTATTAAATGGAGGTGGCTCAGCCTTTTCACCCAGCATGGTTGTCCCCATGTTTTTCACTGCACATAGCAACAGGTTCTCTGCAATTGTGAGATATTTTAATCTTAGCAATTTTCATCATTCATGTGAAAAGATACTTAAAGTGCTATCTATATTCACTCCATTCTGAAGAATGAGCAGCTGAATGGATACACTTTTCCGTTGCCATTTCACTCAGTGCTTAAACAACTCTAGACTTTTGTCTTTGAAATAAAGGCACACTGTTTCCAGCTAGTGGCAAATATTGGCTGTTTGAAAACGCTTATTTGCAAAGACTTCTGAACTCAAGGCACAATGGTTATCAACTATTCAAATTCAAAGACCATATGAACTCATGTTATGCCACCTTGCTCTTTTTCAAGGCTTTTTTTTTTTTTTTTTAAAAAAAAAAAACAACTCTCTTGCAAGGCTTGCTTTTACCCTGTTTGTTCCTCACAGCAGGAGATAATGTGGCTAGGAAAGCACTTATTTCCCTCCCAGTACTCCTAAGTTATTTGTCGTTGCTAAATGGGAGAAATATTTTTTCACTTTGTGATTTTGTTTGGACTGAGGTATCACTGCTTTTTGTCTTGAAACACAAATGTACAGTCAAGCAAAAGATGAACAAAAACAATGGTTGTGGAGAAGGGAACAGGTAGGACTATGCAACAACTGATAGCACTACTGAACGATGCAGCATCTCAGATGGATCACACCAGATGCTAAAGGAGACATGCTGTCTACCACCATGTTACCAATGTACCAGTCTAGACTGGAGGAATGCCTGAATCTCAGACACTTCTGACCTTTATGCCTTAGATAAAACACAAGGTAGTGATAACTACCTGAAGCTGGAAAAGAACCAAGGTGTGCAAACAAGAACTGTCTTCCACCCAGACACAATGTCTTCACTGCTGGCACCTGCTAAGCTAGTCTTTCTCTGCTGAGAAACTTCAAGTAGGTTGGGAAATGCCTAAAATGCTGGAAGAAGGGCCTGTGAGAGACACAAGCAGCTTTGGGGTTCTGTAATGCCTTAAGGTTTCTTACTAAAAATATAGGAAATTCCTGTGGCATTTGAGGAGGGCATGGGAATGACAGACATAATGGGACTTCTCACACACTTATGGGAGGCATCACATGGCTTGAAGGTTCCTCCTTTTGAGGAGCCATTGGAAACAACTTATAGACCACAAATAAGCAACAGTAATGTAAGACAAAATGAACTGAATGAAGGGAACTTAATGAATTAATCATGTAGCAACTCTCCACTACTTTCCCCAGGACATATATTACAGGAAAACAACGTTATTGTTAATTAAATGCATCACATTTTCCTTTCTGTGTGTATGCGTGCATGTGTGTGTCCACCAAACTCTGTCTGCAGTAAGTCTTTCAGAATCTGTCTATGCTTTGCCTGAATCAAGAGGCACCACATACATCTGAGGGAAGAATTCTGATGCATTTGTGAATGGTCCAGTTCGCTTGCACCTGCTTTCTGCATATTGGTATGAAATTCCAAGTACACGATGATGCTTTCTGACTGATACATTTCAGTAAATTAATCCAAACCAAAATAAAAAACTACTCTGAAATAAAATAGATAAGAAATAAACAATTTGGTGAGATATTCATAATGATTCTATAAGTTTCATTATCACCAGGCTATATGTGCAGCCTGGTGATTTGCTTTTTAAGATATACGGGGCTTTTGAGACCACTGCACTTCTAGTACGTTTTAAGCATCCCTAAGCCACAAAGATTTCAAGAGGATTTCCTCTTGTTATGCTATTATTCCTGCAAATGCTTTCTTACAGACTTCGTGGAAAGTTCAAAATTCTTGCCATTATGTATTTATCAGAAAAATGTTATTTAAATACAAGTGACCTTTCACTAGAGACAGTCTCATGATGCAAAATGCAAAGCCAGATATAGATTTAGAGCATCTCAAACTTTCAATGGAGTCTTGGTTCAGCCATTACAAATATCAAGGCCATTTGCAAAATTCAGATTGAGGTTTTTATGTCAACGTATGCATCAAGTTCAGGGGGTTAGGGACCCAGTTATCTGCTTCAGAACCATCCCAAATTTGTATTCGTAGTCTCTCTTCAGCAGTGACATGTCATATTCTGACATATTCACTTTAAAGAGCATTACCTTTCACACAGAACAAAGAAGGTCTGCAACAAGAATGGCACCAAAAAATGGCAATGCCAGGGAGAACACATAAATAGCCAGGTCAAGCTCATATTGTGAAGAAACAAAGATGCAGACAGCAGGATCAATTAGAAAAAGTGATCTGGCAACATCACAATCATCTAAATTTCAACAGAACGACAGAATATATTTTGAACCACTACAGGCAATGGACACTTTAGCATGCAGTTATGTCTCACACCTTAGTGAAAAAAATGTGTACTCACCATCCATGAAAGCCTGAACAGCCTTGTCTACATTGTTATCAAACTGCTGCAACACCAAAACTATTTCATTATTGCTTTTGTTCGGAACAATTGATCGGATTGCATTGATCTGGAAGAAAAAAAGGAAGACAATATGCGGGTTTATTATATTCATTTAGAAAACATGGTAACTGTGCAAATGCATGTTTATATACAGACACATTGTTGTATACTGTAAGCGTTTATAAAGCAGTATCATTCTTCTTACCTGGCCCATGCAATTAATGGAAACAATTTCTTCAAGAGACCAAACCAGACAACTGGTAGTCAGTAAGCCTGGAGCCAAATCCTACCCTCAGTCACATCTGGAGAACTCGTTTAACGAAACTGACAGAATTTGGCCTAAGGTTTCTTTCCTAAATGTTCTATTCTGCTGTCATGCAACTTAACAACCCGTATCACTTATGAAATCTTAGAGTAGATAACTACTTCAATAAGGCTGTTGTAAGGCCTTGCTACACTGAAGTTATAACATGACTTGTGCTTTTATGACATTTGGAAAGTAGTCATATGCACGAAAAAAGTCACAGGCTAAAAGGAAGCAGTATCATTTTTAAAAATCCTAGCATCTTGTCAGCATAATTTTGGTTTGCTATTCCATGTATACGTGACCAGGAAGCTTGTGCACCAAAATTCTGAAAAAAAAGGACAAACACTTCCTTCAGGAAGCCGTATTGATCATCCGTTACATCCACAAATCATTCTGACATGCTAAGCTTCAATTTCACAACATTTCCTATTGCTGTATTGTCTTCGTTACTCTTTCATATACCAAGTGGTCATTGAACCCCACTATGTTTTAAATACAGTATTACTGCTAGAATTGTGTTATTTACTTTCTCATGTAATATACCTGAAAGTAAATAAAATTACATGAAACTTAATGATTATATTGTTTTAATGCTAGACAAGCTTTACTAGGTAGTACCAAAATAAAAATACTTGGTTAAACGTAACTAGCAAAACAAACAAAAGCCTATTATAGTAGTTTGAAAAAACATGAGAATCAGTGCCCAAACCAGTATAGTTGTTCCAAATCAGCATTCTGAGCTTCCCTTTTCAAACTATCCAGCATGTATTTACTATTAAAAACTTGTTACACTGCAGATGTTTAACTGGCACCTTTCTTTGCCTGCTTTCTGTTGCAATACATCCTTGTGTACTTTGTTTACCACATCACAATGTCATCATTCTAATAATTTCTGTTTGTGAAACACTGGTGGTCTATTCACTGTACTGTGAAATGTAATTGTGAAAAAATAAACACAAGAAGATAGGTCTATTGCATATAATGGAACTAGGCTGGCTTTCATGGTAAAAGTATTCACATTACCTTGACCCAGTTAAATGCTGAAGTAAGAACAATCCAGGTTCCCTTTATGGTATCTCTACCAGTGGATTCAGACCACTTAAGATTTTGGTAATAAATCTGAGCACTTATTTTGCTGTTTTAGGTCAACTCCACTCCTCAGCCACTGTATTTCCTGTACGCTAGCATAAGCCATGACTCATTTCAAGTTCTGTTAATACACAGTGACTGAGGACTCTTATTCATAACTCCTGCTGGATTTAGCTTCAGCACAGCAGAAGGTTGATCCTTGCTTCAGCTCAATCCACACAGGATCAAGCTTTCCAGATGAGCTCATCTCTTTGCTGTGTAAAGAAGGCCACTTTCTGACTTCAGCAGACAAACTCAGTGCCTCTACTTAATACAATTTACTCTGCTCCTGTCCACCATCTTGTAACTCATCTCTTCGCAGCTTCACATTTGCCCACAATACATTTCAAGTAGCAAGTTTAGCCTTGGATAACTGAGGCCACAACCATTATTTACAGAGTCTCAAAATTAGCAGCTCGGGTGCAGTACAGGAGTCAAATTGCTTGTCTCCTTTTCCAAGGATCCTTTCCAGATGCCCATCTATTCCTATGTCTACTGTTCCCACCCTATGGCTGGGCAAGGTTTGCCCACAAGCTAGGGTCCCAACCCAACAGCTAGCTGCCTTGGAGCTTCTAGTAAACACAAATATCATTGTGTTGGAAGTTTAGACAGGCTAGGCAGTCAACTGAACCACTTGAACCAAAGGCTGGTGCTGACAGAAACATCTGTCTGCTCAAGCTTCTCTCCAGCTGGTATGTGTGAAGGGGGCAGGGAGGAGGTGTGGAACAAAAAAAAACTCCCAACAACAGTGAGTATAGCTCTTCATGCACTGCAGGCAGTCTAGGTGAAAATCACCCTAAGTGAACAGGATGTGCAGAGATATCCCAAGAAAAAGTGTTTTATGCATTCCCTGATTGTGGGCACAGGCATGCTATTTACTGATAAAGCTGAAACAAGCACGAACTGAGTTGGCTCCATAACAATAAAAATTGGCAAACACACCAGGGCTAGAGCAGGCCACACGCTGCAGTCCACTTTATGTTCAAGCTAGTAGTGGCCAAACATTTCCACCATATGGACTACATCTTCATATTATCAAAAAAACCTCCCCACTTCTTTCATAATCATGTGGATCATCTCTCTGCCCACTCAGAATTGCATAATCTCTTTGTGGCAACTGCTTACATGCGAAATAGGAAAAGGAAATATTCAGTGTATTCTAACCATCTTTAAACATAAGCATGGGAATTTCACATGGCTTCTAGGTCCTTCTTTGCTACGAAAGGTCTGGAAGTCTCAAGAAGCATCTGGAAACTACAAAATGAGGCCAAGACCACAGGATGGACCAGGCAACTTGCCACACACTGCAGTTTGGAAACTTCTTAGAGGCATTAAGAAGAACATCTGTTGGGTGGAGAACATCGTGGCACAAGAACTCAACCAGAACTCAACTCTTATGTTTTAGACTACAAAATCTACTGAAGACTTTCTGTTTGCATTATATGGTCTTTGACTGTTAAGAAGTTTTTGATTAATAGAATTAAAAGCTAAACTGTGCTTCATCCCACTAGTATTATGATCAAATACAGAAAGAGTATGGAAATGTTCTATTTGTGGAGATAACCTGAAAAAAAAAACCGAAATGATGCTCCTAGGGAAGAACAGTCGTGAATCTGGAGAAAAGAGACTATGCATATGACCAACGCTGTGGACACAGTCCCGTTTTCGTTGGACTTCATGAAAATTCCGTTTAGGGAATGTTTATGTACTGCAGAGCTCAATGGTTTTACTGCCAAAAACCAACAATAGCCTTTGATGACTGTTATAAAATATATATACTTGTTTATCTTTTTTCTTTAGAAAATAAAAATTTAAGTAATTTCATGAGGAGACTTCTCAGCAAATGAGTATCAGATTGCAAAGCATTCAGGACTTCAGAAATTCCAAACCAGAAGTTGATTAACACATTGTTAATCTGCTTTCCTTGTGTATGTATGTTATGATAGCCAGGATAACCACTCACTAATTACTGTTTCTGCTTTTCAGATTTCTGCAGTGACTTATTTAGGATAAGATAGATGAAATCCTACAGGTTGGAAATTCTAGTTATGTCATTAAGACGAAATATATATATACACTGCTCTGTTCAGAAACACCAGAAGCAGATATAAAACCAGAACTACAACAGCAGAAAAATCCCAAAAGGTTTTGCTCTAAAGCGAAATATTTCGTCTTTAAAATTTTTAGGAACAAAATGAAATAAAGTTGCCATTTTTTTTTCCTGGAATTTCCAAGACTGGTAGATGTGTGTGTCAGACATCAGGTCTCCAACATATGCTCTGACTCCTTTTCATCCAGAATAAACTGGAATTGTTGTACAAACGCAATGGAAAAAGTCAGAGATTTCTGGACATTCAAAAATAATAGACAAATATCTGCAAGTAACAAATTCTGACCTGACAGTGTATCTGAGAGAAGGACAAGGACATACTGAGAGAGACAAGTCCATATGACAGCCTTAACCCAGAAATGCAAAATTCAAGATCCCTTCTACCTTTTAGTCCTTTTACTCCAGCTTCAAAATATGTGTAGATTTCTATGTTTGAAGCTGAGGTCTGTTTCTACATGCAAAACATGTCCTATATGTTTCTGGAAAGGGACATGGTGATATATAAGAAAACATCAAAGGGAGAGGTGGACAACCTTCCTGACAGCATAAGCCTAACACAAATGTACTTACAGAGCTGAAGGTCATAAGAGACCCATCACAGGCTGTGATAAATGGAGGTACAGCAAAGCTCCAGGAACACCTGACAAATACAAGGTGACAAGTGGGAGATGTAGGGTAGGGATGGATGTGAGCTGGATCTATGCAGCGCAGGTATGCTGGCTCACCTGCTGGTTTGGGTGACACACCTGCCCTTTTGCCAGTACAGCTATACACCTCAACTGCTTACAAGTCTCCAGCTGCTTGAGAGAAGTCTGTCACTTTTCAATCCAGAAAACTGTACAGAGCTCATTTTTCTTGAAGGTTTGATAGGTCAATATCCCAGAGCTGGAGATAAATCTCAACTGTATTTCTCTAATCTTACAGTAATCAAACTTACCAAGAACATCCATCTTTTCAATATGTAAGCAACACAGACTGTGGAACTGGAATAATCCAGTATTTCTGACTTCTTATCAATAAACAAATTCCTTTTTAAAAACATTTATCAACTTCATGAAAAAAATACAAGAGCTGAAGAATCTCCTATCATGCAATGATATTGCATTAATACCTAACAGTCTGCAAGAACAAACTCACAACATGACATTTATTTCCCTGCATATGTGGGAGAACACAACTTTTTCCTACTTGGTGAAACCTGATCTCAGGAAGAACATCAGAGAGACTACAGGGAAGTCAACTATTCCAACCATTTTGTGACTCATCATGTCTTTATCCAGTGTAGATTCCCAGAGAATTTGTGTCATCATTTTGGATGCTGGACAAGCATTCTGGGACATCAAGAGTAGTTCAGTAACATACCTTCTGAACCACAGATAATCGTGCTGCTAATGTCAGCACTAGCTGAGATGCTGCCACTGACAGTAGTTACATTCCTGGGCTTTCTCTCCTGTAGCCTGACCAGAGAATGCATTTCCTTGTTAGTTTAATGTTGATAAGACTCATTCAAAATTTCAGTTTACAAAAGATAACTTAAAGCTATCACAGATCTGAAATACAAAGCCTGGATCTTGAAAACAACTGTGCATGCTCAAGAACATGGAAAGCAGAACCCTTTGTTCTGTCTGGTCAGACATACTTGACTATTTTTCTGAGGATCAGATGTTCAACTACACGCAATCTCACTTTGGACAAATCTTTGGTTTGCCTAAAAAATTTAGTAATAGGTTACTTCTGAGGAGCATGACACAGAGGAGAGGAGGACACTGAAATTCTAACCTCTCATGGTATCTTACACACTTGAAATCCTTATGAACACTTATCTCATGAGAGTTCCCTGACATGTCAAGCTTGAAAAGAAATACAGCCTGCCTGAAAGTTGTGAAAAGAAAGTTGTGACAACAAATCACCTACTCTGCACCCAGAACCGAGCTGACATTTCTGTGTATTTATCCAAGTCCCTTAGGTTTTCTGTAAAATTTCAAATGGTTCCCAGGCAACTGTAACAACATGGAATCAGTCCTTGCCTGTTTGCTGCTCTACTCCATCTGCTCCCCCTTGGCGTCATCTCAAAGAGGATGTTTCTGGTGAATAAGTAACATATCCGGGGTTCAGAGAATTTGTTTAAATATTTGTGACATAGTGACAAATTAAACTTTTTTGCTGAAAGCTCACAGCTGTTCAGAAACCGCTGAACACAGCTGCTATAATCACCTTGCAGTAAGTTACTATTACAGTCCCTTATTCATTTAAAAATGCTTTTACTCGCATATGCTTGGTTAGAAACGCTAACCCATACCCACCTTCACTTGGTATGGAATGTCAAGCTCAACAGATTTGCTCTAAGCTAGGAGCTAAATTTATTTTTAAAGTATCGTTATCATTGAATAGAGACATTTTTCTACCCTGTTTGTTTTCACTGTGTGCCAGCAGTAGATCTTTACATGCACATATATGCTGTATATACCCATAGCAATTGAGGACAGGTAGCAGTGTAAGCCATGTTCAACTAGATTACATTTCCAATTGGGGTTGACCCAAATCCTAGAAGAGGACCAGGGTGGGAGGGCTATCTACAGAATTCTGCTGGTTTCTATAATTTCTGAGTTTAGTATTAGCAGATCCCCTGGCTACATTAAACAGGAAAATATATTTTCAAAACACTTCATGGCAGAAATTTTTAAGGTTTTGAAAGCCTCCTACATAAACATATTCCATAAATTCAATTTGAATTTTCTGCATTAAGAGCCTATTATTCATGTAGGAGACATTTTTCCAGAAGCTTTACTTCTGTGTTCTTAATGTGCCCTTTGACCAAAATAACAGCTTTGATCAGGTCTGCACCTCTCTGTTCGTTATATGCCCTGTTTATCATGCCAATACCTTCAGATCACTTATCCCCGATAAGCACAAAACAAATTCTACTTGCTGCAGTAATCTACTTCACGCAAATATCTTGGATTTACAATGTCCTGACCCTCCTCTGCTCAAATTTTTAAACTAATGAAATGGAAAACAGACATTTCAGGACTCTAGAGAGGACATATTAAAAAATTATATATATATATATATATATAAAAATATAGAAGTGTGACTCAGTAGAACTTGTTTCACTTGAATAACGACAGCACTATTTAGAGACATGAATCTATAATACCCTTAACCCAAGTTAAATGGCTCATCAGATGACAAAAGTGCGTTTTGATCAACTTTGCTCATCTTTGGACTAAGTACATCTATATTAACACACGGGTATGGAACAGCTGCAAAGGTCAACCTTAAGGAGACCTAGTGAAATCATAAATTGGAAACTATCTGCTTTTTGTAATGGGAGTTTTAAAATGTATATACTACTTCCATTCCTTCCACAATGAATCCTACTATTTCCTTGCATGCTGACCATCGCTTATGAAAACCACAGTTATGGTGTAATGTATACAAAACTGAAATCCCCCAAAGTACATCTGAATAAAATTTTCTTCTTGCAGTTAATAGAACAAACCTGCCCATCTGCTCCTATAACTCTGACATTTGAAATGACAATGAAATGAAGAAGCAAATGCTTCTGGGGAACTTCAGCAAAAACTTCACCCCCAACGTAATCCCAAGAAGAGTATTTTCATCTTGAGTATTTTGTTTATTCCAGCTGACACCAGATCTTTTTCAAACATGATCAGACACACAATAGAAAAAGATGGGCCCAACAGCAAATCCTGAAGTTTGAACAATTCCTGGTATTTCTTTGAATCAAAACCAAAAGCCACATGCCAGAGCTGAATGGCTATCCCGGGGAGTGCCTTGTATTCACTCTCCTCTCGTTAAACTAAGAGGTATAAATTGTTACAGGAGATGACAAGCTGTTTGTATTCTTCAGTCCAACTGCTTCTTATCTGGAGGTCCTGTCATTCAGAATCTCAGCACCTCTTCTGGTGATGTACTTGGTTAATGCTTGAATAGTTCCATTAATCTTAGGGAAATATTTTGGATTTAAGCCAATGAGTTTGACCTGTTTTATCCCTTAATCCACAGAATGTTTGCACTTATCTGTACCTGATATGAACTACGTATAACTCTTGGTCTTTAAAAATCCTGATACTAGAAAACAAGTCCTCAGATATACAGTATGTTTCGGTACGGATGAGGATAATCAGGGGCAGGGGGGACAATGGCATAGCAAAGGAAGACTATAGCAAGGTTCAGGGCAAAGGGAATTATTCTGAGAGAGATCTTGATGGTAAACTACCTGTAGTACCTACACAGACATGTAACCCTTGCTGCTGCTAAAATGCAGGGCATATATTATTCCAGAAAATCTGTGGATTAGATGCATGAAAATACGGCAATCAGAACTGTCCTGGCTCCCCACATGAGTATCACAGCTGCAGAAGCCTCTGCCAACTATGGAAACTTCCATTAAGCTTTCTGACATTGCAGGCCAACATTTATGTGAAGAAAAGGAAGAAAAAGAAAAAAAGGTATGAAGTAGAATGCTTAACATATTGACTTTATGAACTATTTCAACTGAAATGCTATGAATAAATTATACAAGTATCAGTACTACATTCTCTTGTGACTCCAATTAGTGGTAGGGTCTCACAAAACTTGCATGTGTGAACATCCTAACTTCAGTCAGTAATGCTTGAAATGTCTGCCTCAGTCTTATTATCACCTTTAAAACAGTGGCAGAAATTTTATTTCCTTGAATTATTAGAGGCTGATCATGGAGAGAAGATGGGTAGATGTCACCATTTAAAAAACAAAACAAAAAAAACACATTATGCCAAAATTTCATAGGCTCTGCATGTTTTTTTGTTATAGAGAAGAAATGTTCAACTTAACTAGAAACTTGAGTGCTATTTTTGCAAAAAATCTTACAAGAATAAGTATTTGTGTGCAGATGTACAGCTCCTTTGGCTTCACTTAAGTCCTAGCAGAACCAAAATCTTAAGTATACTATAATTTCTAAGCACTGAGGTAGGAAAGAGGGAGACTTGGGATGGAACTGTATTCTATTCTGTTCTTTTTAACAATACCTGCTTATATTTGTATTAATGGCAATGGATGTGTGGAGCTCAGCAAAAGTAATCAAATCTATAAATCTCATTTTTATTTCCCAGAAATACCCACCAAAAAGGTGAATAAAAATAAACACTGAACTCATTGCCTTTATGCTTTGCAGCATGACTGTTTTGCTCTGTATATGTAAGTTTTAAGTGAGAAAGGGATTTGATTTACACTCTTACCAGGATACTGTAAATAATGACTACTTTTCAGAAGTACACGAGGTCTTTACGTTTTAGCAGCCTATGGGCAAACACAGTCAAAGCCAACTCAGCAGGGCATATCTGTTCATCCGTTTTCTCATATTTCTAGCATGTGACTTAGCAATAATCTGAATATACCTTTAGAACCCTCTGATGGAAAGAGCCACCCTATTGTAAACCAAACAGGAGATGTCAAATGGATGTTCTGTGCCATGCCATGGCAATTTCACTTTAAAACAATACAGACTTGCCCAGGTGAAATGGCAAACTGAGCATGGTAGCTCTTCAGCAGATGTAGGTAGATTTTGAAGTTTATGCTGTTCAGTTGCTAGGCCTTTATTCAGTAGCTTATTAGCCTGTATTTTTCAGAATAAAAAAACAGCGATTTTGCTGCTGATAACCTAGGTTTTCAATGTGACAGAGAGATTTAGTGGCACTAAATGCTGGTGGAAAATACAGGAATAAAAAGATTAACTATTACAAATGAGTGGGTATTTTCCTGCTTTAAAATGTGTACGTTCAAAAACATTTAACTTTAGATACTCCGAAATAAATATTGGACTTGGCATAACAAATATTCCATTGTGACTAGGAGTCCTGTTGCAGTTCTTCATTTTTAAACTAGCAAAAGACAAACGGTCAATTTATAAAATCCTGCACTTGTAAAACTGACTAAATTAAGGAAAGATTTTAAGAAACATAGTAAAAAAGCAGAATTTCAATTGATTTACTGAGTTGCATTTTGAGAATTATTGTAATGTACCTTGCAGCTCCTCTGGCACTAGAAAATGAGATTTTATGACAGTACTCTCTACTGCAAAATCCATCAAACTGCTCAATATTTAAACCCTGAGTTGTTATTAAGGACTAAGGAAGATGCTTATCACCAAAGTAAGTATTCATGTTGACATGCAAATCCTCAACCACAATAAGTGATCCAGCAGTTTAAAATGAATATGAGGAAAAATATCTCAAAAACACCAAACCCAACAAAAACCCAGGCACCTGGACAGCGCATCATGTAAGGAATTGTTTCCCCATCAAAGAATATAAAGCAAAAAAGTTCCACAACCTTTTGAAAGCAAAGTGAGTAAGTAGAGAAAGATGGACACAACAATCTGAACAGAACTCATGCCCACCTGAACTACTTAGTATAAATCATCACTTGCTGTTCTGCTTCCTCAGTAACTTCTTTCCTGTATTGGTGGGCAGGTAACAGTTTGTAACTGTTCTTTCAGGAAACATCACTAATCTAAAACTTGAGGAAACCTAGTTTCAGAATCAGTAGCTGTCATGGTTCATGAGGTCTTTATAAACTAAATGAAATGCCTAAGCTATTAACTGATGATCAATTCTGAGAAATACATTACCTGACTGAAAGGTTCATTACTTTACTTGTGAACTCAGAAGTGAAACAGCAAGTTAACTAAAACCTAATCACTGAACTCTAGTTCATGGCTAATTCCTTTCTCTGTGACACTGTTGTGTTACACTGTATCTTAATTCTCTATCACTTGCTGGGACTTCTCCAGTCCAGAACGCCACATTTACAGTATCCAGCACACGCTCCTCATGCCAAATAATTTTCCCTGTTACTTGTCCACCTAATTGCAAAACTGAAGTAAGGCAAATCTTTATGTGCTGAATAATATTTCCTCTCAGTTGGGAAAAAAAGTCAGTCCAGGAAACAATGCCTAATTTTCTTGCCTTTTCCATTGACAGGCCTAGAGAAGAGAATATTTCACATGCCTGATGCCCTGCAGGAGGATGTGTTATGTGCCACAGGCAGGTCTCATTATTCAGTGGATGATGACTATATTTCTCAGTTTCACATTGCCTTCACTTTTTTGTATTTCCTTGAACTAACATATTTAATTAAACAGACTTGATCTTTCCTCCTTGTGCAACTTTCATGAAGTGAATACACCTAATCAACTTTTCACTGATACCTGAACAAACTTGGGCTCACCAAAAAATTGGATTCTGGCCCTTAACATGCATCAGAGCTACTTACGTAAGAAAAAAAAAATCTCCTTTTTTCAGGTCCTGTAATTTTAGGAATTCCCTCTAAGTACTACAGTACAACACACTTGGTCAGAAAAAATGATTTCAAAAGGGTGCGTTTCTTCAAAGGGTGAATTTTGTGCGGCAGCAACCATCACAAAGTGCTACTCTCCATTGCATCAGCATGCACAGGAACCGCAAGAGAGTAAGAGAAGTGTATCTGACAAAACATTGTCTCCTTGCAGAAAAGCAAAAACGTGTTTCTCATCAGCCAAGATTAATATTCTGATCCTATCAATACCTGTCAGTGTACTTAACTTTATGCACAGAGTCAACATATGTTAAAGTTAAGTACGTGAGTAGTGCTTGAAGAAGCAGGGATGAAATGCATACACCAACATTTTGGTTTGCAACTGTACTGTTACTTGAGCCTACCTTTTCCTTGATATTTATAGGAGAACTGATTTCTGCCATCTCTCTTCTGGTGAGAATACTGTCTGTGAAAAGAGGAAACAAAATAAGAGATCCATTTGGAGGTTTAAATCCCAACCTGTCAAAGGTACATAAACACTACTTGAATGTGCTTACATATAAGCATTAGAGAAACATGAGAATAGTTTCCTCCACAGCAGTGCTCAATCTTGCCAAAAAGCAAAACAAGTTCAAATCTCATACTTTCCCCAGATTAGTTCTGTAAACACATTTTTAAAATGTCTTATAGTTATGAATCAGGATAGAAGGGGTATCATGCTTCTCCCAGCCACGTCTCTTAGACCCTATTCATTATTACTTGATACCTTTGAAGTTTAAGGAGGAGGAATACCTAAGATGAACTCAACAGCTCTTGTTTTCTCATTCATTATTCTCACTAGAAACCTTATTTTTTGCCAGAAAACTTGTCTGAAGATCCCATCTTATAAAGCAGCTAGAAGTACCACAAGGCAGACAAGCGCTGCACAGCTTTTTTTTTTTTTTTAAACTGTATGAAAGGATTTAACCACACACCTCCTGTTAAAGCTAACATGGTCTGTATGGTTAAATCTCAAAGTCTGTTCTGAAAACTTGGGCACATGAATGGATTTTGCATGTGATTAAGAAATTCTGCTATATGGTTTCTATTTCCAGTTACCCAGCCCCATAACTGGGACACTGTACAACATGACGAAGAGTTAACATAGAGAAGGGAGTCCGGTTGCCTAATCCTGCTTCCATTAAAATGAATTACCTTAAACTTCAATAAGAAACAGACCTGAATCTTCACATTTTTAAATTAAGTTATTAGCAAAGAATTACAGAGAAGACAAAGTCAAGTAATACAAAGGCTTGGCCACCAAATTTAACTCTACTGTACAATGATAAGAAGGTACTGTTGTACACAAACGAGAATGAAATCTTCGTTCTTTCCAACTTGTTAAGCTGAAATGCTTCCTCCTTTTTTCTCATTTGATCCCTCAGCTATGTGGACTGATAAGAGTTGCCATAATTCTTCTAAATCTCTTTTAATGCACTTAAAATCCTCTCTCAACTCCATCTTTGAAACATAGCACTTCAGTGGAGTTCAAACTGCTAACGCTTCTATTACAGTATTTACAAATATCATTTAAATATCTTTATTATTTTTTGTATACATGTGTTTTCTAATTAAACAGATGAGCTTCAAGGAAGAACATTTTCAAACATAACATGAATTTTTGGTAAGTGGGAAAGAAACAGTAGGAAGAAGAAAAGGGAATGCATTTTTGAGTTTTGGTCTGATGAAGAACAGACACTAAATTATGCAAGCCCACAAAAAAAGATGCCAGAAGGAAAAAAAAGTAACCCTTTCCATTACTAATTATTAAAAAAATGCTCGCAACGAGTAAGGTTCCTCCTGCGATCTTTGTTTTACTATGTTGTGAACAGGTAATATCTATCTATAAAAATTCACATACCTTGTATCTGTCTTTATTCAGTGGCTCAGTCACTTTACCAAGACACAGCCTGAGTCTCTCTATAGCTGATAAGACTTCTTCCTGGCACGTGGGCCACTCTGAATGCCTTACTGTCTGCTGAAGAAAGTATGTCAGATCAGAAGCACACCTGCCTTCCCTCCCCCCTTTAAATCAAGGATGAAAGAGCTCAGATTAGTTTCTTCGTCAAACCCACCCAACAGCTAACAGCAGAGTTATAAAATGTCTGGAGAATGCAGGCAGGAAGATCACATCGAATGTGAGCTTGGGGCAACTCCATTTCCAATATTTAGTGCATGAACTTACTATAGCCTGTAGCCTCTATATAACATTTTTCCTGTACTTCTCTTGTACTTTTTTTATTTTGCTGTCAGCTATTTCTCATGCCAAATGGGCACAGAGCATGAGATAGAGGCCACAAATTTCCCATGCAGACTGGAAAACCTAGCTCTAAAATTACTCTGTAACTCTTCGTTATCCCTTACAGCTTTTCAGAAAAGTGTGCTTTCTACCTATTGACATGAAAACTGTGCTGGACTGATATTCTTCTCTGATTTAAGATAATCGTATTTTAAGGAATGGTTATTTGACTAGTTCACCTTCCTACCTACTGTCTAGCAGCTCCAGTAGTTACAGAGAACTGAATGGAAGCCTGCCCTCTTGCATACGGATTTAAATACACTTAAACTGATCCATACCTTATATTAACAATAACAAAAACCAATATCAACAACAGCAACAACAGCAACTTTTTCTTGAGGAACTAAATGCATCACAGAAACCAAGTACAATAGGGTTTACAGCTAACAAAATCTTCTGGCCCTAAAAATCTATTAATATATAAAACAAATAATGGGAAGATATCATCACCCGAAATCTTCAAGTTCAGCTTTTTCAGCATATTTTACTTATTTTGTACCAAAACCGTACATTGCAAAACTGCATCTTGTATGAAGCAAATTAATCATACTGATCTTATTTAGTGAAAAACCCAAACCTCTAAGTTTGTTAATTCAAAGACAGTAGCTAAATAATGTGTCCAATTTAAATTAAATTTGCTGATTAAACCATGCTAGATCACTCAGCCAAATTTACTCTTTGTAGCAATGCTCTGACTCACTTTAAAACCAGACAAAAATGTCATACAACACCTTTCCAGTTTTGACTTCTCTCCATTGCTGCGTGCTCCACGTATTACTACGATAACAGCTTTCCACCGATGAACGTGGTGCTGATTCAGCTAGCCTGCAACGGCAAGCTGTTTCAGGAAGACTTGGCAAGCCACACAAAACATACCCTCAAAAAAAGAGGGTTTCTCTTTTTCTTCCCCTCTTTTCTTTCTGCTCCCCATCACCCCTCTCAAGTTCATGAAGTAAGACGACACCGGCTTCTGCAAATGGACTCATTTCTCTATACTTCAGACTTTTCATTACTATGCATATTACAGCTGTCAAAATGAAGATGCTAAAATTGAGTTGGAGCTATTTTCCGTTCACCTTCTGCAAGGGCAGATAATTGAAATAACCTGCATAAAACACTTGCTCATTTATATAACTCAGAGTCCAACACTACTTGTTACATAAAATACAAACTATACATTAAAGGAAAATGTCAGAGTAGCGCTAATCTTTAAAAATATCCATTACCACTATGTTTAATAGCTAATCAATTTTCTCATTGTAGCAAACTGATTTATTGAATTAACTTTTTTCCTCTAATGATTTTTTAATCCTTGCATTGAAAAATTGTTGCGTTTCTAAATCCCATGATGAGAAATGATAGCACATGAGTAATTTTATGCACAAAATGGTCCCAATGAGGTTTAAAAGCTTTTGCTGGAGGCTTGGATCTAAATTTGAACAGCTCCATTCTGATCCCTAATTCTTTACAGAAGCTTCTTCCTGCCTGAGCCATGGAACATCAGAATATGGCCCACAGTTGAGCCCTAAAGCCACTACAAAACAGTGCTTTGCATGTCAATGTGTGCACAGAAAATGGTTGGAGAAAGGTCTTTTACAGAAGATTTTCTGCAGTAGCTAAGAGTTTTAACACAAACGCTGAATATATTATGCACAAAACATACTGTATGAAGGGTTCTCAGCTTGAATATCAGCTTAAATGCTTTGTCTTTCTCCATATCTCTTGCTTGTATTTGTGCTCCTGAAATGTTAACGTATGTCACCTCAACAGGGCTTCTGTGAAAAAGGAATGAAATAAAAGCAATACTACAGAAACCCGTATTTAAATGGGTCATTAATTTCCAGTGCCTATTTCCAGATGCATTTCCTGGAACAGGAGATCACTCCCAGTGACATCCTGACCCCAAATATCGACAGAAGTGCATAATTTCTATTCCTATTATATACTTCCAAATTAGACAGTATACCTTGCCTTATAAAATGAAGCACTTCAATACAACAAAGAGAATAATACAGTAGAGGCACTTCAAGGGAATGCCGCAGATCAGACTAGATTAAGTTTGGCAGAGCCTTATTTCTCTCCCGTACCAAATTAAGCAATTCATATTGCTCTACACAGGTTTAAGCTAAGGTTAAACTGAACTGGAGCAGCTGAGGTGCTCACACATGTCCTGTACTCCTGACTTTATTGCAAGTAGCAACATCCAGCAGAGCAGACAGCCAGGTACAGCCTTTAACCACTGCAGCAGAATATGCCTGAGCTCACCTGTCACAGTCTTAAGTACATGGCTGCTTGCCCAGCCTTCACAGCCGTTTCCCTTCTGTCTGCAGGCAGCTCTGATAGCCCACCACTGCTGTGTTCAACCTCCAAAGAACACCTGCCACCTTCCAACTAGTTCCACCTTCTGGGATGTCTGGCTCGCAAAACACTTCCAGCTAGGCTGGCCTTGGGGTAAAGTTGCCAAACTCTTCATTGTGTGAAACATTTTGCATGGGTGGGAGATTGTCTGCATCTCAAGCATCAGAGAATCAGGAAACAAGAGTCTGCACCCTGCCCCTGCTGCAAAAGTCTGGCAATTACCACCTGGTACATTTAAGCTTCAGACTTGTAAACAATATCAGAAAAAGAAGAAACATGCTTCTTTCCATCAAAACCAAACAAAAAGAATCTCCCTGCAAATACAGAGAGGGGAAAGGAGCTTACGAAAGCGTCAGTGTTGCCAGGCAGATATGTTGTGTGAAAACAGCCCAGCAGTAAGTTCTATCAGAGCGGAGGAGATTGTCACAGCTGTTCCACCGCTTCTGACATCTGAACACAAAACTTATCTTTGGCAACAGGGAACAGAAAATTCCCTACAGAATATCACAGAATAAGCCAGTTTGGGAAGATTTTCCCAT
Source organism: Anseranas semipalmata (assembly GCA_013399115.1). Classification (NCBI taxonomy): domain Eukaryota; kingdom Metazoa; phylum Chordata; class Aves; order Anseriformes; family Anseranatidae; genus Anseranas; species Anseranas semipalmata. Next base: position 3,308,200 of record VXAA01007015.1, read on the forward strand.
CTCTGTGTTTATGAATGAATAAAGTCTCCTGTACCTCTAAAATGACATACTTCCTCATCTGCCCACTGCAACCGTTTCCTATTTTAATGCTTCCCCCCACACACATCAGGAATCCCAGGTCTAACTGACTTGATCCTTGTCCATGCTTTTCAAATCCCTATCTGCTTCTGCAGTCATCTGCTGCATCTTGTGCTAACCCAGCCCTTCCTTTCATGACGCTAATTTCTTACAAATGTCCTGTGACTAACATTTTCCAAGTTCTACACAGCACCCCCAAAAAAGCCTGTCTTTTCTCCTTTTTTTTTTTTTTTGTATGGCCCTCCTCTTCCCCTGTACTAGTACAGATTCTTTGGGTCACAGTACAGCAGCATAAGGCAGGAGATAGACACAAGGCCCTACTGCTGATAAACTTATCAGCCCTACCAAGCATGACCATACACAGTCACTGAGTAAGTTTTCACTGTTAACAAAGAAACTGGAGTTTGGAATTTTATCAAATATGTTCATGAAGTAGATCTACGCTCGAATGTGGGCTTTTTATTTTTTTTTTCATTTTTAAATCTGGATCATTTACTCACTTCTAAATAGTTCTGTCAAAATGCCCCAGCTCCAGAAAGCTGACATGTAAGGTACAGGCAGAACACAACAATCACAATTTTAAAACCAACTTCAAAAAAAGATGTAAACGCTAAGTGTATCTAATGAGATTGTAGCAGCCTGTGCTATGCTTTCATCTTCTGCATACCTACTTCCTCTACAGAACTGCATTTTATTTTTAAATGGGATTCCTATCTATCCCACGTGTATAATATTATACTGTCTTGCCCGCAGACTTCCACATGCTCGAGGTAAAGACAAAAACATCAGAATCAGAGACACATGGCCTTCATTCCACATTTGACTTTCTCTGACTTTATCATACAGAGATGCTACCAGAGAATGTCAGATAAATGCTGGAATGAATGCACCTTTTCTAATGCATTTTTAAATTAAAGACAGACTTGCAAAACTGAAAGTGAGATTCCAAAATTCAAGTATTTCAGAAAGGAATTCTGGTTTTCTCTCTGACTACTCAAATAGCAGAAGAAAAAAAAAAATCTCTTACCACATCAAAAGCCAAACGTTAGTGCACACGTGACTGTTAGTTACAAAACCTTAGTGTCCTTAGTTGTGCCCAAAATACAGGACATAGTGAAGACAAGTATCAAAATCTCAGTGCTATCTTGAAATTAGCAACAGGTATGATTTTCTATTTGCTGTAGTCTAGTGTCTAAAGATAAATAGAATAATTAAAAAAATAAATGCATAAATGTAACCAGCATCAAGAGCATCTGGGACAAATAAATGTCAACAATCAACAATCAACAAGTGTCCTCCCACCTGCTCTTTTAGCTTTCTTTATCTTTCTAAATGAAGACATATAGAAAAAACAACATAAAGTGTAATTAACAAAGAGCTCATATTTTTCCAGTACTGTTTTAAGCCTTTCTAAAGACTGCATCCAGAAATAGTATACACATTCATTTTTTATTTCCCAGTTTTCAGAAATCTGAGATCAGCCACTTCAGGCAGGTTAAGTGCCTCTGGATAATTCTGATATCTGAGGCCTTTAGTATCCTCTCCTTTAAATGTATGTACTTAAGTGCACACACATTGCAGAGTACTCTCCACTTGCAGAGCCCAGTCCCACTACCATCCCCTGGTCATGTTCATCCCAGCCACAGAACACAGCAGTTGCCTCTGCATTCTCCCTTCTGCTTGGCTAACACAGCCTGATTCCCTGCTGGTCACCACACTGCCTGAAATCCCCTGGCTGCAGAGCTGTAAACAGGATGCAGGAAATAAGACGTCTCACTGATTCCACATGCAAGTCTGGATTCCTACAGAAAACAGGTTTGTGCTCCTACATTGTTTATCACCTTCTCCCCGAGGATTTCTGAAATGACTGACATTACAGTCTGAGAAAGGCGCAGATGTCTCAGACACAACAGCCTTATAGACTGCTTGCTCGGACACAGGTAGCAAAACATAAAAGTTTGGAAAGCATGCAGATGTGTATCAGGAACTCAATTATGTTATTTAACACCTTAAAATCCACCTAAGACAGACTATGGACCTGACTGCTGTAAAGAGGAAAAGGACAGAGGTGAGTGGGATACGAGAGGAAGGACAGTCCTTAACACCTGGGTCGGCTTCCTTAGAAACCCGTCCTTCCCAGATTTCTGCCAATGGCAGAAACGTTTCTAAGTAGGTATCACAGCAACATTGGGATGTCCAACCAGTGTCACAACAAAATGGTGAAGCATTGGCAAGTCCACATTGATCTTGCTGAGCTTTCCTCTTGAGCATAGATAGCACTATCAATGTAACACAGGGAGAGCCCGTGCTTCCCTTTCTCCTGCCAGCTAGCTCACTTCCCCCACCAGTGCACGAGCAAAGCCAGGCTCCCACATATGTGGGCTCCTCAGGCACCTGTGCTTTCATGCTGGAGAGGGTGGGATGTGCGTGTGATGGATCCTCAGGACCTCCACGCACCTTGTGCTGCAGGCACAGTCCTGCAGAGGAATGTTCCAGCCCCTATCAAAGACAGTTTGAGAGGGTCAGAAGGAAGCTACTTCACTTGCATTTTTCCCAAACTCCAGTAATATTTTATCCAGACAGTTTACAAGTACTTACTGATATGACAGTATCTTCTGATACAGACATCACAGAAGAGTCAGGTCGTATTTCTTATTGTTTGATAGAGAACAGCACACCCTCATTACTACAGCAATGGCCTCCTTGCAAACTCTCCTTGTGGTACAGTCTTTGAATGCTGAGCCTGTCCTATCCAAACTAAGCTCTTCCTTAACACAGATTTCAGTGTGGCTTCCCAAAAAGATCAGTGTCACTGCACTAGCTGAGGTTAATGCCAAGGGACTGACAACACGTGATAGTTACCACTAGAGCTGCTATCCCAGAGACGTGTAGATGTAAGAATCTAACTTTGTAGAACATACCTTGTGCTGAAAAGGATCTAAAACAGTTGCTTATATTTAAGTCATTAACACCATCCTGCATCGGAGTAATGGAGATCAATTTTCTTTCAAACAAAAGCCAAAGTGTAGATTTTGGTACCTTCAGAAACAGCCTTTACACAGCAAATACCGTTTGTGCATAAATACAATGTAAGCAGCATTACACTGCAGTGAATCACTGAAGAGATTCTCATAGCTTCGGGCTCACAAGGCCAGAATATTCAGAAGAATAGCTGAATCCAGTGAGCTGCAAAACAGATGCCTACATTTGCAATAATAAGTAATACTAATAATAATATGGTAACATTTTACTGATCTTTTCTTGTACTTTTGAGTAATTCATTCAAGAAGAAATTTAATGTACACTTACTGTGCTCTAGAATACCAAACATTAGAAGTTATGATTTTTTACTGGTGCTTCAGGCTAAATTCTAAAGCCATCTCTTCCAGTCACTGCAAATGTTGGCCTCTGCTCTTACCATTTTTGTAATGAAACAAATAAAAGCTCTGCCATAGGAGATACCTGAATCACAACACTGACAAAAGGCCAGTTCTGCATTAATTACAGCAAATTATCAGAATGAAGAACCAAGCCACAGGACAGGCCACATGCAAGTCCTGTACATAGCAACACATCCACATTGCAGCAGATGCATACCAGTACAAAGCAGATATTCTATAACTGCTGAGATAGATAGGCAGGCACATACACATTCCTAGAAATGCTGTTTATGCTAAGCTGTTCTGTGACACTTTCACCCCTAAGCCAAGGTTTATGCATGTATTTTTTTTTTTTTAAAACCACCTGCCAAAATCATCACAGCATCATTGTGTCACCAGAAAACATGTGTCTGCCTCCCCTGCCTAGCTACCCTCTCATTATAATTTTTTTCTTCTAATGGCATATATATATATATATATATTCAACAGCTACACACACCTGTGGTCACCTCCTGTACTAAACAGTACTGAACAATTACTTGCTTCCGTGAGATATGAACACTGCTCCTTCCTCTAATGGCTACGTGCCTTCTATCCATAAAAATAAATCTTTGGTTCATTATCTCACATCCTACACCTGTGCATTAAGAAGTGCACAACACAAATATCCAAACAGACTAATTTTCTGTGGCCTGTTACAATCGCTCACTGAGACCAGAGGATGGCAGTCAACTACTCTAGGAGTGGCAAAAAGCTTAGTGATCCCCAATCTCTTCGCATGGTGGGTGAGCTATAAGTCCAGAGACCTACAAAGTTCTCATTCTGTTAACTTTCTCTTCTCTGTTATTTGACAAACTTGCATTAAGTTGCATTTAAATTCAATCGTGATAGTTCTAATGATATCATGAATTTAGAAAAAAAAAAGATTATGTCATACTGTTGGCAAAAACAGAGATAAAGCTACATTGGAGATCTCCCACTCCTCACTCTTGTTCAGACATGACAAGAAGGATGAAGGGGTGTTCAAACTTTGCCAACTCATAAAATACCCTACTGTAGAAAAGCTAATCCAAGTCTTTTCTAAATAGTGGACACCAGAAGTTTAGTTAATTTTGACTGTTCTAAGAACCCATATTAATCTGTTCAGTAGTGTGTGGAAACAACGAATACAATACAATGCTTTATTAATCATACTTTAAAGTAAAATAAAACAAACTAAAATAATAAGCAATTACTTAAATAGCATTCTAAACACTGGAAGACATCCACAAAACACATGTAACACTATCTTGAAAAAAACTGGGAGTTCAGATTCTAAAAACACCGTCAGATTTCTGGAATGGAGTCTTGTTACACAGTACTGGGGCCTTTCCATGGAAGGGTATTTAAATGATATAAACGCTTTTTCCTAGTGAGCAGCCAAGCAACTTAGGCACAACCTCTGAAAATTCCTCCCATCCTCTTTACCATACTGATTAATAGCCAAACATTTATTTTCAAGCCAGCCCCTTGCTAAAGCTGCATGATTCCTGAGAGCCAGGAATCTGAAGCCAAGAGTTTTCCCCACTGATTCTTTATGGTCTACATATCTGAACTCCCTAATCATTTGGTTTTGTGTCCCAGCTGAGGTATGTGACCTGATTTGACCTGAACCACCAGCAAGTTTACAACTATCAAGTATGTGGGGTGGTGGAATGAAGTTGTAGTTCAAAACTGAGGTGGCAGTGCTTCCCATCAAAACCAAAACAAAACACTAGAATGATGAAAATCAGTAAGCTGGGAAGTCACTCAATTTTTTGTTTCAGAGTAGGAAATCATCAATTTATTAAAATCAGAACTTTTGAAAGAATGATTCCTGCTCTGTAAGTCCATCTGATAAACATTTATTTAAACAAAGTGAAACAGCTCAAATGGAAGAGACTGGAACAACTCATCCCAGCAGTCCACTGACTGGGGAATGTCTCCGGCCCACAGATACTGAAGATCTAGTGCCTGTTCCAAACCAGTCTGCTACAACACTAGAAGTGTGCTTTAACCCCCAGGCCATTCTTAAGAGGAGAAGGGGAATTTCTCTAGATATTCTTCATCTTTCCCTCAAACCTACCTATTGGTTTCCTAGAACAAGCCAAGAGCCAGCAAAGGCATTTCCCCACTCCAGTGCTCCAAAGACAGGAATCCCAGCACCAATCCATCAACAGCACAACTGCCAACAGCTGCTGAGGATAACATAGCAACTTGCTTGGCTCCTGCTGCTCTCCACTACAAGGAGTGTGCCGAGGGACTCCATACCCTCCCCACTCCACAACAGTGGTGAATGGATCACACTATTGTGGTGCTTGAAACACTGCAGATGGCCTAGAGCCTGTGTTCTGCTGACTGTCATCCTAGAGGAGCATCTAAAAGCATCATTCTGATCCCAGCATAAACTGAAGATGTCTAAAATTCCCAGGCTTACTACATATATCTCATTAGTAGAGCCAAGTCCAGTTCAGAATAGCAGGCTTCAGCTACACAGCCAGTAAAATGTTCCTCTCTGATATGCAGGATAGAGGGATGGGGGATCTGGAAAGAGAATTTCAGATTGAGAAAACTCACTTTCCACAGCAATGCTTGCCAAACTGAACATTACAGTCTCGCTCTTCCTCAAGTGCATGAAGGAAACTTGCCAAACATACTGATAAAGAGCAGTGAAGTTGTAAAATATGATCTGCTTGAATTCTACATTTCCATGAACCCCCTACAAAACCAAAAAAAAAGTTAACTTTCAGTCTTCACAGACTGCGCATTATCTTTTAAGTCATTCTTGCCAGGTGCTTGAGTCATTAAGTCATTTATGTCAGCTCCTATTTCAGCTCAGAACAGCATGCCAAGAGACAGTGTAAGCTAATTTGTTTCTGTGGTTGCCCAAATGTGGACTGCTAGAAAAGTATGGCATGGGAATGCTAACACTAGAGTATCTAATGTAGTACCATATCTTGCCTCAGTCACAGTGGTGTCTAAACAGTACAGAGGGACAAAAGTGAACGTTAGAAAGTTCCCAAATACACACTAATTTTAGATGTTAAGAAAGAAAGTTATCACAAGGAATCAAGCTTCAGCCAGCAGACTGGTACAGTGTGATCATTAGAGTAAATTCCCATCATCTTGGAATAAATCTTAAGTTCAAAGCAAGTCCTGGAGCTACTCACATTTCAGCCTTCTTTCTGTTAAGTGTTCTAAGTCCACACTCTCTTTCCTCCTCTCCAGTTCAGAGGTCTCTGAAGAGCCAGTTTACCATTGCTAGATGTGCAGGGCTGATCTCAGCAAATACAGGTTGCAGCAACTCCTTTGAATTCAAGGAGCTGTGTAGACTTTCATCAACTGCCTGCTGGGACCACAGGAAAGCACAGCAGAGCTACCCATCAGAGCCCACCCTCATAGCTGCAGAGACAGAGAAAAAAGTCCTGGGCAGAGAGCTTTGAGTGCAGTTGCTGGAGCTGCCCTGGCTGAGCACACGGGGAAGCACTGCACTCATGACAACAGCTGGCAAGCTTATGGTGAGCTCTAGGAAAGGAAGGACTTCAAAAGAGCTCTGAAAATACTCCCTGAAATGTGTTTGATGAATATTGATGAAGCCAGATACTCAAATGGAGGCAAGAAAGTCTTAAAGAAGTCTTATGCAGCTAGGTATCAGGTGACTAAAATATGTTCAAAGCATATGTAAACATACTTTGTGACTTATGCATATACTTGAAGGTACTTACTTGATCCAAATGTGTCAGAGCAGTCTGAACCTTGCAAAACTGAGCCCTGAAATGCAGCCTTTCATTTTTAGCCCGCATGAAGCAGCCACCCTTTGAAGATGCAAGTTTTTCCTTGAACAGTATTTTAAGTTAAACTGTGTGTATACACACGCACACACATATGTACACAGAAATACTAACTGCTTATAAATTTCTCTATTAAAGTGACCTGATGCATCCACATGACAAACAGACAGACCCAGCATCATTCCCCTGTTAACAGTATCCACAAAGTCATACACTGCACTGAAAGCAATACCACTGATGTTTTGCTGTTCCTAGATTTACAGTAAATGCTGGCCTGCTTCTCCTCCCCCACCTTCCTACCCCCAAGGAAAACCCTGATTTCCTATGTTAACAAAAGGTATTCCTGGAAACAACAACAACAACAAAAGCATTAAACAAGCTAACCTATAATTACTTATTGTTGAAACAGGCCTTCAACCTACTTGCTATTGCACATTAAAATATGTGGCTATTACAGTGCTTACTGGACTTTGAACTGCACATTTTTAAAGAAAGAAAACAAGAAACCAATTATTCTTTCCAGCTGAAACCACCACTACCCAGGGACTGCTGTTCACAGGTACATCAAAATTAATGTAAAAGTACAGCCAATCAATGCAGATTGTGTATTGCCGAAAAGATGCAAAAGCACCTTAACCAGTCTCCCCCCGACAATCAGGAGACAGTGAGCTTATGTCAGAAAATCTTTCTGCTTCTTAAGGTCAATAGTACAGGAAGTGTTGCCCGTCATGCATGAACTGAGGCCTTGGTTTAGCCAGGCATATAAGGGGCTTTAAAAAAAATAAATAAATAAAACACAGACTTCTTAATTGGCCAGTGACAATCCTGATGAAGAAAGCTGTTTGACTAGCCAAGGAAATGAACATGGACAGCTAATGTTGTAATTTTATCAACAGAATAAAAAGAAGGTATTTCGTTCATCCACCGAGGAACATTTTCAAAAAAATAAATCTATGTTCTACCTTGACAGTACTTTTCTCAAAGACAAGTAAACCAGTTACACTGTACAGCACTGGGGTACATACTCTAGAGATTTCTCAGCTTGCCTGTTTTTTGCCCATTCACCAGAGGTGATCTTTGGCATGCCACAATCCATGAATTGATAAAATGTGGCACATTATACAGACCTTTACTTTGCATCTGTCCAGAATTTCTACAAAGGAATATTTAAGAGACTTTTGTAGGATAAAGTAATATATTATTCACCTCACCGCATCTAGTATTCAAAAGCATCAGACGAAGTTCCCATTTGCAGCTACCAGCTATGCCCTACCTGTTGGAACTGTCAGTGTACTGAAGGGTACCATACCCACGGTTCTTGGGCAAACATGGATACTAGCACATTTCAGGTAAGCAGTGCACAGAAAAGCATGCCCTATCTGCTAAATCTCTGTTGCCACTGCTGTTAATTACCAATGTTACAATAGCACTTATAAGCTTCTATATATTGTACATAGGCACTGTCAAAGAAACAGTGCCAGTTCACAAAGTTAACACACTAACCAAGCTGAATTTTCAGTTTCTCAACTTGTTCTAACCATCCTGTAAGTAGTAAGAACTAGCAGACAATAAATTGGGCTGGCTGGGAATTTTCCAATCAAACAGGGTTTTTGTTGGAAAAAAGTATTACTTCATCACAACTGGAACATTTCTCAGAAACATCTGCTGAACAAAACTTCTCCAAAAAAGCCATTTGAATTCCCTGTGAGCCAGTTATTCTTCCCCACAGAGCCCAAATCACAATAAAACTTGGGATAAGCAAAGTTCATCATACCAAAGCAGGAAGTTACTGTGGTTTGTGTACTCGGGGAAGAGCTGATGACAGTGCTTCTTGTCAAGTAAGACCCTGTATCAGTCATGCCTTTCCTTCATTCTCCTAGAGCCCCCCCAGGTAATGACAAAGGTGACTCCTGAACAGCTTTTTCTCTTTCTTTGCTTTTTTTTTTTTTAAATAAAAAAGTGACTATGTTCATGAAGCCTTGCGTAAAGTTAGCATCTTCATTCACAAAGAGCAGTCATGCCAGTCATTCAGACAGGCTTACTGTAAACAAACCATGCAGTCAGAACTGCTACAAACTCAAGTCTCTGATTTAGCCACGTACCAAAATGAGCAGGGTTGGCCCTGCAGGCAGCAGATGTGAGCTGCGATTAGATTTTGTGGTTAACAGAGCTCTACTGCTGGCATCCACAGAACCATGGGTTTGGCTGAAGTGCGCTGGCTCTACAGTAACTCAGTATTTGGACTCCTCTCTCCAAAAATGAAAACAAGACCCATGTATGAGAAGCAACATAGGAAGAGATTCTGCTCCACTAGATGTCTTCCTTACATATGCTGAGTTCCCAGTAACATTGACATAGGGAAAGTTGTTCCAGTTTTATCCATCATTATTTTTCTTGGGGTTCTGGTCATTAACCGAGACCAGACAGTCTAACCACCTTGTTCGCAATCAGAGCACAGCAAACAGGGAATGCTTTGGCTCCTTTTAGACTGTCTGAACTGCGCAGTTGGAGGAAAATATACAAGAAGCCTTTCACCACCTTATCCCCACATACACCCTGCTTTTGGACAGGGCACAAATCACAGCCTTGGGCCTCAATTCTAGCAGAACACACACTCCATCCTATTACCCCCAGAGAAAGCGTTTGTTCCTCTGCTGGAGAGGATAAGGATTCTTCCAACCTACTCAGAGTGTGCCCTCCAAAGACAGAACAAAAATGCAAGCTACCCCTGCCCAAGAAAAACTACCTTCTCAAGCATGGATGTTTGCAGAACATACTGGAGAGGCGCAATTCTGTCCTGCCTTCCCTGCACGGTACCTTTTTATGAATATGTTCACCCTTCCCATCATTCATGGAAACCTTCATTCAAATTAGTGTTTCAATACTGAAAAGCCACGAACAGTTGCAAAGCAGCTTTTACGGAGACAGTGAAGATTCACTGCATGTTGTATGCTTATTGTGTGACCACCCAAATCCCATAATGTCACGTCTCCTTGGAATGGATAACACTGACTGAAAAGTCCAGTAAGAGACTTAAGATGGCCACCTTGAACTCTTACATTCAGACCTATCACACTGCTACACATTTGTCCAAGATTTTGTGATGCTTTTCACCAGCAGTAACAAATGCTTATCCATCTAATATTAGCAGAAGTGAAATAAAGGGCTATCAGTAACAGAGCAGTCCACATACTCTAAAAATAGTACCTCTTCAAGAACTTGTCTCCTTTAACCTTTATGAAAATTCGGTGAAAGCTCAACCTGCTTTCAGTTTCAGACTTTGATATTAGTGTGATCACTGAAATCTAACCTGAAGTATTTGTTGAGCTGTTTGTGTCAAACAGCTAATAGGTATTTTTCCATTGACGACAGCGTACATGATCAAAAATAAAGGGCTGCAGCAAAGAACAGGGACACTGACAATGATTCTCTGAAATTTTTCATCAGAAGTGAACAAATATTTCATTCTTCAGATTTTATTTTTTTTCTTTTGCAATTTCCTAGGGTAATCATGTAATTCTAAATCTTAATGTTTTAATTTTGAAAGCATTTTATCTGCCTAGTCTCATGATAATCTAAGAAAAGTTGAAGAGTTGATTATTTTAAGGCAGAAAATTATATATTTACATAGAGAGCAACAAGATGCCTGTATAAACAATTCCGTAACTACCAACTTCTGAGACCAATTGCCCAGTACAAACATGAGTCCCTTCTTCAGAAATGCTCTTGCAGAACACAGTCAGCTCAGATATACAGCATCAGTTCAGAAAAGCACTTAAGTGCTACTGAATTTCATGAAACATAAATACATGTTTTCAGACATTTTTCAGAGAAAGATGAACTTTAAGCACACACTTAAGGGCTTTTCAAAAATTTTCAGAAGTTCACAAAATACTAACGTGAAATTTCACATCTGTACATAGAAGAAAACACTTAATCAACAAAATTCTATTCTGAAAATCTTATGACAGGATTTTGTTCTTCAAGTAATTATTTTTTAGGACTACATTCCATTAAAAAAGCATACTGAGTCTTGCTGGGATGGAGTTAATTTTCTTCACAGCAGCCCATATGGTGCTGTTTTGGATTTGTGACTACAATAGCACTGATAACACACCAATGTTTTGGCTATTGCTGAGAAGTGCTTGCACAGTGTCAAGACTTTCTTTTTCTCCCCACTCTGTCCCGCAGCAAGTAGGGTGGGGGTAGGTGAGAGGTTAGGAGGGGACACATCTGGAACAGCTGACCCAAACTGGCCAAAGGGATATTCTATGCCATGAACCACCAAGCTCAGGAATAAAAACTGGGGTAGAGGCTTTTTTTGTTGTTGTTTACAAGGTGGCTGTTGTTCAGAAACTGGCTGGGCATCAGTCTGCACGTGGCAGGTGGTGAATCGACCCCCTTTGCTTTGCTTGTGTTTTTTCCCCTCCTTCCCTTCCCCCTACCCCTTTTCCATCACATACTAAACAGTCTATCTCAAACCATGAGCCTCATCACTTTGGTTCTTCCTATTTTCTCCCCCGTCCCACTGTTGTGGGGTGGGGGAGTCAGTGAGCCACTATGTGGGGTGCTTGGCTGCTGTACAGGTTGACCCCTCCACAGCAAGTCATACAGAAAACCCATGCCATGTTAGGGTACTATACTCTTTTCAGATTCTGATGTAAAACTTGCCCCCAGCATTCAGTGTCTGCAATATTCTATTATTTCTGTAGATATTTGTACCGCACTTTACATCCAAGTATCTGAGCTGTAAATAGTTACCGAGTATTATGAATAAATTATTTTACTGATGGATATTGAGGTAGAAGGAGACTACAGGAAAACATTCTCAGAATTGATTAAAAATGTCAGCCTTATTTCTAGGAAGAACATTTACAGACACCTGCTGTCTTTTCATAGTGACCTGAAGGTTTCTCAGAGCTAGAAAACCAGCCCCTTATCAGCCTGAGGGCTATACCGACCTCCCTACCACTGTCCCTCCAAGTACACGATCTGGTTCACAAATTTGGCTCTCCAGTGACTTATCAGCAACAATTTCCCTATTTTCAGAACCACAAGCCATTATTCTGATGTGGAAGACCAAACCCAGCTGAGAAATTATCACCTTTTAATTGAAGTCACTGAAAGCCAGCTCTGCTCTTCTGAGAAATTCCTGTGTTGTATAACACTTCTAACAAGGGCAGAGATGCTTCCAAGGTATCCTGCTCTCTAGACAAGCCATCTGTTTCTGACAGCTCAAGGTCTGGTCGGGAACTGACCCAGTGATTCACTTAGTTGTAGTAAATAGAGCTCATAGCCAGACAAGCAATACTTCACCACATACTTGTCCACACTCAGGATCAGCAGATGTTTAAGAACCACTTTGGGCACCCATATCTATTTATCTCCTTTCCTTTGAGGAAGTCACACTACTCACAGCTACCAAGCTTGAAGTGCTAAACAATTAACATACTGAATCTATTCAGCCACTCCCTATAAACCTTCCATCGCCAAACACTTTGGCATTTTGCCATGTGCTTAAAAAATTTTAAAAATTAAATCCTTTAAGGTGAAATACCACAGAAATATGGTATGCGCAATCAAGGACATGTGCAAATGAGTCCTCCTTCTGCCTATTAGCATTTCACAAACCTCACTACATGATCTATTTATCCTCCCAACATCCATACTCAAGCGCAGAAGAATAGTATTGTTATATCATTTCACTGATACAAAAATGAGGCATTAAGTGATTCACTGAAGATTTCTCAGGAAGCAATTCATAAGAAACACTATCCAGATGTCCTAAGTTGCAAGTAAAAAGGAGAACCTTGAAGACATTTGAAAAACAGAAGGATGAGGTCATTAGCCCAGTTGTTAGGCCTGGAACAGACTGCGGCTTATGCCTTTGTAACATGCTGGACAGAGAGACACTGACTACTTTCAAACACAACAGCAAAAGGAATTACTTGATATATTTAAACAAATATTTTCTTCAAAACAAGTGTCAAAAAAATATTGGGTTCAGGCCACCTCTGAACTGAGGCAGAGGCCCAATTTCTCAGTATTTTATTCTACAGGTTTATCTAATTCTTTTTTTATTACCATGAAGCTGCTTCTTCCCACCATCCTCTGAACATTATCTTGGACATTACTTAGTGAGAGATGATTTCCAAATACCAATTCAGCAGAACTTTCAATTGCAAACTATGATCTATCTTCACAGCTGTTCAATTTGAAAAGGATGAGGGAAGCAACAGGACACTACAGTAAGAGATGATCCACTTAGTGACACATAGAAAGAAGCTAAAGGAAAGAAATTTATCTGGAGAGGTGAAAGATAGACTCCACAAACAAAACAGGAACCAAAGCAGCTTCCAAGATATTCAAATAGGCTGCACTACCATGGTGAAAGAAGCCCCTAAAGTTCCTGGCTTGTTGTTCCTGCACTGATAAAACCTATAAATAAACTTTACATTTGTTATTCATCACACAGATGTGCACTGCAAAAAGTGAGCATACAAAGATACAGATTGGTGGATAAGTAAGAAGTCAAAGCTGCAGAGTAAGGAATTAAGAAAGTATCATTTTTCCAATTGTTGCTTTTTGTCTTTTTCTGTGATCACTGTGGCACAATCATTAGCTTTAACAGGACAGCTCAGGAAACCTGGTGAACTCAGCTGTAAAGGATAGGTTTAAAGTGTGACTTGAGTTTCTGAGCTTACCTACTCACGTGCCAATCACAATGATTCGCAAAGACAAATATAAAAGGTATCTTACCTCTGTGAATGACTCCAGTGTCTGTTCTTGTTTTTCTATCTTCTCCAATGGACTGTATCTCCTGCAAAGACAGCTGGGAGTTAAAAAAAAAAAAAGTTGTCAATTTACTTTTGATTTACTTTAGTGCTCTCTCCTTATAGGTGGCTTTTGTGAAAAAACATCCCTCATCCCCTTACTGCTCTCGTCAACACATGGTGGTGCTGACCGATGCCCTTAACCAGTTTTTACAGGGCTTATCTTCACTGCCATGAGAGCTTGGGCAATTGCCTAAGACTTGCTGTTAGACCCATTCGTGACCACACATACAATACTCCCACCTAAAACAAGCCTGGTTTTGAAAACTAACTCGTATCTTAAACTCAATCTAGCCAGCACACTTGGATGGGCAGAAAGATAAACCTTAAATAATGCAAATTGTTCTACCCATTAGTGCAAGATGGCTGTAGGTGCAACAGACACTAACTCACCAGTTACTAAATCAATCCCTCTGAACAGCACCAGTGTAGTTTCAGTGTAATCATACTCCAATAAGCAACATTATCTCAAGAGCACCAACTCAGCTGAAACAAAGGGAAGCCCAAAGAGTTGCACCAGCATTTTGCCCATATGACAATGCCTTTGCTGATTTGCATAGAAATTTCAGAGTAATTCTCTCCAAAGTTAAGAACATACAACCACACAGACAGCTGTGTGCCCGTGTCCATACACAGATGGATAGGAAGTGACTTCCTGATTTCATTGAAGGAAAAAAAAATAACGAAAAGTAGTGACAGGTAAGTTTTGATTCTGCAGCAAGGAGAAGGTAGTCATGGACTAGTTTGCGATTCAACCATGCATGCAAGACAGGAATTATTCCTTCCTAGTTGCCGCTTAAGTGAGCTGCACACCAATCCTTGTTTTACAAGGATTACAAGTATTACATGACATTTCTGAACATCCTGATTGCTGAAATCAGCCTCTCCTAAGCCAGTACAACTGGTTTGTCTTTGCAGGTTTATTTTTCCTTCTGTATGACAAAATACTTACTCTCTAATAGATTAGAAATACGTGACTGCTGTCCTATTTCAGCCAGTTTATGCTTATTGAAACTACATCTTTTCCCAAAGACTACAGTGAAGGTTTGGAGCACAAAAGTCCTATCAGAATTGTAGGTTTTATTTTAAAGCAAGGTAGAAAGTTCTTAACTGCATCTGCATCTGGAACAGCCAGGTGTTCCCTGAAGCACTTCACCTAGCAAAGCCTCCCACAACAAAGGCTCTAACAGCTTAGGTCCCGAAGTTCACTGCAATCTAAACACGTATTTCCGCATGGCTTGCTGAGTCACAGTCATGTTCAAAATCAAAGGGATGAATGGAGTAATTTAAAATGTGATGCTTCAGTGAAGAAATACAAGCACTCACACATGTCACGGTGTTAAAGAGCAGTCGTGGGTGTTGGAATCCACACAACAAGCACAGATTTGAGAGGAGTTCAATAGAGGGGCTGGAAACCTGGTGAGGGAAGCATACTCACTTGCATGCCTTTGGGCAGAATACCCATGGTGTGTCCCTACCAGTATTTTGTTCTTTGATGCAAACAAGGACAAGACTTACCTCTTTATTTCCTTCAAAGGGATACAAGGAAGGGCTGAGAACAAGGAAGACTGTGTGAAGTCTTCTGTTTTGTCTAGTAGGCACCTAAATTGAGACTGAACAAGACAGTAAGATGCCTAGTAGTTACTGCATTTCTTATGCCAAAATATGGACTTCTATCTCCTTCCAGTACCATCTGTAGTCTGCAGGTGGTATTCTTAGGATTTAAGCAAATCAGACCATGCACATTACTGTACTGAGATACTCTAGTGATTCTGTTTTTTCCCCCCATAATACACCACCTGCTAAACCTCAGTTTTGATCTCCGTTAAGCCAAGTTGTGGGAAATTCCTTTCCAACTTCAGTGGAAAATAAAAAAATAAAAAACAGAAAAGTTTTACAACTTCAAAAAAATGTATTTTTCCCCTCTGCTCTATGAGTTTTCATCAGTTTTTGTCCTCTTGAACTTCATGAAATATTGATGATCAAAGTGACAGGTAATCTCAGAAGTCCATTCTGGATGTGGCCTCCAGTATGAAATATGGTCACTGGTATAAAATTATTTAAGTTAGAATTGATATTCTTGTACTTTGAGGGCTGTTATTTTTAAAGGCTATCTTAAAAGACAGGAACACAAGCAAAAAATTAAAGTCAATTGTCTTCGTTTTGCACCACTGTACTGTAAAGCTGACAAAGCAGGTAACCAAGACATACAACATTTGCAAAATTTACAAAAAGGATGTTTTATTGGATGTTGTAAAGGTTCTTTGCTCCCAAACATTGCCACATCTATCAAGTTTGACCGAATAAGATGCAATACCTTGAAGAAAATAAATGAATTCATATGGGACATCCCTCCACAATTTGATTACCTTCCTGACTCACCATTTTGTCCTCATTCAATGTTCCGTGGCATATTATTAAAGAAAACATTATGCAGGAAATAATGACTCAAGGGAGGAGAAAGGAAATCAAGAGTAAAATGTACAACGATTAAAAGGAAACTTATTTTCTTTGGTAATTTAAGAGTGAAATACTGTAGCTTACAGTCTGCAAAAGTCTAAGATAATTTCCCATCATGACAAATCAATTCTTGCAATCACAGGTCAATCGTCAAAGTGATTTTATATTTTCAGACAGAAGAAGAGCCTGAAGTAGGAAACTGTGCTGCAACTCTGCAGATAACAGACACTTTAAAAACAGTGGCCCATATCCCTCTGTGGCAAATCTATGGCTGATGAAGGCCTTGTGTGCGGAGGAGACGCCATTAAACACCCTCTCATAACCATCAACCAAACCACTGTACCTTCCAGCAGGGCACAAAGGAAAAACAAGCAGATATTCAGACATCACATCCCCAAACCTCAGTGACAGGTAAGAAGTGACAGGTAAGAGCACCTAAACTAAACATGAGCACAGATTCCTGCTACATTTTTAGCTTATCGCAGCTCTACAATCTTGGAGACTATACAAATAAACCAAGCACTTAAATCTCTCCCACATTGAACTCGAACTCTGATCTTTTTAACAGTTCCCTAATCCTAGCATTAATGTGACACATGACACACACGAGCACCAGAACCAGCTACTAAGATGCAATCTAGATCAAAACAGCTGTCCATAGAGATGTGTGCTGCAATGGATCTAGAAAACCGAACCAAACAACCCACGAGCTATAAAGCACTCCGGATAAGAGTCTTTATCCTATATGAGCCTTCTTTACACTTTTGAAGAGAAAAACAAGCTCTCTGACTGCTTCTCTTCTGATACCTAGCCCTGGCCCCAACCTTAACCTGGGGTTTCACAACACGCCTGTCACACAGGAGAGCTCAAACACTGAGTGCTGCACTCTGCTAATTCCACTGTAGCCCTATGAGCCTTCTAGATCCTAACAGTAAATGTAACCTTTGATACCTCCATTCCTGAGTAAATATCCTAAACACAGGACAAAATAGAGTTTTAAGTATGGCCCAGTGACAAAGATCAGCACTAAAATTAACTGAAAATTACCTGTCAAAATCAACTCACAACCTTGTGGCAGCACTAAAATAAAGTATTCCAATCCTAAACCCAAACCCCAAGTTAAAACATAGCTGCAGGTGTCACCCAACAACAAAACTCCGAGTTTAATCAGAAGCCTGGGGTAGCCTGCATGCAAGCACAGAGATATTGCAGGGCTGAATGTTAAGCTGAACTCAACACTCCCTATTCATAAATTGAACAGAAGACTACCATTAAGAATAGTGGAAGAGCTCCGTTCTGCTAGCTTGGAGGGTCTAATGCTCACATTTAATTCTAGCGTCTCCATGTGTCACTGCTACATTTAACATCAAGAATAGTTTGCATTTTTTTTTTTAATTTAAACTTAAAAGCTAGGTTTACTGATGGAATCAGAGGCTGGGTTGAATGCTGGTAACACTAGGATAAAACTAGCTATAGTCCATTGTAATTCCAGGACATTTCTCTGATGAGGTCACTGAAGGAACACGTAGTGCAAGAATTAAGTCTACAGAAGGCAGGGAACCTTCTATCACATGCTGACGTGATGGGTGCAGAGGCTGTTTAGAGTCTGCTGTTACACAAAAAGAGCAAGACTTGGTTGAGAATTTCGGCAGTAGTTTTTTCTGCACCTTTTTTGGTTTCAGAGTTTGGCCTAAGCTAGCGAGTCAATCACGCTTCCCTAACTGCCAGTGCACAGTTATTTAGCACACGGAAAGCAAACTTCAACGGCTTTTATAATTAGTCAAACCTTAGGACATTTAGTCTCAACCTTTTGCCCAACACAGATGAACTGGAAGCTCTGATGTAGTCAGTGTAAGAGGTGCTCCTTGTCTGCCACTGTTACACTTCAACACAATTGCAAGATTGCTGTTTTGCACCTCAGTCCCTACTCATTTTATAACGTCCTCCAAAGCTGAACTCTGCCTGTCTTTGCTACTCAGCCATGATGTCTCACTTTGTTTGCTGCAGTTTCTAGCTCCTGCCTGGCAATGCAGTGTTAAGGATACTCAGCAGAATCCAACCTTCAGAGGACAATTCATACTGATGTTTACAATGTGCATTTCTTACTGCAACAAAAGATGCACACAATTGTAACGCAGCACAAGCTCCCTGACTAAAACCATCTTCTATCTGGGATTTGCCAGAGATTTTACAGCAAAAAGTCTGTTGACTTTAGGATTGGGAAACAACCAAATAAAAGCTTCAGGACTGGACCAGCTCACCACCTATGCCAGATTTCTGTCCAGTGACATAAGTGGGATAATAATGCCACAGTAGGGCAAAGGATAAGATCCACGCTCAACACTGATCCAGGAGGGAACTACAGTAAATGAGGAACAGCTGCAATGAGGAAGAAAACCTATAAATGGTGTGTGGTCTTGTCAAAGAGAAAAATTGTTCTTGAAGGCTCTCACAGCAGAGAGCAAACAACACAATCAGACATACAACTGGCACTGCTTCAGTTCCAGCCAGCATGAAATAGCATGGTTTAAAAAAGAAAACTCTGGTGTTCGCTATGATCTCTAAGTCTTAAAGGACTTGAAGATCAAGAACTCCATCCTTTTATCCTATATGAAACTCCTCCTGGTTCTGCGGGAGCCTTGGGGTGAGCTAGAGCATCAAGATGGGCCTCAGACTCTTTACAGATAGGTTTTTTAAAACAAGTCCACATGTAAAAAGTCCATATCTTTACTCGCTTAACAGTGATCTGTCATTATTTCAGTCCATTATTCCTGCTAACTCAATGCCAGTCAACATTTTCCTCTCAATGCATTATGGGCCTAATCCATTTCCTACTGACCAAATCAGAGCTCGAACAGACCTGTAACACAGATGTATGTGAGCCATGTGACACTGGAAATTCAACACCACACAGTTAAACACCTAGTATCTCACTGGATGGGAAACCTCTCTTAAAAGTTCACTATCAAAACTACCGGACTCACTGTAAATGCAAAACAGAGGTCTGAGTTATAGGCACTGCTAAAGCATTAGCACTCAGACAATTAGCATAAGGCAACACTTAAAATTTCTACTTCCTACAAGAATGGCTGCCTGCTTCCTACTGTGACCATACTTTTGATAGACAGGAATAGATTCTTCCACAGTTGGGAATGTTTACATGGATGTGTTTTTTCCCCTCCTCAGTCTCTGGGTGACTCCAATTATTTTAGCTTTCTCCACTCTCAGAAACAGTAAGAGGGATCCTGTAACCCACCCTAGGCACACAATTAATGACTCTAGCTGATCTATGAAAGCTCTCTTTTTACTACTTACCAAGAAACTTATCCACATGTGAGGTTTCCAGAGAAGCCTTATCTTGGGAATTAACTTCATTTAAAAAAAAGCAAAAAAACCCAACACTTATATTCATTTGTAACATATCAACAGAATGGCCGTCTCAAATTTGTTCTCTCTTTTAGCCTGAAGATGATTAAAAAAAAAGATATTTTTCATTTCACAGAGATTCTTCTGTGGAGCAGGGATGAGAACAGAACAGCTACCCAGGCACCTATGCTATATTCAGCTCTCGGTGTTTGTATACTTTGTCAAGATCAGCTAACTGGATTTGAGATGAGGATTTTCACTGAAACGCATGAGCCCACGAGTCGAAATTATCCCCTAAGGGTAGGAAAGGGCTTCTGGAGCTACATTCACAAATACTCAAAATGACATGAGATCCTCAGCCAAACAGTTACGACAGTTCTTCATTATTATCATTACTAAATAAAATATTCTGTAACACATTCCAAGCTAAGCTTTAGCCTTTTCCCTACTCTCAGAGGATGCACATAAACTATATCTAAAAGGCAGTATCCCAGCTGTAGTTAGCAAGACTGCCTGACAGCAGAAACTATTATTTGTTATTCCTTCCTTTTAGCCAGGATTCTAGCTTCTGAACTTAATGAGTTTGTGCAGAATCCTAGAAGTAGTCCAATATACTGAAAAAACATATTTAAAATAGAAAGCTTTTGTGAGTAGCCAAGTGGAATACTTGAGGAAAAAAATGATCATTAAAAAAGCTGCAGAGGATTTACAGTTCTGTTTTGTTTGGATCTGTACAGTAGGCCAGTCCATAAACAGAAACTTTTTTTTTTTTAAAACATTTGCTTTGCTTTATTTGAGAGTTGTGGGAATGATGGTAACCAAGCAACATCACAAAGCTGGAGAGCCCTGGTTAAAGCAATCACTGATACCCTGATGAGCCAGGGTATGTTCAGTGTCTAGAGGAGCTACGGGAGCTCCATTTTTATACACTTCAGGGGCCACCGCAGATCCTAAGACGACTGAGAAAGCCCGAACAGCCTGTGGGCTCCACACATCTCCCACGCCTCTGTGTGAAAACTGCCTTCTCTTAATTGAATTCTGCTGCCACTTCGAGTCCATTGCGAGCTTTACTTGCCAATTTTGCACACTGAAAGACCAAGCTGCCAGAAAAGCTTGCTTTTATAGAGGTTGGGAACTTGAGAATAATGCGTCTCAGACAGTGTAAGTGCTGACAAGTTAAAAATAATCTCCACAGATTTATTAGAAAATTCAGTACGGACCCATGTAAATACACGCATGTTAGCTTACACAAAATAATCTTATAATTAATTCTAAAAGAAGATCATAAAAAATGCAACCAAGTTCCAAAAAATATCCACAATGTCATTTTCTGGGCAGAAACTATCCTCCCATTCATCTCCACTAAATCAGAACAATTAAGCATTTTACAGCTTCTACAATTAATGACAGCTGGAATACCTCATTCTCAATTAACGTACAATCACCACTATTTTCAAACTGGCACATCCTCCATACCTCCCAACCTCCAACACGTCTCCAACCTCCCAACAGAAGAACAGAAGCTTCTGAAGGGAGTAGTACTTCGTATTTTGCACACTTAAGCGAAATCAGTCATGCCCTCTGCGTCAAATATTTTTTCTAGCACTTTATGAAGCAATTTTTTTTTTAACCGACTCAAAACCAAAATAGACATTTTCTTAGTAACAACAACGGTGTATATATTTTGGTACATATATTTCAAGACAATCATAATCTGACAAAGAAAAAAAGTACATACATGACACTTGTAAAAAAGTTAGTGATTTGCTTATCTAAATAAACAGTAGGCAGAGAAAATATATCCGAGTACATCTGCTTTTAACAAAATGTGTTACAATTTTAGGAGACAAAAAAGGCTATCTATGGAACATAATCAGTGGGTGGTGGACAATGCATCAATGCTGTGGATGGTGAGTTTGCAGCACAATTTAGTAGACAGCATCACAGTAACTAAACGCCACAGGTAAGGCAGTGAGATCAGCACCAAAAGCAACATAATATAGGTACAGCAGATGTGTTTAACACATGGAATATGCAGATACTGTGGAATCTACAGTGGTGGCCAAAAAGCTCAACTGTGAGGAACAGGTTTACAACTTTTCCTGATGCTAATACCCAGCTGATACTAGGTTTTACTGTATGTTACCAAATAAGCGACTAAAATACACCTAAATGACCCAACTTAGGAGCAGAGACTGCACCTAAAAATGTCCCCTCCAAGTTACACTGGGAAACAGAGAGAAGGGGGCTTCAGGGAACTTGGTCTACTGCCACCCTCGCTGTGCTTGTGAGAAACATCACACCAGGAATGAGAAAAGCAGATCCTTTCATCAATACTAAGTCACACCATATCTACAGTGTCAAGGCCACTTTTATAACAACACAACTGGACACGAAGCGCAAAGAAAATGACTATCAGCTGGCAATCCCTACTGGCAGGAGGCCCAGCAGAGGGATGCACGCTGCATCACCTGTGGGAGCCAGTGCCGCATCCTGCTCTGAGAGCACCCACCCTGCCCAGGAGCCAATGCGATCCTCCAGTCCGCTCCATCTCACTCCATCCTCACTGATCTCTGGAAGGGAGGAGGACTGAGAACTCCAGCCAGATGTCCTCTGCGATGTTTCACACCCCTCTTTCCTTCCAGGCACTTCTACAAGAGCTGAACAGACCCATGAAGCATGTGCTCTGGGTTTTATATTATAGAGCACTTGGGATTAGATATACTCCTTCTAACATAAAAGTCCAATCTTTACTTCCCTCCACGTAGAATGGGAAAATACCTTCTTTTCTTGTTGCATACAAATTCTAAGAATGGGATCATAATGAAAAAAATGTATAATGAAATCAATTTACAAATATTGCTCTAGACTCTTTTGAAGTTTTAATAGGAAGGAGGAGCAAAATTACCCAGGGGATCTTGGTCAGATTCAGTCATGAGTATAATGAGATCTCATTCCCATGTGGTATTTCACATCACAAAGGAAAGCATGCAGAGCTCTCACAGCTCTGAGACAGAAGGATCCATGAAACACTAATTTATATGTCAAAGCAACCATTTCATGGGAATGACATATGAACAACAAAATAACCTCTAAAGTTTTGGAGCAAACTGCTTATATTGGAACTTACCGCTTCTTCGATTATTTAAAGTATTTTGGCCTGGGTTTCAGCTGAAATGCTTGTGTCAGTCTTACTTATGAAGGAATTTTGCTAATATAAAGCAAAAATACAGCTTTCTTTTCTTTTCTGCTAATGAGTTTGGATAAGAGTGAGTGCTGGTGCAAATCTGGAACGCCTCCAGTAAACTCAGATACACCCCATGCTAAAGAAAATCATAGTTTGGCTGAGTTTATTGGCATAGCACCCTCTGTATGGATCATTGATTCAGAATTCCAGTCTATATTTACTTTCCTAGGAACAAACACGTATTTACTGCTGACACTGCCTCAGCAACTGACTTATAACTTGGCACATCTGCTCCGAGTGTCTTTGGTATACCAACAGTGAAGTTTGTTCCAGTAATATCCAGTCACCCACAAGACAGTCTGCATACTTTATGGTACACTGAATAAAAAGAAATAACATGCTACGTTTAATGACAAAGTTGCACAGAAACGGCTATATGCCTGCAATGGGGCCAAGCTACCATTTCTAGCCCAACCTTTGCTTTAAGAACTATCACACTTCTGCTTGTTTTGGGTTTCTAAACTCATAGTACATTGATGTTACATGTTTTTCCATTTTATGACCAAAACTTTTGCTTGTTTTTGTAGAAGGGGAGCACAATAGAAATAAATACAACTACAACCTACCTTTCTTGTTCCCAAGGTCTCTGGACTTTCACATGTGGACCTGCATGGTATATTCTCTGCTCACAACACCCATGAAATCAAGTCAACATAACCCTTTTAACTGTAGTCCTCAGTATGAGTAACTGAGGCTTTCACATGTCAGTAAATCTCTTAACATCCATACCTGCAGATTTCAAACATGCACACTGCCTGACCACCTTGTATTCACCTCAGTCAGCCAATATGTTAAAAAACAAAATTTATCTCAGCCACGTTAGTATTCTACATCTTCAATTCTTAAGTACACTTCTCTTCTCCGAGTGAATTACTAGAGCCAATGAATTTGACAACCCATACAAGCGACTCCTGGTGTATGTTTAGGACTACAGCACATTGTAAAAGCTGGCCATTAAAAGCAGAATTACCAAGGTACAAAATAAGAGTGAAATGCCTACATCTTTTCATACCCTGTATGTAATCAAATGCTTCATTTAATGCAAAACATACTAACAGCAAACTATTAGTATTCATGCCAGCCCTGAAGCATGTCTGGAAGTCCACTGCTGTCACTCTTCATTGTTATTTCTTGCAGTATCTGATTAGGGAGCTGACATTCCTGAAGGCCTGCGAGACCCTCTAGATCAGAAATGGTGTATTGGGTATGCGCTACTACGCATGCAGAATTGACAGGAGGCATGACAGATACTAAGAGCAGTGAATCAAGGCACTACCAGGTGACTCAGAGTAGAAGAGTGCAGGCACACAGGCTACTGCACAATCCAAACCGCTTGTTGCGGTGGGAGGAAACCATCAGGAGCTGAGTCAACAGCATTTGACAGCCATGGAAAGCTGCTGCATGTCCAGCCCTAATCCATCTCACATTGAAGCTGTAAGACTTACAGAAAGACATTGTCACCCTCAGCTTGTGAACTGCTCCCAGTATTTCCCCTTGCACAGTAGCTCCACAACGTGGAGGAGTCTCCTGGCTCTTCATCACTGCTGACATGGCCAGGAAGACCTGCTATGTCAACATGCAAGATGCTTTATACCTGTCACAGAGCTTAATACAGTGCTAGTTTGGATAGAGAAAACTAATGAGGTACCCTCATCAGTTTTTAATCAAAACAGGATATCTCATTATATTGATGAGATGTTCAAAGAAGTATGCATCAAGATATCTGGTCTCCAGTCTCAGTTCTTACCCTTACTATATACAAGATTCTGATCCAAAATGCATTTTATTTAGGGAACCAGTACTCCTGGCTTTCACAGGGCTTTGATTTGTATTGCTCCCGGAAGTTTAAGACTGGCCTCAGGGTCAGAAGCCATCTGTGGTTGGTGTGTTTTTAAAAGAGCTTTTTCCTTCCGTGTGTTCAGGTACAATAAATACGTCCAGCAAACAATGACAGTGGGACTTATTCAGCATTTTCTGAAGAGTGCTGAGTTTGTTGCAAGTTTCCAATTAAAAACAGTTTTTGAGTTAAAATACAGTGATACAAGTATTTTTCATTAGTTAAAATATACAACTGCTGTCACTGGGATGTATTCAGCATTAAATCAAGATAAAGATTTTCTTTTTGCAAACGTTAAGTATTACAAAAGGAGTGAAACAACCTCCATCTGATCTGCAAAGGGCTGAAATCCACGTGCAAAGTGCAGAGGGAACAGGTGAGAAAGCAACAACAAAAATCCCTCTAACTGAATGACAGGCTGATCAGAGACCGATCATAAATTCA
The DNA here is from genome assembly GCA_013399115.1 of Anseranas semipalmata. Classification (NCBI taxonomy): domain Eukaryota; kingdom Metazoa; phylum Chordata; class Aves; order Anseriformes; family Anseranatidae; genus Anseranas; species Anseranas semipalmata. The sequence goes on from VXAA01007015.1 coordinate 3,333,654, forward strand.
GAAAGTGGGCAATAGTGCTCCATTCTTCACAGACCCAGACCTTCAAAACAAAGTGATGCAGTATCATGGTAGAGTTTCTACAGGGTTAAAAACTCATGTCAGAAATTCATCTCTAGCGGGCAGATAAACTCAGTATCTGCAGGAAGAGTTATGATTAATTGCATTGGGTGCATTTTGGATACCTGACACGCAGTTTTTAAAAACAGTAAAGGAAATGCAGGTTGGCATGGAAGGAACAAAAGGTAGTTTTTTTCCTCCAGTCTGAGGACACCAAACTGGATAAAATGCACCACCCTGAAACAGAAGAGAGAAGTATTTTGCACTACATCATGCAATGAGCAGAGATGGGAGAAAAACAGATTCCTAGTGTAGTGTCTCGGCCATTAGAGTACATTGCGTCTGGGTTAAGAGGTCCTTATTACAGCCTTGGACAGGCCAGGCTTAAACACCAAAACTATATGATTTAGGTCACCACTGAGACCATCCTATTTACATTTTTATTCAGTTTTGCAAAGCATTTACAAACACTTCTCTACCCCATCCCCATCCACACTTTAACATGAGAAGGACAGCAACAATTCAGCTTTATGCATGCATCAGAAAAACACCCAAATTCCACCTAGCAGCTCAGTCTGCACTAGCATTTGATCACTTTAAGAGTGTTTATAATGTAAGATTTCTGTTTGATTTGTGTATGTGCTGAATGTAACATGTCCAAAATGAACAGCCCTTTCCATCTGGTGGTTGCCACTGTTGCTGCAAAATTTAGGACTACATCTCCCCTTTAACTAGAACGGCAGAGGTGGTTGCATGAGACTACGGAGACTACTGGGAACATGACTTCCAGGAATGAGTTTAAAAGGAAGACAAAAGAAACAATGCAGGTTTTTAAATTTAAATTCTTATTTAGAGTGGAGGACTTTAAAAACATTATACGCCTTAGTTAATCTTTTAATTATATCTTCTCTAAAAAAAAAAGAGAAGGGAGACATGATTTTTTCTAAGATTTTTTTTTTTTAAAATGCACTAAAAACATTTTATATGGAAAAGGCATTTTATGTGGGGTGTAGGTGGGAGGGAGACAATTATTTTAATCTCTCATATTTAAAAAGGGTAGCAGATAAAAGCAGGACTGCCATTCTTCATTGCATTAGGCCATATTTATTTATTACCAATTCCATATTATCATGGCAGAACTTCCAGCATAAGGGAAGGAGTAAAAGGAAAATCTCTGAGTGCAGTCTCCTGTCACAATTGACCTGTCCCTCCCCACCCCAAAAACAAATGCACTGCAAACGCAAAAGAGAAACGTGAACTATGACAGAGCACAGTGTGCAACATTAACCCTCTGAGGAACAAACGTGAAACCGCTAACAGGTTTTCCTTCAGCACTGATGCCTTATGGTTAAGTAACAGAAATTTAAGGAAAACCTTCAAGCTTAAGGTATATCTAAATATACCAACATAATATATTATTATATAAAATGAAAATAAAAAATATTTAAAAATAATTAAAAAGCCTGAAGACAAAACATAGTATTCTAATAGAATATAAAGTCCAACAGATTATCAGAAATATCATTAGCTACTCATTCTTACACACCTGGCATTTAAGTAAGAAGAGACTTCTGGAAACATAGCCTCTCCTTAGGATACTACTTTGACCTATATTTGACTACTATAATATCCTGGGAGGGTAATGGATAGAGCCATTGAATTAAAAAAAAAAACAAAAACAAAACAAACAACAATTCTAAATGGTAACTCAGAAACTGATCAAGGCAGAGCCACAGAGAGGGAGCCCAGATGAAAGGCAACGTAGCCAAGACTGGACAAGACCTGTGTGCTCGGTTGCTTAACAAGCATTAAACCAACAGAACAGAGAGCTGCTCAGTTTTTTGGTTTTTTTCTTCTTTTTACTGTTTTACCTCAGAGACAAACTCAGAAACCGGCAAATCAGTTCCTGCACAACTGGAAGTCAAATCCCACAGCTTTAATGTCAAGGAAGAAATTAAGAAACTAAAACTTTTGAGCAACACAGCCAAGTTTCCAGAGATCTATGTGTTGCTTTGGCCCTACCATTTATATACGTATTGCATATGAAATAGAATTGCACAGATTTTTGTAACAGCTCTGAAAGGTGCTCTATACAAGTGGTTCTTTTCTGATGGACCGTCATTTTGGTGAAAAGATCTTTGGATGCTCAGTGCACTTAAGCTGTTCATGTTTCTCACAGAGGAATGCTCACATCTGTCAGTAATCACATGAATGTTATCATATGGCTCCTAACACGTACTGGATAGGACCCTATGAGCAGTTCTCGGCTTCTCCTTTCAAGGAATTATGAGAACTTGATTATTTAACGTGACTTCAGGCCAAATCTTTTATACAGATTATCAGCCTGAATTCATTAGCCACTTTGAGTCAAAATTACCAACTTCCAAGTTTCTCATATTTTGTTTTAAAAACAACAACAAAAATCCTGGATTCTCATCAAAAGCAAATAGACTCCTGCATAGCTGTAAATTTCAGCCTATGCCCCAAGTATGAAACAGCATTCCAAACAATTTGAAGAAACTGCTAGGAACAGGCAAGGGTTGGGTCCCACTTCTCTCTATATTGATCCTGATGCAGTATCAAGCTGTGGGACGGTAAATCTGTCTGACTCTTTCAAGGAAGAAACCACACAAAAATTTAAAACTGTGATGTGTGTTTATTGTTTGTTTTCTGTGTGTGTGGTTTTGCATGGTTTTTTTTTTTTGCATGTTTTTTTTTTTTAGTTTAAAAAAAAAACAAATTTTCACCACTGAACATGTTCCTATCTACAACTGTATTAATGTGGTCACTTAAGATACAGGACATAAATTATTAAGTAGTCCATCTGCTGTTCAAGAGCCTATTCATCTCTATATTTTCCATTTCAATTAACAGCAGATTCCTTCCCAAAGCTCTTTTCCATGTCAGTACTGCAATCATAATGTCTGAAAACTGCGGTGAAGACCCCATGAAGACCATGCCTGAAGACCCTAAACTTGGAAAAGGAAAAGCCTTTTAGGGGTCTGGTATCAAATTTGTTTAAAAAATTAAAAAAAAAAAAATCACTAAGCTCAGCAACAGTCATCCCAAATCACACTGGTTGCCAGCTGGTGCCAGCTCCAGCAGTCTTGCCATAAGCCTGCAGGAGAAATGCAGCTCTGCAAGAGCCTTCCTCCCATACACGTGGTGAAGGTCCTTCAGCACACTCCTACCTTACAGTCCAAGATTTCAAAATGAGTTGTCCTCACCCAGGTCTTTTGGCACTGCAGAAAATGGCACTTGCTGTGATGCTGTTTGACCATTTCCCTCTATTAAACCACTTCTGAAGAAATCTCAGGCAGCTCAGTGACGACGCAGAGCCTGACAGGCAGAGTTCAGCCCGGAACGAGCACTATACCACGATACAAGAAGCCCATTTTTTGTCATAAGTAACAGTCATCTTGAGGTGTTTTTTCTTTAAGCTTACAGAATCTTTAACATCAGGCTCAACTGCTGTCTAAAAAGAAGATACTATTTTCAAGAGAGCACAACTAAAATAGTAAATGATATCTTAAGTGTTCTATCCAGTTTAATTAATAATTGCATTTACATTGCTTTGTTCCTTTAATATGATGCAACAATAGTAATAACTAACCTGTTACAGTTTAATAGACCTTGCAACTGCAAGATGATCCCTCTTCCTTTCAACAAGTCCCTTGCAATAGCTTAATTAATCTGGTTTTGCTCTTTGGCAACTCATTAAAATGCATTGGAAGGTAACACCATTCACCTGCAGTCTGATTTTCAGAGGACCCGATTAAACACAATTCCAATTAAAGCTTTCTGTGCTCAACATCCCTGAAAATGCAGCACCAGGACAGCAATTAGAAGCTTCCCACCCTTCCTCACCTACGGGATAATGTCCAAAGTGAATAAAAATAATCAAGGTCAGATACAGCGTAACTTAAGAGAAGGAAATCACGTTAAAATGCTAACATGGGAACCTCAGCTCATCCCATTACTGAAGAGAAAGGCAACCCATCATTCTTCGTCAATTAATAGCAGTGCAATGGATGAATTTACATACATGACCATCTGTTGCCAGGTTAGGCAACAGCAGAGTGACTTTCCAAAATGCCAAACTGTCTGCTCCTGTTCAGAATTTCCTTGTTTTGTAGGCTTATTCTCTTTAATACAAAATAAAATATTATACTTACATTATAAAGCACCTTTCATCTCAACACGCTCTGTGGACTGCAAACACTCTCACAAAGCTGCCAGAAGTTTCAGGACTGAGCACTATGCAAGCACCAGAGTACTCGAGTAAAAGGCAGCAAGCACGCTGCTGCAGCCTGCTCCACAGCTGTCTGCCGTGCGGTATTCCTGGGTAAGGACATAGCACCGAACTCCCACTCACATCACAAGTGCTGCAAAACTGCTAACATACATAAAGCACTGCCAGAGCCTTAGCATGACATATCCTTTCCCCAGGAACTAAGCTGCAGAGGACCTAAATTTCACCTCTTTCAGACACATGAAGGGCTTGCGCTTCTCATGACAGGAAAAAATTGAGAGATTACAAGCCATGCTGTGATGCAGACCCAATCTATTATATCATTGACACTTCGATGGTTAGAACCATCTTGTACCAAAATGTAACTGCATAACAAAAAAAGAGCAGAATTTAATAAGAATATTAAAAGGATCATAAGACAATATACAGAATTAACACAAAGTGCAACTTCACTGGCGTTGATTTCCTGCCTGAAGCATGTGCCAGATAAGTTCTGACACTACCCCCAGTCCCCTTTCACACAAAGATAAACCCTAGAGAGTCGGAGATCTACTATAAAGCTGATTGTCTGCTCAGCTCAATGTTTCCCCAACACATCGCTGTTCGAACAGTTATTGTACCTCTTTTAGGTTAAAATAATTTTCACCACAAAAAAAAAAATCTCATTGCAGCTATCGTAATCAGCTCTATGCCAACCATGTTCTCTAGCCTTCTGCACAACTTTTTGATCCACCACCAATCTGGTAAAGAATCAGCATGTGTAGGTCAGAAAGCCAAAAGAGAACAGGTATTAAAGACAGGTGTGTGGTTTTAGCAACAGAAAAGAAGGGAGAAACTTTTAATTGAGTGACAAGAAAGCAATGATAATGGGGCAAGCTTGCCTTGTGGATTTCAGTGAGCATAAGCCCCATGAGAATCTGGCTTTCAATCAGTAACATATGAATTGGTGCAAGCCTATAATTTCCATTAGACCCTTAACCAAATGGCCATACCTGAGGAAAATCCTCTTCTGTCACTCCCATTAGAGCCACGCAAGCCCTGATCTTGTATCACCATCACACAGAAAAGATCTTCGCTGTAATCCCCCCCTTTTACTCTCACCTCACAAGCTTCCATTTCCACTGGAGTATCTAAACATACACAGTTGAAAACCTGGTAGCCTCTGACTGCCAGTGCTCCTTCTAGCCCCTGGGATCTTCCTCTCTCACTAGGGCTCTTTCCAACCACCATCTTCTGCTCTCTTCACTCAAAGGCCTCCAGGCACTCTTCTTACACAGCAGCTGCTCTAGTTCATACGTATTTGCCTTGCTTCACAGACCTCTGCAGGGCACCACTGGCAGATACATCTCTTGTCCTACCCATGCGACAGCTCTGTGCATCTGATACTCCACCTCATCTTCCAACTCCTTTCTGCCATTATGTTATTTCTGTCCTTATGTTTCGACCTGGCTGCCTCTCTGTTGCCCAGATGCATCATCCAATCTATTCTGGCTTCCACCACGTTTGTATACAACATAATTTGGCTGTTGTGAAGGAAGGATTGGAGCTACCATCCTTGAGAAACATCTCAGAGCACAAATACTATCTTTTGGTGCTGTTCCAGATAAGATTCAGTAAAATACCATAAATCCTCAAGTTCTTCAGGGATTTTCATGAGAAATGTTTCCTTCTTCCAGTGCAGTAGCAAAGTGGCTGCAATACACGGGAAGCCTCAGGAGTTGTGGGCGCCTCTCCACCCAAGTGCTGCGCAAGCATTCTGCCTCCACGCTATTGCTCTCCTCATCAGCTCCAGAACAAGGAACGCAAGCTCTGATCCTAACACCAAAGCACAAATTCATGCCAACAGCTTAACAAACCAGCCAGCTCAAAACAATTTACAGCCAGCACCAAGTTATTATTGGAAAACAGAATTACAAAAAAGGCAACACTTTATTCAGAGTGAGTCCTGAAGATCACTAAATCAAATTCTGTACAGGCTAGTATTACTGCATAAGATAGTTATTCCCTCCATCAATACAGTAAGGAGGAGTACCACAGTGATGACATTTTGAGACTTGTAAGTTTTTCCATGGCTAGTATAAACCACAGTCTGAACACATTCCCACTCAGACTGAGTACTACCATACCCCAACTGCACGATTAAGGCTTTTAGTGCATTTAATTATACACAGACAGTCACACAGGACACTCATTTAAACATTAAAAGTGGACAGCTTAAGTGTAATGCAGAAGTGGAAGCCACACATTGGACATGTAAGCCAGTACATACTGAAAATTTCTTTTTTATTTACACATTACGAAGAAGTAATTCAGTCTGAAATGACCATTTGAGTGCATGCTTGAGCTTAGAGTCATCTGAAGCCCAAATGCTCTTTCTTGGCAGTTTTAGCTAAATTCATAAGAAAGTCTCAAGTCCTGATCTACCACCCTACTAGCTGCCAGTACGCATCAGCCTTCAGCAGCAACAAAAGCCGTGTGCTTCTCTGCACCATGGAAAGCACTCAGACAGACATCCTGGTGTTGAAGCTCCAGAGCAAGCTCTGCACACGTTTCTAACAAAAATCAATCAGGATCCAGAAGAGCTACCATCCTTGAGAAACATCTCAGAGCACAAATACTATCTTTTGGTGCTGTTCCAGATAAGATTCAGTAAAATACCATAAATCCTTGCACAGATTTTGCACAAGGTTGGGACAACAAATACCAGGCCAGCTGTCCTGAGTGGGTGGGTGTGGGTGTGTTTATTTTGAAACACTGCCAGGCAGGTTGGCCTCACCAGCACTGAAGGATAACAACTCAGTGAGACTGCACTGTGGACACAACAGTCATAGCAGCTTCTATAGTACTAACTCAAAACATACCCACAACTTTCCAGCAGTCACAATTCCAAGAAATCATACCCACTGTCCACTTGGCCACGTACAGCACAAGCAGATAACGCTGCTCCACACCACTGAGGACATACACCAGCATCAGCCATCTTAGATGAACACAGTTCATGGAAACATCAGGTTTAAGTAACCTAACACTTAAAAAAACAAACAAACAAAAAAAAACAAAAGAGAGACCTTTCACCAACAAGCATCAAACTAAACAAAAATATATGAGTTTACACAGACCAAAATCCATCTCAAACTCTGAGCTGCAGCAGATTGCTATTCACAAACAGGTGAAGCTTCTTTGCCATTTGAACTCTTACCTTTTCAATACTTGAAAGATTAGATTCATCAGTAATTTAAACTCTGGATACTGTACACAGCCATACGCATTTTTTCAGTCAACAAACCACTAGAGAGAGTACTGAAAGGCCTATTATGAAGGCCAATCACTATGCTTTTCTTGAATGACCACATGAAAATCAGTGACCATTCCACAATGGATTGAAAGAGCCTTTTGTCTGAAGGAAAAGGACAAGGAGTCACAAAGTATTGCAGATTCATTTGTAACTCATGCTTTTGGAAGAAACTGTAGAGGTTCAGTTAAGAGCAAACCAAGAAAAGAACAGGCTTTGAAAACGTTATGCCACAACCCTTTCCTACTATGTATACGTTGAGCGTATTTTTAGATTAGTCTCTTTCATATTACCAAAAGATGGACAGGCATTCTGTATTAGTTGTTTTACAAGATAAGTTGAAAATGCATGCAGAGTTTTGACTTTATTCCAAAACCCTAATTAGGATCTGCAGCACTATTTGCCTTGTCTAAACAGAAAATCACTGGAAGCTTTTTTTAGTAAAGATTCTAGTATAATTGCACTGGGATAACTGCAAGCATTGTGACTGTTGCTTAATAACCACTTAATAATTGAGCAAATTTGTTACTGCATATAAAGTGTATGGTTGCCTCTTCATCAAAAAGATCGTTTTTATAATCCTGAAACCAGTATTTGACTCTTAACTAATTTTGAAGTCTGTTTCTGAAGTCTCTCACAAAAAAGGGTCAATTATATCTGCTGACTTCTCCTAAGTAGGAAAATGTTTCACTTCTCCCCCAGCCCCAGTCACACTTTCAGTTCTGAGGTTTTACACGCAAATGCGTGCACACCAAGAATGGGATTTGCACATATGATTTCATTATGGAGTTTCTAAATAAGCTTCACATGGACAAACTTTCAGCAGGAAATACAGTGGAGGCTAATAAGCAAAAGCAGATTTCTTCTAATCCATATCCAGAACTAGGGGAATTACTGCACTTCCATTCAGAATCAAAAAGTCACAGCTGTCAGACTTGCCCTCTTCACCCGTCTGTTCCACCCACATACTGTGAAACTAAACAGTTAAAAATGTCAGTTTTCACTCTCCAGCATCCTAGAGTTCATATTCCTTGTGCTCCCACAACCCCTCCTGAAATGAAGCAATGTATTTTGTGCACACTACTGGTCAAGACACAAGGTGTGAATTGGATTTAGCTCTTCTGACCACCCTATCAATCACATCAGGCACGGAGCTGGGCTTTGGCATGTTACAAGATGGCACTACCACGACCAAAAGCTTGCCTGCATGAATCACACATGTCACTTTCAAACATATCAAATAGAATAGAACGGTTCAGATGGAAAGGACCTTCAAAAATCATCTAGTTGAACTGCAAAGTATATATATACCGGAAGTAAAAGTCCTGGCATGTCAAATATACCCCCAAGGTAACTACACAACCCATCATCTCACAGCCTGTAAAACAGTTTATCATCCTCGGGACTGTGAAGAGAACCTTGCAAATGCAAAGCAGATGCAAAACACTACTGCGCTGTCTTCTAGAAGCTCAGAAACAAACAGGGCAAGGAGGTGTGAACTCTGCAGCTCCCCGCTAATCTCGGTGAAGTTCAGGGCCAAATTCTTTGATATAATAATGTAATGCTACAGAATGATGCTTCCAAATAACTCTTAGCAGGTGGAAGGTAATAGACTAAGATGCCAGAAGTCTAGACTAAAACAGACGCTTTGCTATCAAAGTTAACTGTTTTGCAACTCTTCAGTTTTGTACACGAAGGAGAAAACTGGAGAACCATCTGGGGAGGGAAGAAAGGGCAGAAGGACGGAGAGAGAAACACAAGGACAGGGACAAAGCACAAAAACAGCGAGGATGTAGGAGACAATAGCAACAGCAATAGGTATGGGGCCGTATTTCCCCAGAGTAGCAAGGACAATAAATTCCTTTAATATTAATGACAAGTTAATTACAATTAACATGTAACTACAAGTTGTTTTTCTTCCCTTGATCTTTGTGCAAAGCCTCATTGCCCGAGTCTTCTGCTCCAAATTGTTACGTAGCTTTACTTTTAAAATCCTCCAGCGCACAGTGAAAAGTGGAGTTTAACCTTTCCTTTGGATGGGTAAAGCGCCACTTGAGATTGTTGTGAGGAAACACTTGAGGATTTTTTTGTATTCTGCATGACTAACATTACTTAACAATGTTCAAAGACCTTGAAGACTTGGGCCTTGAAAACACATTGGAAATACAGTCCCTAGAACGACAACGGAGGCAACACGTGTGGGCAAAAAAGAACACAAATATAACGATGTGGGGAATTAATACCAAACACAAGTTAGCTGTAACTTCTTGACAGGCACGGCTCTGGTACTTCCACCATTGCTAGAAAACAACTCAAAACATAAAACACCTTTCAGGCCACTGGACTCTTCTTGTGCTTTCTCTTAAAAATAGGCCCAAACCACAGGTTTCGGTTCTGGACACATATTTCCTTAAAATGTCAGAAATGGCAGGAAAGTAAACTGACATAGCCTTGTTTCCATTTCTTTGAGAAAGCACAAATAAGAAAATCTGATCTAGATTCCAAACTCAACCTTCCTCAACATAGAAAGTACTTGGAGATGCTTGTGTTCAATTTTTAGGCTCATTCCTAAAAACCAAACTAAACTGAGACTCTCAAGTGCATGTTCCTTCTCAGGGTCCATTAATTTTAGAAGCAACTGCCTGGGTAAGGACTGTGGAAGCAGACCCCTCAGTTAAAGGCAGTCCTGTAAACGTTTTGAAGGGCATTTAATTTCCTTCATCTTAATCACAGCACTTTCTTACACAGTAAATTTCCAAGAGTTGTGGCCTTACTTAGTTACATGTTTATACCGCACCTGACACAGTACAATCCTTATCTTGATTGGTGTCTCGTTACATTTAACAGATCCTGCTGTTCTCCTAAATGGCCAAATTTCTTCAACTCCCGTAACACAATTAGTGGGAGAACACTCGAAACCTAGCAGCAGCGTTCAGCTTCAGCAGGCTGCGATGGAGCCTCGCAAAACTCAACCTGTTCTAACCTGGAAACCATTCCATGTTTACAAGGTTTGACTGCATCCACAGAAACAACTGTGGCAAGTCCACAGTGTCCTGTTCACAGCAGCTTAAAGACTCTAGCTAGCGGCATTCAACAGGCTACCACCCAGAAGGGCTTCTTTCATGGCCAGAGCAAATATGTTCCTGGTTAGCCCTGATGTTTGAATGCAACACTTTTCCACTTTCAACTTACAAAGTTTTTAGTTTACCTTTCTTGAGTAATCACATTTTGGACAGTATTTTATGGTTGCATCAGGAGCCCAAAGAAACAGGAGAAAGATGCTTTATAACATACACCGGTAACACAAATAAGAGAGTTAACAGAAAAGAATTCCCACAGAAGATCGTTAGTTGCCTTGAAGCATGTAAAGCTTTTGTACGTTTTCAAGCTGGAATCAACTAAACCAATCCAGGGAAACGTGACCTGGAACAAAACTGATGGATTTTCTGTGGTACCTCTTAGCTCTCCTAAAGAAAACAAATCCCATAGTAAAAGTGATGCACATCGCAAGATGATGAGGCTGAGAAAAAACTTACACTATTCATTTATAGCTCAGCAAAGGAAGCATTGCATTATGACAGAGAATAAAAAAATATTGCCAGCTCTCCCTGCTTATCAATGAATTCCACAGCTAATGATTACATTTTGCATTCACTGTAAGAAAGACAACAAATGTTAAAAAAAACTATCACTTCAGTGGTCTTTTACCGTGGTGCAGACAAATGAAATCCTTAACCGGGTGCATTGGTGCAGAAACAGCAGCTAGGGCACAGCAACCTTCGTCCCTACCTTGCAGCGTGTCAGCACTCGCAGCAGCGTTTCCCGGCCCGTGCGAAAACGCGAGGCAACGTTTCGGGAGCAAGCGTAACGCTGGCTCAGCGCGTCTGGCCGCGAAGACAGCCGGGGATGAAGGGCTGCGCGTGGAAAGAGCCGGCTCCTGTCCTCCGGCCGCGCCGTTAATCATTTATGACCAAGGCTGTTACTGAATAGCCTTGAACAGCGCAGCCCAACTCGGCTCCGGCGGCGCCCGGGGGCCGGCGGAGCCGCGGGAAAGGGCGAGCGGCGGCGGCGAGCGGCCGCGG
>VXAA01007015.1:3345710-3425303 GCA_013399115.1 Anseranas semipalmata
CCCCAGCAACGGCCGCGCCGCGTTCCCCCGGCCCGCGGGGACGAGAACGCCCGGGCAAGCTCGGGAGCGGGGCCGCCGAGATACGCCCGCTCCGCAGCGCGACGCGGGCCGCGCTCGGGGTGGGGTGGCCCAGGGCGGGAAGAGCGGCGCGAGGTGCGGAGCAGCCCCGGGGCGAGGCGGTTTGGTGCTGCGGCGGCCTCGCCGTTGACGTGTGCCCCTCCGGGCACGCACGGACAGCTCCTGAACGCGCTGCGCTGGTGACAGGGAACTTCGCGCTGAGCGAAATGAAGCGAGCAGCGACAACCGCTGCCAGCACATGGATCTTCCTACCTGCGAGCGCACCTTGGCGAGCTCCCAGGAGATACAAAATTACCTCAAGTTTTTCACTAATCGGTGTTTTAAAATACTGCCTAAAAGCGCCAAAGAAAATACACAGTCTGGGTTGTTAATACAAAGGTAAAGGAGCAATAAATAACTATTCCCTTAAGCACTAGAACATGCAGATACAGCTGCACACTTGGAACTGAAGAAAATCATAGCAAATTTTCCGTAAACAACCGTAATCTGGATTTACTATCAGTATTGCTGTCTTACACCACCATCGGCAGCACCCTTAACCCACACACATACCGGTTCTCATCTTTGCTAGCAATGTGAGCCACAAGTACTGGAAAATCACAGCATTTCCTCTAAAAATCTTCACCTGCCTCTTTTCCTGCTAGTGGACAGGAGGCTCCCTTGGCCGTAACACACCTCTACTTTATCTCCCTGCCCTCAGCAAGAAAACTAACTGCTTACGCCTTCAAACGCAGCTTGGAGGCAGCGCCTGGTCAAAAGCCAAAGGTTTTCAGCCAAAGGTTCCCAGGCTGCAGCGTGGAAAATAACGCAAGGTGGGATTTGTCACAAGCACGCGTCCCACCCATCCTCCAAGCCAGGTGGTGTCTCCTCACGGCGGGTCGGTGGGCTGGCAGGGAACTGGCCTGGCGTGACAGTGCGCGATTCTTGGTGCCGGTGGTGTCCCGGCGAACCTCCCTTGGCACCTGCTGCTCGGTTTGGTAGCAGCCGCTTCATGCAGTGAACAGGTTTGCCCACCTCCCTCAGAAAGCTGGGCACGAATTAGATACTCAACATTACGGTGTGGCCCCAAGTTCAGAATTAACATTTCTTTTGGAATCACATCTTCAAAATTATTCAGATCTTCAGTAAATGTCAGTTTATTTTAAACAGCGTAACTTTGAATGTCCGGGTTTGTATTTGCACCCTGAGAGTGCTCTTGCTAAGTACTGCTGACATTTATCTGCACCCTGAACTGTACGAATTTTGTCCGGGAGTTGTGGAAACGATTCTGAAGTTCAAGAGAACAGTGCATTATGTTCATAAAACAAGGGTGCTGCTGACCTTTCCACACAAGAGAATAGATGTGAATCATGGACCTGAGACTCATCTAAAGGAACACAGTGGAAACACACAGGATGAAAGGCTCTGAAGGCTTTACAAATTATATTTGGATGGGAGGGAGCAGGGAGAAAGAGAATGTGGGAAAAAGAAGAATGAAAAAGGATCCTGCTGTTTAGCTCATGCATAAACTGTATGTGCTCAGTCAAAGGTCACTCCTTTTATTTTCTCATTAATTTCAATGACGGTAGATGGTACATGAAGAATGACTTCAGAACAGCCAGAAATAGTTTAGTACTGACGCTGTAGTGGTAAGAAAAAACTGAGCGGTAACTTCATTAGGTATCTTTACTTTCACTTTTTAAAAAGTAGTAACTAAAAGAAAGTTAATTATTCGAGATGAACTATAAATTTATCTAGAAAAGTTACATAAAAATTAAGTGGTCTACTTTTTATGTACTTGCCAATAAAGTTTTTGTACCCTGTGTACATTGAAATTACTTCATTCCTGGTTTTTTTTTTTTTTTTGTAATCCACCACTGCTGGTGAGAAATGGTGTATTTGGACGGTTCTGAGGACAAGCTCTCTAGATACTAAACACAAGTGAGAAAAAAAAAAAAGGGAAAGGAAGGAATAAAAGCTTTGGGAAGCCTGCAGGTGCATAGAAAAGCTGGCACAAGGAAATTGCCACCCTCAGCAACTGAAAGTAGAGGCCGGAATGAGAACAGAGAAGGAATCATGAATATTCTGCAATGAGGATCGTGAACGACCACCTCAAACAAATCTTCAGGCAACACGAGCCCTTCATACAGAGACTGATGCAACAGCTGCCAACTGCTTTCTGCGGAATGAAAAGCCAAAGGTGTCACAGATTCTACACCAGTGTTGAAGGCATTTTAGCACTACTCTTACTAGCTTTTCAATTTTTGCGGCAAATGTGCAGATCTACATTGACTTGCAGTATCTGTGACTGTATGCCGAACCTACATTTTCTAAAAGAGGATGCCAGCTGCCCAGCATTTAGTTCTCATCTCCTGTTTATGCCAAATAGCAGTGTGAACCTTATAGTCCACACATGTTGCAGTCTTTGGCTCCTCTGTAAAGTTTATTCGTTGATAAAAGTAAAATGATAGGCAGTAACAAACATCCCTGCTGGAAACTTTGGACGCTGTTAGCACTGAGATGGCCTACTGGTCAGAGCACTGACTTTGGATTTTGCATTAAATCCTCAGTTCACAATATTTTCTGTACAGCCATGGTCATATTCCTGATGGGACCACAGAAACTTCATTTATGATATGAGACAGCACCACAGACAGAAATGGTGCAGAGAACTTCCCAGTTGCAGAAACAAGATGCAGGTCTTCTGAGTCCTGCCCAATGCACTAGCTACGAAGCCTCACCTGATCCTCCCACCATCAGCCACGGGTACTCTGTGGGATTGGGGCTTTTTGAGATAAACTGCACAAGGCTTGCACCCCCCACCCTCACCCACAGACAACCCAGCACCTCTGGTGGAGAAATAGAGGATGCTGATGGTAAATTAAACATGGAGCCTGTTCAGACCACCCCAGTGGTCCCAGTTACTGGGAAATGCTCTGCAGTGTGTGACCACTTGACAGTCCTTCACTCAAAGTGAAATGGAACAAATCACAGAATAGTAGAATATCCTGAGTTGGGAGGGACCCACAAGGATCATCGAGTCCAACTCCTGGCTCCACACAGGAATACTCAAAAAATCAGACCCCATGTCTGAGAGTGTTGTCCAAATACTTCTTGAACTCCGACAGGCTTGGTGCCGTGACCACTTCCCTGGGGAGCCTGTTCCGGTGCCTGAGGAATTATTAGGAATGAGGAATGCCTACAGCTACTGCCCCACTGAGATGCCCCTGCAATGGCTCTGGTGGTGTTGGGAAGCTGAAGCTGCTGGGATATGTGGAGCAATGGCCTGATCCTTCTGACCCGGCAAACAAGATATCCCATGGAGAGACTGGGAAGGAGGCGGTAGCTGGCTGCAATTGCTTGGACTGCTGAGGTGTGTTTGCAGACAAGGGGGAAGGGACCCTGGAAAGGCCGTGAAACTATGGCCCGAAAACTCTGATGGCTAGGGACAGTTATTAACGCTGTCCTGATATCATCTGACAAGAGGATGTCCTATTGCTCAAGTGGCAAGCTATGTGCACTATACCGTGTCCTGCAAAGTAAACCTGAGATTAGCAGCAAGGGCCAGGATAATATGGAGGGTCCAGTAGTATGGGCAACCTTGAGGAAACCATCAGGAAAGAGGGGAACTCTCACCTGATTATGCTAAAAGTAGAGTTTGTAATAAATGTATATTCATATAATGGTTCTTAAATACGCGCTTCAGAGAGGTGAGAGGTGGAATGTATTGGGTTTGGTAGCAGGGGGCAGCAGGGGTGACTCCTGTGGGAGGTGCTCAGGGACTGCCCTGTGCCGGTTCCAGATGTCTCTGCAACAGACAAAACACCCACCATGTGCCAAAACTGAGCCAGTCAGAGTAGTTTCCATTGCCTCTGAAAAACATATTAGAGGAAGAGGAGACCTGCAGGAGATGCAAGAGAGACACCAGGGCAGGAGGGGCATAAAAGCAGGACGGACGCCAAGGAAAAACAAAACTAGCTGCCCTGAGCAAGAGCAGGAGCAAAACTAGCCACCTTGAGCATGAGCAGAGAGGAGACTGAGGAGGATGAGGTGCGACTGGAAAGGGACTGCTCTCAATGGAGGAACCGCTGTGCACTGATCCTGGTCTCCCACACTGCCCACTGCCTCACTGAAGGGACTGGGTGTCACGTGTAGCGAGGGGACTGGAGAGCAGGAAGGGGAAAGGAGAGGTGTCTGCAGGAGAGCTGAGGTGTGCCTCTACAAGTGTGTGTGTGTGTGTGTGTGTGTTTATTTGTTTTTTCAATACCAGAATCAGTAATTAAAAGTTTGTTAATCGGGAATAAATTAAATCAATTGAAATTCCCCTGTCACACAACTGTTTCTGGCTTGCAACAGGGAGAAATTGATTTAACACAGAAATTTGGAAATAAACTGATGCAGTCACAGCGGTCTGGCAAGGGATCTAAGGGTAAAGATATGGAAAACAGCAAATTACGTAGCTCATGTTGTAAGACAGTTGCTAATCTGGGGCATAAATGTAACGTGGCTCCTTTAAGCCAGGAGAAAGGCTGATAATAACATTTTATCTTGGCTTTAGTTAACTGCAGTGAAAAATTGCAACCTTAACGGAAAAAAGTTCAAAGAGAGGCACCAGAAGTGATTAACAGAGATACGTCTTCAGGAGATAGATGTTTACATGCTCGGCTTAGGAGACAGCTGCCAAGCAATGAAAAGGCAGAAGGTCCTTTCAAGGACCTGTCTGGAGTCACAGGGAGCGTTACATGGAGTAACAACACAGAAAGAAGAAAAAGATTCATGATAGCTACAGAAAATTCTGACAGTCACTCACAGTGGACCAAAACCTAGAGAGGCTGGCTTTCTACATGTTATCAGCAGAAAGTTGTATTCAGCATTTAGAAAAATTATATAAATAGAAAAGCTCCTGTGTTTGCATGTGCGATCCCAAGCAAAAAAAAAAAAAAGGAAGTTGGCTTTTTTGGCTCCCAAAAATTTGGAAAGGATAATTTGCAACCCACACACAAGTTAAGCCATTATGTTTGCTCAGACAAGGCCTGAATTTGATTAAATGGTTATGAGCACGCAGACTATATACTATATAAACAAAAATCTGTTTTGCAATGAGGATATTTATATCAAAGATAATTGAAACTGCTGCTCTGAGATCTCACATTTGTTTGAAAATACAATGTCCTCAAATGACTGTGACAGTCAAAGTATGATTTCTAAGTATTTTTTTTAAAGATTGGGAAACTGTCTGGTTAAAATCTTCACAGAAACATACAGTCAAAAAAAGAACCTAACAGGAGCATTTTCTGATTCCAGAAACAATGCAGCAGTATCTTATGGTGTCCAGTGTTTCAGAGTGAGTGGACTTGAGCAGGGTGGTAAACACTTAAGAATGACTGAAGTTCAAAAACAAACAAAAAGAAGCCTTGAGCTCACTCTTGTATTAAATGGGAAAGAAGTGAGGGAAGGCTTGGCAAAAATCAGCATAATAGTAGGCTTATTGTTGAATCTGAAAGCTTCATTTTCCAACAGTGTCCCTTTTCTGGGAAGCTGCACAACCATTCTGAAAGCACTTTCTATAGAGATGATAAATCTATGGTGGAGATTTATGCACATTCAGATTAAGTCAGGAAATCGGTCATGAAAAGGATAATTAAAAAGAGACAAAAACCTAGAAGAAAAATTACCAAACCCCTGCAAAACAAACACAGCTAACAATACACTATGATATATCAGGTCCTGGGATTCTGACTCTGACTTTGGCACCTATTCTTGCTCAAGCCATGTGCAGGGCGAGCAACCTCATCCTGTTCCTGACTGCGGTTCCCAGGACTCCAGAGAGGGGCACTCTGCACAGCAGTAGATTCTGGGCTGTAGCAGTGTGTGAACAGGCTAGGCTTGATATCTTTGGTCCCCCCCCCCCCCCCCCCCCCTTTTTTTTTTTGCACAAACTCTTAATTCATCAGAAGGTGAAAAGCATAGGAAGAAAAAATGTTCCATAGCTGTACATGAATTGTTTGAGACCATAGTCTTCCTGCTCCTGTGGGGACATCCAAACAGGAGGAGAGACAGTTCTCAGTGACACTAGCTGACCCTCAAAATGGCTGTGGTTGGCTGGAAGAGTTTCTGATAACAGCCTGCAGTCCCAGGACATTGGTGCTGTGTCAATTTAAGTGCTCACATTCTGATGAGTTCCAACATGCATTTAAGGTGCTGGTATGTGGTCAGCTCTAAAGGAACAGATGAAGAGATACTTCCTTTAGTTAGTAGCAGTGGTAGATTTTTGCTCTGTGGTTGGACTAGACCCTGATAGTCTCACTGTTTAGCTTTAGGCATCCAACTCGGGTGCCTAAGCGAGAAGCCTCAGTTCCCTGGGTTGTCAGGTGTCCCACTGACTCTACAGGAGCCTTCAGCCCCATAAGCACCAGTCAGGTGCCTTAAGTTAGACTGTGAAAAACCTCAATGCAGGGATGACCTAAACAGTCACACTGTTACTTCTGTTACTTTCCTGCAGCACTTGACTGTGAGGAAGACTACCCTCAGTAACGTAGAGGCACTCTGCCACTGTCTGTACTCCAGAAGCTTATTGCTTTATGTTCCAAAAGGTCTTGGTCTACCCCCAAAACTCCAGCAACAAAAGAACAGGGGACATCCATTACCTAGTAGCTCTAGTATATTGCTGTCCTCTGTCTGGACTTGATACTGTGAGCAGAAAATCTGAGGGCTCATATGCTAGAACAGAGCTTTTGAACATTACAATCTCCATTTCAGAGCAAACAGCTCAGTCTGTCCAGGTACAAATAAGTGAGGTGCTGTGAGAGCTGGCTGTTTTGACACAGAGGTGACTTTTTCCCTTTCGGCTTTACTAAATGTGCAGCTGACTCACGAGTGTTAATGGTAAAGCAAACACATTGGCTGAATAAAATTTAGTAAAAAAAAAAACCTTCTGTTTTGCATCACTGCAACTCCAAAACATGCAAACTGAGTACTGTGTCATAGTCCACTGAGCAAACTACTCCAGCTTTGAAGACGTGGTATATAAATACCGCAGCTCTACGAAAATCTTTAAGTTGTGCACCATGACTTTTTAATTAATACATTTATTTGTTAAATCTTGTACTACTTCTCTAAAGTGGATTCAGTCTTGGTGCCTGATTGACCTCATGTGGGAGCTAAGGACAGATGCAAATGAAAAAAACTTGACATCTAAAAGATATAATCTGCTTCCAAATTTTGCAGATGATCTATAGTAGAAAGTATTTACAATCCTTTCTCCCATACCACTGGACAAAAAAAAAAAAAACTGTTCCACAAGAAGTATGGCAATTCTGATTTCTACACAAGAGTTCTGTCCTAGGAGGTGTATAAAATGGTACTTTAGCCCTTACCCTCCTTTTTCTGCTAACAAGCATAATCTACAAAAGTTTAAAAGTTTGAAGTTTTTTCCACAGGGACTAAGTAACTTTCCAGTTGGCAATTTACTTTCCGCTACTAGTAAGCCAGGCTGAATTCAAACAATAGTCTTGAGTTAAAAAGCACTGAATCATTTACTAATCACACAAATCGACACAATTTCCCTTAAACACCGAATCTGATAGTAAAGTATTCCATTGTCAACTTGGAGATGTATGGGAGTTTAACTGACACATTAGTAGGAGATGAATGTGTCTAACAGGGAAAGATGCAAAGTAGGGACTCCACTTGAGGGCTGGCTTTGCAAATGGATGTTAATCTGGTCTCCTTCACATGAAAAAAAAGTCATCTGCACAAGATAATCCTAGCCAGAAGGAAAAAGTGAAGAACAAAGTGCTTTGGAGTGTGGTTTCAAATCAGGAAATTGAACATGAAACTTATCTGGGAAGCAATGTAAATAATAGAAGTGGCACATTTAAATAATGATTTGACTACTGCAGTCAGGAATTTGGCAGATGAGGCTATTGTTGATACAGTGATGTCTGATGTAGTATTTAAAAAAGGCTTCGCCAACATATAGTCAAGTTGTAAAAAAACCAAACAAATGCGAGGATTATAGTTTTAGTGTTGCTACACACCAGGCAGTGAATTAAAGGAAAATGGTAAAAATTAAATAATATAATAATGTCAGAATGAACTAAAAGGTATAAAAAAGATGAGGGCAAACAAGGTTTGATCAATAAACAGCATTCTTCAGAAGTACAATGATCATGACAGAAAATGTCAGCAGCGTGATCCAGAAATGACCAAGGTCACTTAAGATTTAATTCAGAAAGGTGGCAAGCACAGATTTCGTTCCCATCTCTGAAGAGACTCAGGTGAAGCTCAACATGGTAGAATCCAAATTCCTCAAAAGTAAAGTGTCCCCATGCCTCTGCATACCAGGAAAACAGCCCCTCTATTTACCAGGGAGGGAGCCCCACCTCAGAAAGTGTCTCGAACGCGGCTGCACAGAAAGGCTCTGTGAGAACCAAGGATGGAACGCAGGACGCTACCTTATAGCAGCTGTTGAAAGTTACCCAATATTGAATGTTCTTAGAACAGCACTCTGGCTAAAACAAGAACAAAATTTGTCTATGTGCAATTACTTGATTTCATGCACAAACACCACTTGCTGCTTTCAAAGATCAGAAAGGAGAGCTTATGGGCTAAGGAGTAGACAGAACTGACATTAAAGGAAGACAAGACTGAAGACAAAGAAGACAAAACTGACAAAGGGGCATATATGTGTGTATATATACTACATTAAAACAAACAAAACTTTTGGGTCATTCTTCGCGCAAGTGCCCTCCATGTAGCAGAATTCAGACAATAGTTCTGTAGTCATGTTCCGCAAATCTTCTAGAAGGTAACGAACATGTCCTATTTATGACTCATTTCATTGTACAAGAATATAATTATTTACTAAAATGATTAGGCTGGCTTCAAAATTTTAGGAGAAAGATATCATTATTATACTCCAGAGTATTTTTCCCTGAAGGATATGTGAGGAGGTAACTCACACATGTTACTTCAGCACTTCACTGCCATTACTACTGCAGATACAGACATAAAAAACATTTAGTTCTGCCCCATTCATCCACCAGCAGAACTGCCAATCATCTTTCAAACTCAGAATCTTAACGGATACAAATGTTTGAGGCCAGATTTTGCATTGCATCCTACAAACTGAATCTGATATGAAGTTTAATGAAAAGGAAAGATGGAACAAAAGGCTGTCCTTTTGTAAGGTTACCTGAACATTAAGAGGCTGATTATGCTGTCCGCAGTCCAACACGCATAAAAAGAATCACACAAAACTCAGAACAAGCATTTGCTGGAGTGAAATGTAGCTAGTGCAAAACAGAGATGTCTTACCTGAGGTAAGTCTGCCTCAAAGCAAAATCAAGTCATCTGAAGGAAGAAAAAGAGTTTTGGGGAGGGGAAGGAAAAGGGGCCCCTCGCCCCATCCACAATCCACCCCAGAAGGTTTAGTGATATCAGCATACCTGGTGGTACTGTGAAGCCTTTGTGGATGTGTGAGCATCATGAAAGTTCTGGATGGTCTTTCCTATGCAACAGTGTAGTTTGTTCATGTAGGTCTTGGAGGAAACATTTATGTGTATGACCTGATCGCTCTTGTAAAACCTGTCATGTCATCTGAGTTTACCCTGCTGTGTTCACTGCACAATAACAAAATATTTAGCCATTTCCCACCATTATGTCACAACACTAGATAAGCTGTGTTTTGTCTGCAACAAAGTACGAGTTAATTACCCAGCAGAAACTGAGGGAGACAAAGAGAGAAAGAGAAAGCGAGCCAGAAGGAGACAGAAGGAAGCTGCAAGCTGCAACAGTTATGTCATTTGATTCCCAGCTTTAAATACACCCTTTGAAGTGGAACAGGTTTTTTATGTTAAAATAAACTGCTTTTCAGTGTTCATCATTGTTTACGATTGCAAAAATTACTCCACTTGAACTCTAAACTGGATATTCAGCATTGAAAAAAATAGTGGAAAATTTATGTGCAGCCCCCCACCATTCCCACAGCTCCCATGCTGCATTCAACACTTACTAGCTGCAGCAGTAGTGTTACAGTAACAGCTGACAGTGTTTTGCAGGCAGTTTCTAAACTTTATCTTGACCGCTACAAACCATGGGCCCAGTGGTATAACTCCACAACTGACAAGTCTGAAATAACTACAGAAAAAAATAATGTACCATCTTTGTGAACTTAACTTGTCAACAAGATCTTCAAGAGACACAGAAGAGAACACGCCATTGTGAACCAATAAATGCTGGTGCTGCCAAGCTGAGTTTCAAAGCAGTCTCCATTCTTCTGCCTCCTACACCTCATGGAATTAGACTATAAATACCAAGCAGAAATGCAAATAACTTTCTCACCAGAAAGTGAGTTTGCATATGTTCCATACTTGGGACACCTGAGGAAGTTTGGTAACTTTGTCAACCAAATCCACATAATCTATTATTTTGTTAAAAACAGAAAATTGAAGAAGAGGAGGCATCTCTAACCAACCTCTCAGAATGATGGGTAATGTCCACATGGAACCATGGGAGGACTTCATTGTTCTTTTTCGACCGTGTAGATCTTGCTTCAGTATTTAAAGGGTTCACCCTTGCTGCCTATGAGATCTCCAGGACTCTTTGTAGATTTATTAAATCTGTGTCAGAATTGCCAAAGTTTTATCTTCCAAATGAGAAATAAAGAGGTCTGTGTGTACTGTACATTAACAAATGATGAAGAGGACCTCACCAAATGCCTGCTGTGTATTTGTGTTTCTGTAAGCAACAGCTGTAAATTATGGATTACAAACTTTGTGCGGTATCGAGCCTTAATTCCGAGAAGCATTGAACTGTACTGAAGCAGGATAGGAAGCAGTTGTTAAGTTTAACTAAATTATGTAATGGTATAAGCTGCATTTTCAAGAACAAAACCCCAAACAACAAAGGTAATGAAAAATGGACAGGCTTATACATATTTCTTCAAAAATATCTCCGTGAAGGGATAAAACACCAGTTTTAGAATAAAATCTAAGGTAGGACCTCAAGGTACAGTAAAATGTAGTTCTGTCACTTGTTCCAGGAATACCAACAATTGGCTACAATCACCTTATCAAAGTGTTGTGATTAACAAGATAGAAAGCTGCAGTGGTCAAGTAAGATGAAATGCTAGCAGTTTCCCAGAGCATGGGTTCAGGAAGATATCATTTGTCATGCTCAGCATTGCTATTACAAAGCTGCTCTGAGATCAAAATCCTGATTGTAATCCATCAAACCAATAACCACAGTGAGTCAAATGGCTGAGCCATTGTGATGACACAGCTGGCTGCAGGGATGCTGCTAGGAATTAATACGTGAAGCTGCTATCAGTGTGTAGAAATCCCTGGATGAAGGGAAAAGCAGCATGATAGCTGCTAATAACAATAATACAGGAATGATATCAAAAGGGATATTAAAAACAAACTCAATTGTGTCACACTGATTTTTGAAGGAGAAATATTTAGGCTTGCTGCTCACAATTTAAAGAAAAGGTGTGTAGGGCTCTACACATCTCTTCACCTGATACGGGCAGAAAGACAAAAGTTCTGTTCCCAGTCCGTGCAGAGCAATGTGAGTGATTTCCCCATCTCTGCTCTACCCCTGTAGCTTTCACAGCAACTAGCCACTGGCGGCTACAGTCACAGGGTGATGTTCAGGATGGGAGTTCTGAGCAGAAGAATCAGCTTGCTGGACAATTCAAACTAATTGGAAACTGCCTTCCAGGTGGACTATAAGAATACTACTGTCATGGGGGCCACTGCTCGCACCTTGGCTCCATCTTGCCTACTAGACAGGGCATGAGAGAACTACCTGAACTGGCAGTGCAAAAGCAATCTGGCACTTTTGCCTCCGTGAAAGCAGAATCAATCCGACACTCACCAACATTCTGGCCAAACCCTGCTTAGCTTACCCCAGGAAGTCACCTCAGAGAAGCCTTCAGTGTGATAGAAATCCAGAAACAGTATTCCCCCTCTGGTTTCTGTTTCTTCTCCCATTTGTCACTTTCACGCTTTACCTCCATTCCATGGGATTCTTGCTTTAGTGTACCTTTATTTTTCTCCATCTAAATATAGCAGCTCTTCAGCCTTTTTGTCTGCTACAACCTTGGCTGCCTTTAATGGATCCTGCATGAAATTAGGCCTAGTTTCCATTCTAATCAACTTTAGTGACTTATGCTTTTAATTAGCCTTTAATATTCCTCCAGTTTGCATAGACGGTGCATTATAAAGAGCCCTTCCCAAGTGTCATTGTGGTTTCAACTTGAGAGGAAAAAACATTTCACAAATGGTATTTTAACAAATGGAAATATAAGCAATTTATCATAAACCATTATGATTTTATTCTCTCCAGCTGCAACAGCAGACGTGTTAATATATTTTTCCAGTTGAAAAAGTACCATGTGATTTATTATTCCATAAGGAGTAGGGGTCCAACAAGTCCCCTACTTGGACACAAACTCTATGGGATTCTCAACATACTGTAAATTGCTGGATCTGAGTAACCCCTCTCCAAAACCACAGTGGGCCTCTGACTGCCTTGCATGCACAGATTTAACAGGTTAATTGAACAAATTATGCTCACTTCAATAGCCCCTTTGTGTTCACGATTTGACCCACAGAAGAGCTCTGGAAGTTTAAAGCACCACATAAGTGGTAAGTATTACTGGGTCACATTTTGAGGTTCAGGATCAGTTGTTACTTAATGTTTATTCAGGCAAACTTCCACTGAAGTAGAGCACTGAATCAAAAACCCAGTAAGAACCTCTGAATTTCATCCGTTATTAATCATTTGAAGTATCAATCAAATGTAACATTCTCTGACATTTTTTACTCTTACCTGATTAAACATCATTACAAATACAAGATATTCAACCCTCACTTAAAAAGTGTGATTCATTGCCAACCAACCTGCTCATCTCTGGTGGAGTGAACCGAGAAGTTTCTGTGAGGGTTCTTGAAACAATCTTTCATTACAGTTACAATTATTGTCAGTTCTTGACTATATTTAACAACAATTACAATGATCACTCCAGAAAAGAACTCTGGAAAAAAACACATATTCTAAGAATATTAACTGTATGTATACCAGCAACATTTTTAAGACATCACTGAGATCTTTTCCCATCATATCAGATACAGCACTGCCATTAAATATACTCACAAGTGGTTCAGAGCAGTGGGAGATTTCTTTGTATTGATATGAGTAGTTCTCTTATTAATTCACATCTCCTATACAATTTGTTTATTAATGTATCTGTTTCCCACTTGTTATTTGGAATAGATGAATTTAGAGACAAGTAGGGCACTAAAATTTTGAACCTAGCTAAAACACTTTGCCCCATGAAAATAACAGATAAATTCATGGGCCCACTGGCATTAATGCCACCAGGATTTTACCCTCTGTGTCCTGGCAACCTGGCAGTTTGCCGCACCAGCACTAAAGGTATATTTGCCAGCCTCATGGTTTTCAGAAGTTACTTGCTTGGTAAAGCAAAGCATGCTACAAACTCGTTTCTAGAATTTGAAGATGAAAAGACTCTGCTTCTGTCAGCTGAGGAAGTGACATTTCAGCCAGAAAAGAGCACCTGAAGTTTTTAACGTCAGTGGTACAAGGTCAGATCACAGGTCCATCTGTCAGTCACAGTCAGTAACTGATGCTTAAGAAAGCATGTGACAAGAGAGCAAGCGTGCAGTGCTGCTTCTCCAACAATCCTTTCCAGTTTCCAGAAATTTTCAGCTTAGGCACCTCTTTTTCTGGTATGGTGGAAATCACTAGGATCAAGATCTTAATGTTTCAGGGTTTGAACACAGGAAATGCCAAACCATACCTGAGTGTTTAACTTTATACAGGTGACAACTCCTGAAGTTCAAATAGTTGCCTGGGTCAAGGCCAGACTCCCATACCCCCTGCAGAACTGAAAAATTAAAGCTTGAGAGACAATGAGAGGATAGGCACATTTTTTTCAATCTTGGCTGATTTTGCTCTGAGGTTGCCAGAGTTTGAAAGAAGGCAACCCTAGACCATGTTACATTCTCAGTGTTTACAAAAGCCATCTTTACCCAAAGGTATATTCTGGAGAAATACTGAGCCAGACTCTGGAGATCTTATTCATTCTACTGCAAATCTCAGAAGAACTTTAACAAGGTTTTACACAGGTATTATAATATTTCAGCCTAAGGTAAATAAAACGTACAGGGAAAAACTTTTTTTTGTCCAGTCCTAGGAAAGGAAATAACCCAGCTTCTTAGATCAAATCTAACCCCTTTTAAGGCAAGTGACTTTAGTAAGTGAGAATTTTATTCCCAATTCCCGAACACAATAAATATTTATTAATTAGTGAATAATTATCTGTTGCATTGTCTCTTCGAATGCAGGTTTGAGGGACAAAAGATCTGAGGTTCAGAACTTCCTGTACACAAGAAAATACATGTTTTTAAAACCACCAGTAAAATTAATCAGAAAAATTGTTGTCCTGAGTATAAGATAAATGAAGGGGAGAAATGTTTTTCTATATAAACATTAATATGTACACACAAAATTAAAGAAAAAAGAAATTATGACTATTACATACCCAAATTCCAGGGAAAGAACTGAATATGTGAGGTTTGGTTTTTCCTCATATGCAAGGCAGAAAGATTTCATAACAATTTGCAACACATACATAAAATATGGTATTTTCCCATTTTTCTTCCCCCTAAAATGGAACCTGAATATAGCAGAGGTGGTTCTAATCCAGTTCTGCTATTTATCCACTGAGAACGCTCCTTAGAAGAGACAGTATGCTGCAAACCGTCCAACTTAAAAAGCCAAATGATGTAAATCAAATACAGAGCAGCTTTCAGCAGATTTCAATGAAAGCAACTTGTATCACTATGACGTTCTTTCCATTTACAAAATTCTTGTCCTGACCATCTTTTGTTTTGCTGTAACAAAAGCTGGCACATTTGCCATTTGCACAAACTAGAGAATTTCCTGTTTGCTGCATAGGAACTGAAACAAGAAATCACGTAAGGGCCCGTCAGCTCTCCTATCTGAAACACTGGGAAAATACATCAACATAACTTAGTGCAACCTAAACAGACTCAGAACTATCCACCTCAAAAATCATGATGTAGGCATAATCAAAACCGCGAGATTGCCTTCAAACCATAATATCTTTTTAAAATAATTTGTTTACTTTTGATTTTGTTTTTTGAATCTTCACTGTGATTCACAGTACCACTATAATGCATAAAAATACGACTTTAGAACAATCAGAACCAATATTTTCACTTTATCATATGCTGCCAGGAGCTGGAACTTGAAGAAAAACACAATATATTGCAAAAGTCAAAATAAATTGTGAGAGTGAATGATAATACTAATTTCAGGAAAAACTCAGCTGAACAACAACAACAACAAAAGAAACAAGTATCCTTAAGCTAGGCATCTAAGAAATTAGGAAAAAAAAAAAAAAGCAAATCAGCAAAACAGAAGTTTTATCCTGTTGTTATTCTCCAAACAATAATGATATTAAGAATCGGCTTTCCGTAAAAGCAAAAACTAACTGGAATAATCTTGCCTATACTGTAACATTACAAGTCATGTCAGTATGAGAAGAGAATGATAACAGACTCGGAGAAGCAGAATGGGCTCCCAGAACAGATCTGGTCTATCCCGGCAGGTGTCTGTCCAGCCTAGCTGAGGGAAGTTGCTCAGCCTCTCTGGATACTCCAGCATTTCAAAGCCTGCAGAGTTAGACGATCTTTTCTCATATCAGACTACCGTTTTCCTTCCTGTATATTAAACTAATTTTCCCATGTCCAGTCGACAAGGACAACTTATCACTGTTCTCCTTACAATGATTTTAATATTTTGATTTTTATCTTCACTTATCTTTTTTTTTTTCACTTAGCTTTTTTTTTTTCCTCTTGACTAAAAAGTCCCCTTCCCTCACTTTATCTCATAAGCAGTATTTTCTTAACTTTCATTATTATCTCAGCTTTCACAGGCTCAGGTTCTTTGTAGAATTCTCACAAAAGCTTGTGACCTGCTTTATACATGAATACCCAAAAAAGTACATGTACGAACAGCACCGCAACATTAAATAAAAGAAAAAAAAAAACATTTATATTAACTTGTCAGTCAACAGCCTCATCATTGCCAAAAAATCATGATCCCTCCACAACAGTGTTTTTCCTGTCCTGTAGTATTTTTTCCAATCAGATTTGGGGTAGGAAATTTATTGATGTTTATTCTGTAATGCACCTTCCACACGTAAGGCAATATACAAAAACCATGCATAGGATCAATAGCAGCTTTGAATTTTAAACATTTTTAAGTGACTGGAATGTTTCATTTTCTCATAAAGGTGATGAAATTTGAAACAAACTTAAATGTTTTCTCCTCAGAGAGAAGTCTAGGGAGTAGCTCAAAAGCCACAGATACCAAGGAAAGGAAAACAGATTAAAGATTGTCTTTTTGCAATCCACTGAGTACAATATCTTTCAGTCAATGCAGGTGGAGGGTGCAAATTGTATGACTGTATTTTCAATCCACGTAAAATGGAACATAAATCTTTTTAACTTAAAAATATAAGAAGAAAGTAAAAGGCAGAAAAGCTGCAGGGGAGTTTAACTGACCTGAGAACAAGGAATCAACCGTCTCTTCGAGAGCTATGAGAACATCTGAGGCAAGGAGAACTTGGCAGAGCAATAGGTATGAGTAGGTCAATGCAAGGCTGTGGCTGTTCCCACAGGCAAATAAAGGTTACAAAGACTCCTTGGTACTGTGAATTAGAGAGTGAAATTGGTATCCAGCTGCTCAAACCAGTAACCTGAAAGAACTGCTGTGCAAAGATGACCATGGATGTTGGCTGTTGATTTTAATGAAGACACTGAAAAACTGAAGGAATTAAGTGGGTTCCAGTCATGGGGAAATATGACGGTAAAGGCAAAAGTAAATTGCTTACAAATGCCCCAAGAAAAACAAGGCGGATAGGCAAACCATGCAATGAAACAAAGTCTAGAGCTAGACATTATACATGTCAACTTGATTAAAAGCCAGACACACCTTGTCTGGTAGCAAACTGGAACGGGGATGCAGCATCGCCACAGAATCTCCTAACAACAGCTTTTGACAACTAGCATAGCGTGAGCATGTTCTCTGTGCCTGTAAGTCCATTACTTGCCAAGACATGGGCCTGTGTCTGTTGTAAAGGAGATCATCTGGAGATGCTGGACAGATAAGCAACCATAAAGGAGACAGATTTAAGAGACATTTGGGGACTGAATAAAACTAAGGGAAGTACTAGTAACCCTTTCTACTGGCCTTAAATGAACAATTTTGAAGCAGCTGTGAAGAGCTACCACATATACCAAAAAGAAAGCAAGTGAGCTTGAGCAAAACAGATTTTGCTGGTAACATAAGAAAATATGGGCCCCAGTGTGCTAGTGGGAAACAGTATAAAAACACAAATATGACAAGTGAATAGGCCAAGGAGCCACAGCAGCGATGAGATGTGGTTATCACCTGTGGAAAACTGAGTATTCAATGTCCCTGCAGCAAGAAAATTATCCCAAAGGAAACAGGAAATTGGAGTTTGTAAACTCAGATACACAAAGATCAACTTAAAAAAATAAAAAAAGCAGTATGATTCAGGCTTGTACTTAGTCTGGCTGGGATGGAGTTAACTTTCTTCATAGCAGTCCATATGGTGCTGTGTTTTGGGTTTATGGCTAAAATAGTGCTGATAACACACCAATGTTTTGGCTATTGCCGAGCAGCGCTTGCACAGTGTCAAGGCTTTCTTTTTTTTCCACTCTGCCCCAACAGCGAGTAGGCTGGGGGTGGGCAAGAGAATTGGAAAGAGACACAGACGGAATAGCTGGCCAGAGGGATGTTCCATGCCAAGTATCATCAACCTCTGCAATACAAACTGGAGTAGAAGAAGGGTGGAGGTTTGGCTTCCAAGTTGGCTGTTGTTCAGAGACTGGCTGGGCATTGATCTGCCTGTGGGAGGTAGTGAGTGATTTCCTTTGCTTTTTTTTTTTTTCTTCCCCTTCTTTCCTTCACCTATTAAACTGTTTTTTATCTCAACCCATAAGTTTTCATGATTTTGTTCTTCTTATTTTCTCTTTAGTATTTTGCTTTAAGAGAGTTTTTTAAAAAAAGAAAATCAAACCATAGTGTCTGCATCTACTCCATCTACCCAGACTTGCAACCGCCATTATAGGTAGAAGGGAACCTGCCTGGGGTTTTCTTCACCCATTTCCAAGAATCCTTCAACATCCTATACTGGTCAGTTTTAGAAGCATTTCAGCTACACGTATGACTATTATAAAACCCTAAGTCATAAATCAGCAAAACAAATTATTCTCCAGTGGTGTATCTAGTTCTACACATTCTCCATAAAAACAATGAACATATTACTCATGTAGAAGGAAAATAAGAGAATTCACAAAAATAGAAAAACTAATAAAATATCTCAGCAACTAAGCTCATGTCCTTGACATGCAATCAATAAAGTTCTTTATGATGACCCAATTGAAGGAATAACATTTATAACAAGAATAACATAGTATGACATGGTTGAGAGCCATCAGGGATTCTTTTAGTGCTGAGAAGGAAGAAATACAGTGTTTATACTTCGAACAGATAAATATTTGGCAACAAAAAGGGGAAGAAAGAAAGAGTGGAAGATTTGAAGAAGAAGGGGGGAAAAAGGTATCAAACATAAATCCTTTAAATTGTAGGAGACTGAGAAGTAATGCATGTTTCACCATTTTCCTGTATATAATATTCTCAAAGAAATCCTTGTGAAAAGATTCAATATCTTAGATTTCATTTCAGCAAATGCTTTCAGGCTGCTAATATAGGTCACATACATTTGGCACCCTGGGCCAGCCTACAGCTGTTTGCCTAACACAGCAAATGGAGGCTGGTGTTCAGTTCTGCAGCAAATTAGAGAGCACATTTCACATTCAGACTGTAAATTGCCAACTCCTGAAGAACAAACCAACTCTCCCATTTCCAGTACATTTAGCTAGCAGTTGGTTTCACTGGAGACCTGATATAAGTGAGATTTCTTCTCATATCCTCCAGCTAGTGGGTTCAGGAGTATATAACCTAATCTTAAAAAGCTTATGTAACAGTTTTAATAATTCTTAAATCTTGTTAATCTCTGGGACTTAAACTGATGGAACTCATTGCCAAAGGACACTATGTAGTATACAAAAGCATACTTACTTTTACTGATTTAAAATATCTATATTATATATGTAGATATGCAGTCTCATCTACAGTTCTGTTCTTTTAATTCAAAGAATAGGTAAATACCTAAAACAATAAGATTTAATAATAACAATAATATTTGTCCAGTAGCATGCAGAATTTCTTGGCATAGGGAAAAATCCCGATATTGCGTCAGGCTCTGTCCAGAGCAATAGGAAAGCGTTTGCATTTGCAACCCAGCTGTGCTCTCTCCTGGCACTTCAGATCTCAATTTAATTTCCAAGGAAGTTAAACTGCAGAGCTGAGCAGACTGTGTGCTCCTGGGTCTTATCGCGAGTTACCTTTTCTAAACCATTCATTATTTCCGCAGAACAGTAAAATCAAATATACAAGTAAAATCTAATAAATCTATTCCTCAAACAAATTTTAATGCAACTGAAGTTGTAATTGAATTAGTGACTGCCTTCTAAGTAGCCTAACGGGCACAAGTTCGAAATAATTCATACATGTGCTAAATAAAACGGTGCTTCTGGCTTGACATTCATGTCCTTTCCAGGGAAGCAAGGCTTGCTTTGTTTGTGATTTCTGACACAGAGTAGGCACTATATTGTCCATTTATAACACAGTGGTGGAGCTTTTACTACTTTCTTTTACTTTCAAATGTTCCTCTCTCACCTGGCTTGACTGGCAAGGTTAGAGATTTTCTCCTTCAGTCTTGTTAAATTGTCAGCCAAATTACAGAAGCATTTTTCTAAAATAAAGCCCGACTAAAATGTAGTTTCTCTAGCAAAACTATTTTGTGCTTATATCACCTTTCCTTGCAGATCTCTATTTAAATATTAGACAATTATTGTCCTATGTTTACCATAAGCCAGTAACAGTGAAAAATATAACCTGGGAATCCCAGTTCACTGTTATTATACGGTTTTAGACAAACACTGTCTGTCTGTTCCCTCAAATGTGTATATAATACATACAAAAACAGGATACATTTAATAGTGAGATTGCCTAGAAAATATTTTTTTGAATACGTGGAACTGAGAACAGGTTGATTAGGAAAGGACGCAGGACTGGCTGGGCATTGGTCTGCTTCTTCGAGGTGGTCAGTGAGTCCCTTTGCCTAGCTTGTTTCTTTCCACTCTTCACTTCCTAAGCTGTTTTTATCTCAACCCGCAAGTTTTCTTTATTTTGTTCTTCCTATTTTCACCCCCCATGCCACTGGGATGACACTGGGGGAACAAGCAAGCAGCTGTGTGGCAGCTTGGCTGCTGGCTAAGTCAACAAACCACAGGAGTGTGTGTGCTTACTTTTCCACCATGCCCAATGAAAGGGTGACAGGCAAGAGATCTAACCACATCTTCTCCCAGAGATCATCCGTTAATCATCGCTATCAATTCATGAACTCATGATAAGCTCGGTTTTATTCAACCTGTTTTTTTCTCTTTGTTTAGAAGTTTAATTAAAGCATAATTACTTGCACTATGCCATTTGTGACAGTATGAGCTGATTAGCTTGTAAAGCCCTGATTAGTTTGGGGCTATCTTAGTGGAAAACTATGAATTATAATGGAATATGCAGATGTGCCTGCAGAGGTACTTATGACATAAACCAAATGAATTTTATATATTAAAAAATATATAAATCAAAATGAGAATATTTTGTAATTGAAATCTACTACAGATAGAATAGATGACACTATGAATTATTATGCAAATCTTCTCAAATCCACACATCATTTCATAACCAGAGTATCTTTCTATTTTCCAGTACAGCAACTTTGTTCTCACAAAGGGTCACTCCTTCTGCATGCTCCAGCTCCTAGTGATGGATTCTCAACATACCTGGCTGATGGGAGAACACCATAATGTTTGTAAACGTTTCAGCAGAACTGCTTACCAGTGGATTACTTTACAGCATACACATCCTGCCTGTCAACACAGATCAAACTCAGAACAGAAAAGTTTTGCGTTTTATAGCTGACTGCTCTGCTCACTGAACCACGGGTGCTCTCAGGCCAGGACACAATGGGTGGACTGACCATAACTTGGTGGGATATTTTCTGCAAGTCCTATTGGATAATGAGATTTTGGAACAGAAAACATAGTTGTAGCAAATGTTTTTAGTCCCTTTTTGGAAAGGGTTATACTCTATTGCAGTACTTTAATTTGTATTTCTGGCATGTTGATTTTACCTCTGTTGCAACATGGCATGGAACACACAGATGGAAAAAGAGCATCAACTTGCTTTCAGCCCAACATCACAAAGTCACTCAAGATTACTTCTAAGTGACCAAAGTGATTAAAAATGTGATTAAAAAAACTAGTAGTTCAAAGTACTCCTTGGGCAAGACAGACTAAAATATACCAGGAAATTTCATAGTGAAAAATTGCAAGGAAGGAATGAGCTTTGGAAGAAGTCATAGGACTCTTCACCTGGCTGAGGTCTGCTGTTGAAAGACCTAATATTGCTGCCACTCCACTACAGCAAAGAGCACCGAATCCCATTCAAAAGGATTCAGGGCTGCTTATGCAGACAAAGCTCCCTTTGATGACAGAATCAGGAGTACTTTTCTTCTTTGACCACAGAATAAACTATCCATTACTCAGTGTTTCTCAAATTCCCACCACATTCCTGCTTCAGATATCAGACTCACAGGCTGCAGTTTATAGTGGTCTAAGACACTTAGTATTTCTTGTAGAATTACATGTTATTTCATGTGAATGCGAAGTGACTTTATGCCGTGACTAATGCTGGTAGAACAAGAATACACAATACCTGAACAACTTGCTGCCCCATGACTCCCACAGCACAAACTATTCACTGGGTAATGCCGGGGCACTAAAGCAGCTGGGGGGTGGGGGGAGAGAAGGGAGAACACACACACAAGGGAAAAGCAGGGTCTCCTCAATAAGGAAAACATTTTCCTATCGTCATTCTTGAAATGAATAAAAGTTTATGTTACACCAGGGTCCAAATGGCTATGTGAAACATCACCAAACTGCATCTCTGATGCACCACTGGCCAGATCCTACACTGTGTCAGTATGAAAAAGCACATCGGAAACTCCATGACCTCCCTATAGCATAAACACACACAAGTGGCACAGGATCCCTGACCTGCCGAGGTAAATGCCAGGAAATGTACCACTGACCTGCTGCTTACAAGTGGAGGCCAGTGCAGGGATGCACTGCTGATAAGCGCCATCACTCCTGCGGACATGTGCATTCTGGACACTTGTGTTTCCACAGAGTGAAACCTACTCAAATTCTTTATTCCCACCACCTCTTTTCTACAAGCCTCAAGTCCAAGCAAACGGAAATCTTAAGGATTTGTCCTATTATGTCATGAGAATGAACTAAACTTAAGGATTTACGCTGACTGAGAGAGTCCAGTTCTTGTTTTCTTGAGAGTTAAGCACTCATTTTTTTGCATGGCCTGGCAGAAACTTGCAAAGCAGATCACATATATGAGTAGGACAATCCAGTTCTCAGGATCTTCTTTCACAGAGGTACCCAAACATGAATCTATTGCTAAGTACCCATTTTGGCAATGATCTATTTTATTTTATTTTTTAAAACGGAAATTCATCTTACAGAACGTGATCCAACAGTTTTTTTCATGAGATCACTCCCCTTCATAAATCGACTTACATGCTTTTGCTATTAGTATTATGATAAGAGAACACAATATCCTCTGAGAGTGTCAGCTTGTGGAAAAGAATGTAGATCCACTGACTGTTTTGGAACGCGGTGGATTTACAGCAGCTGAACAATTCGCTGTCCTCCAGCAAAACTGTTGCAAAGGTCACAGATGCGCATATCCAGTACAGCATCAAACAATGCCTGCACTTCTATTTTAAGCTAGATTCCTTGTAGCTGCTAAATTCACAGTAATTCATGTTGTATTATGTAGCACAGATTACTATGAATCTAGTGCCTATGTACGCACATATGGTGTAACCCTGGTTACATTACTACTAAATCAGTCTTTTAACTGGGCCTAAGAATAGGTTACAAACTGCAGCTGAAAAAATGTGTCATGAGACGGCTGGTTTACATTTACAGAAATCGGATTTGTTTTATTAGCCTTTTCCAACTAAAGCTCATGATGTGCAATAGGAATGATACACTTCTGAAGTGTTCTTCATCCACTATTTATTCTTTTTCACCAACGACATTTGTGGATTTCTTCTTTAAATTTGACAGCAGTTAAATTATCTTCAGAATTGCCCTACTTTCTAAACATGTGAATGGCACTTCTCCTATGGAAAATATTTAGTAATTTCAAAAGACTATGTAGCATTATGGATATAGATATTAATGTGTAACCTGAGGTTCTTCCCTCCCCCATTGTGAGTAACACAATGAGGTCAGTTTTCAGCTCTGTTGGAAAAATCTACTACTCCATCAGAAACTCAGTAAGAAAATTAACATTTTGATCATCTATAGATTTAAGTTGCTTACTTTAGGGTCTGATACAAATCATGATATTGAATTCAGTGGACTTTGGATGACATCATGAGCCTCATTTAGTCTTCTACTGACTTAAAGCTATTCTCTATTTCACGTGAAATCTTTTGCATTTTTTAATGCCACTAAGTACATTGCATAGAGAAACCAATAGATTGCTTTTGCGTCATTATATTGCATACAGTTGTGAAAGAGATTTTATAGAGTAATGCAATCACATGATAACCAGTCGGGCATAATAAGTCAGCCTCCCTGTCAGCACAATTATCCCTGTTTCAAAGCAGAAATTCCTTCTATTTTCTTTTAAGTTCAAATGGATTCCTGCTAAATGCTTTCCTTTTTTACTTCCCTAAATGGACAAATATTTTTCTTGCTATACTCAATGACATAATATTCACAGCAGAGTGAGGGAACTGCTTTGTGTGTTATTTTTTTTATTAAAGAAAAGTCCTTNCCAGAGAACAAAAGTTTTGGGGCTGGAGAAAGAAAGGTTGAGGCTTGATGGGCCTAATTTTTCAACGAATTCCCTCACGGCCAGAGAGACAGACAAGAGCTCTGAAGGAGTCTCGATCTATTTTACTTAGTCACAGGGAATTCTGTGTAATGGACAACTTAAAATAAACACTTGAGAGGAAAGTACAGTGTATAAATCAGGAGAAGGACAAAATAAACAAGTATCTTACAGAGCCCTATAGCACAGACCTGTGGCAGCAGCTATGGTGGAAACTATTCTCCATGGAATTCAATAGTTTGGGCTTTGGTATGTTAAAGGGCCCTTTGTCCTTCAACAAGTTTTGAGGGTTATCTGAAGAATACATTATTCTCTGGTATTTTTAAGAATCCTATCCTATCCTATGCTAACACATCCTGTTCTTAGGTCTTCAGAAGAAAAGATAGTCTTAGTCCAGTCTGATCACAGACACCCCCAGAGGAAAGGCAGTTCATATCTAGCAAACTTCTTTGTATAGTTTCCAGTCCAACAACGGACTCCTCTCTGCTTATCATTAAATGATAACATCAAAACACAGCATTCTTACATCTTGTAAGTTACTCCAAGCAGATTTTTAACTGATCATCCTCTTTCCTTATGTCTTCATTATCAACAGCACAACACTTCAATCCAGAGGAAGATGAGTACTCGGAGGATATCAATGTGCTAATTTCTCTTCAGTGCATTTCATTAATGAGCTGGTTTGCCTGTCAAACAAGTCTACCACATAATATTTGTCCAGGAAAACAATTGCAAATGCAACCCCATAGCTTCAAAGCACACACTAAACCACCTATGTAAATATGGACATAAGCAGGACATAATTTAGCAGAAACGTACATTACTGCCAGGGTAAATGGTCTTAGTGAAGTGCACTCTCAACAGCACATGGATAATTCTTGCATACTTCTATGGTCATTGATATGCTGTTATATTCACTTGCAACAACACCCATGTACCTATCTTATCGCAACACACCAATATCTTTAATAAGCCTAGGAAAAACAGAAATAGGAAGTTAGTTACTAACTTGTACTAGGTCTCCTATTTGCTCCTGTAAACCTCATTTCTTATACTCAAAGGTGAAATCATGTCCTTTTGATAGCAAAACAATAAAAGTCCACCAAAAATATTATGATGCAAGCAGCAAAGTCTACATGTGCAGACATTTTGTGAACTACCAGAAGAGGAGTCAGACATTTCAGAAACCTTCACAAAAAACACACGGATCCTGGGGTTGCATGGTTTATGTCCCCTTGAGCATTACACAATGCATGGAGTAAACCACTGCTAAGATGCAGGGTCAGGCTCTGATACCTCAACACCAAGTTTTTGTTGAAAGTATGCAAAGATTGTGACAGTATTTTCTTCCTGTACTACTTCCCATGTTTAGTCCATGTTACTCTTTTACAATGTTTTGTGGCTTATTTTCCTCCACACCTTCTCTGCTCAGTGTTTTATCTATAATCTGATGCTTTCCTGCACAGTCCCTATCATGTCCTGCAATTTAAACTAAAACCTGCAGCAATCACATAGCATTTTTTTTTTTTTTTCCAGAAAAGAAACTTCATCCAGGTCCCTGGAACCACACTATCCAAATTACTTGACAGTCCTGGAGTAAGAGCTGGATAGCTGGAAATGTCTTGTGTGCCTCAGCCATTGGAACAGAGCTGTCATAACTGGACCTCAGAAAACACTCACCGGTGTGATTCACTCTAATTTGAAAGCTATGCCTCCTCTGGCAGGAAGACACAAAGCCTATTCAGCTACCTTTTGAAATTATCTTCAGCCACTACAGACTGCTTAACAAGAAGACCATCAAGACTCTCTGACCTATTTTCTCCAAGAACCATGAACTAAGCAGGACTTTGTAAAGTCATTCCTGCCTTATTCAGAAACACTGGCTCTAGGTATGCTCCAGTTACACTGTATCAGGGGACCTCATGCCAGTAGGATTCTCCTTCCAAATGTTTACAACAGGGTTTCAGTTTTATCAATTAGCCATGTCCTGGCTGGGCAGAACCTTCAAACAAGTTACCATTTATTTGTGTTACGCTATTCACGATACTTGGTACAAGATTTTTTTTAAATATCTCAGCTTTTTTCTCCTTTCTCCTTGTACACTCAACTTTCAAAGTGATGTGTGCTAGTCTGTTTTCAGTTATTTAAGAAAAGTGTCATACACAGTACAGTATCAGGCCAGTTATGGTTTACATCTGTGAACATATGTGACTACATTCTTTCGCTTTAAGTAAACAGTGAGCAGCAGTGTAGTTCATGACCTTCTGGAAAAACAGTCACCACTGGAAAAAATTAGCTAGTAGATAGCTTTATGTGATTGTGACTCCAATTCATTATGTCAAAGATGGAAAAAAAAAAAAAAAGAAAAAAGAGCCTGTCAGACCCTGCTGAGGCAAACACACAGGAATTATCACACATTCATATGCACTCCTAAAATAATCTCAGAGTCTAGCTTCTGGGAGTGGAGGTGGTAAATTCAAATTAAGGCTGAATCCCTGGACAAAGTCCATCTCTGATGCAACTCACTGGAGGCCACAGAAACCGCCAGAGCCAACTAAGCAGAGCAGCCTGACAGCACACATGGAAGATGCGGTTCTGTGGCCAGGTGCAGTCAGCACTTTGCAGTGGCACCCCTGCACACAGCTGAGGGAAATCCAGCACTGAAATGAAGACAGGCTTTTGAGTATCTGTACGCTGAAAAATATGCGACTATCTTCCAATCTCTGCAAGACACCAGAGCACTGACTAAGCAGAATAAGCCATAGCTGCAGACAGTGGCTTGAAGCCTCAAATCCAGATTTCTTTTTTCACAACAAGATTTAAATCAGAAGGTAAGGTCCTCTTTCAGTTAAGTCTTTGATAGATCTTCTGCTCTCTCGCTTGGATGGAAGAAGAGATTTATTAAATGTTAATTCCACCATTTTTGTCTCAGCACCCTCTCCCATATACTTCTAAAATGGAAGGAAAACTGTCTGATCAGTATCCATTTAAATTACTCTTCTCCACATTTATGAAATTTCTAGGAAGGAAACCAGAGAGTCAAGTAAAATTCTCCAGAGCTCTGAAGTGAAGCACATGTACTTGCCAAGGGTCTAGTTGCCTACACAAGGAAGTTGCACATAAATTGAGGACAAATTTTTAAACTTCCTTTGTCCTACAGACAAGTAAGCTTGTATCCCATCCCATCTCCCCCTCCCCAGGCACACACAGCATTCGCCGTTCTGGGGAAGAAGCACATTGAAACATTCACCCTCCAGCTTGTATTGTTCATTTTCCTGCACAGAAAATTTATGAGATTAAAGTTAAGCTGACACTCACAAAAAAGCTGTTGGCAATGTTACTGGAGTGTGTCAGCAAGCCAGGTAAGTACCACATCCAAAGGTTCTCATACTTTGTTGGTGATAAAAGTAACACCACCTTCCCCTCCCCCATGGAAAATGTAATGGCTGGAGACAGTTTCCAGCCAGCTGACACTTTCATCCAAGGAAAATGCTTTGATAGGGAAAACAGCTGCTAACATGGATTTCTGCAGTGTTCATTGCACCAAGTACGGTGTCAACAGCCAGGACTACCTTGGATGCAAAACTATACAGCTCTTCCTTTTCCCTTGATGCTTTGCTTGCAAACGTGGAGAATCAGCAGAGAGACCTGCAGTTCTGGAAACTGCACTGCAGACTTCCTGCCAGCTCACAGGAAGGCTCCAGAGCACAGATCTGCTGCAGGTCAGTGACACGCTTAAGTTGCAAGCTCCTGCAAGTCCTCTGCTCTTCCAGGAAAGGGGAATGGTTTTGCCATTGCTATGCTAGGGCCCAGTCTTCTCTGACAATCATTTAGCTTCTGGAGATAACGAAGGGACAAGTTTTATCAGCAGGCTCTGCAAAGAAACTAGGTGAGTGATGGTCAACACTAGCCCAGAGAGGGTAGAGGTGTTATTCCCCTATCACCTGGGTTATTAAATAACATTCCACTCTGTAACCAAACAGCCAATCTACAGCAGCAATAAACATACACAGAATTTTTTCTTGTCATGTATAATCTCACTGATGCCTCAATGTTGCCATATTAAAGAGATGGTATGCAAATTCTCTACACCTGAGAAAATAGGAAAAACTAAAATACAAAAAAAAAAAAGATGGAAGTGAAACCTATAAACATTCCAGAAAACAAATAAATAAATAGAAATCTGACATCTGCTAACAATTGTCACTCACATTTGCTAATTTCGAATTTGGCAGAAATTCCATTTCCAGCACTGTTTTCCTGTATTCATACAGCCTTATTCATCTCTGAAGCCAAATAACTTTCCCTCATTTCAGTCAGCAATGCTGCATGATGTGGGACCCATCAGTTCTGCCACGTTTTTTTATTTAAGTTTTCTGTCCAGGTAACAGGCAGCCCAGCTTCCAGTTCCTGCCTTTTGGCTTGTCCACAGTCCCCACACGCTCCCCCTTTCACTCACAGCTGTCTCACGTACCGCTGTCTCACTTCTTGCTCAGTGCCACGTGTAGTTTTATAAACTGGCAGCTCTGCTACAAACAGTCCTTGTGACTGCAGTCTTCACAGAGCGGCCTGACAGGTCAGCCTTTGCTTTAGAGGCAGCTGCCTTCCATAGGCTCCTCTGGTCCTTGGCAGCCTCTGACAGACACTTAGTACAATTCACCTTCAAGCTTGCTCCTGTCAGCCCCTAAAGCCCAGCTGTACCTGAGCATTGCAACTCAGCAGTCCACTGAGGTACAGGGAGAAAGCACAAGATATTTTTCTTAATTACCACATGTATTCCTAGCTTCTCAAAGATGAGAGAAGATTAATGCTAGTTTCCATCAAGAGCTAACCACATGGATAACACCTTTGGTTAAGGAAATTCCTGACCTGCAAACTGCTGGAGGATGGGAGAACGTATGGGAAAGCAGTGCTCTGCTTGCCTTGTTCTCCTACTCCACTCTACTGCTATGGGTCACTGACAGGTTTCGGTGCAGGGGGAAGACGGAGCAAGCCCACAGGCCATAGCCCAGCTCCACAGAGCTATTTAGTAGGATGCCCTCCCAGCAAAGACCTGTCAGATACTAAAGAGACAAGAACAGACATGACAATTTTAGCCAAAAAGCCAATAGGCTGGATGGACTTTTGGTCAGATGCAGCACTGACACAAACTGTTCTGTTTTGCTCCAAGGCCTCTGGAACTTCCCTGTTAGAAAGGCTAGCAGGAGATCAGGCGATGTCTTCCTCTATTTGCTGTGTTTGTGACTTTCTACTTCCTACCAAAGCTTTGCTATTGCAAAGCACTTCTGGGCCTAGAAACTGCAGCAAGCAAACTTTATCCAGGAGGCTAAAACCCATCTGAGCTCTTTCACCACACAGCCAGCGTCAGCTGCAATCGCCCATTCTGCTTCGGCTGCCTGTTCCTGCAGAGTATCATTGCAAGAAGACAGTCATGCCTAATACTTCTTCCCAGCACTAAATAAATAAAGTCTGTCTGTAACTTTCATTAATCACTCAAATTCAACTTAGTTTTACTGGATGACTTATGATCCGTGGGTTTCTTTGCTACAACTCTTCAAAAAGCAGGGTAGATTTTGCCTTATGAAGTTATTTACCTGACCTTTAGAAAAGAGATATCTGAATACTACTTTGACATGTGTGAGCTGGCTGACACTCTTTACAAAAAAAACACAAATCTCTCATCCTAGGGATATTTCTGATATTTTCATTCATACACCTTTTCTATGAACAGTGAATTCCTACACAGTAAGGTATTCAACCCTCTGCGTCTTTTCCTTTTCAACTGTGATTCAGATTGCCATTGGCAGAATCCCCTGGTAATAGGAATGTGTCAGATATTAAAAGCTAAAATAAAAATCAGTGAATGCTCCAACTAAATCGGAGCAACTAAACAAGCACATCAAACACAGTGCTGTCTACTCTAAAGGTCAGAGTTTGGTTTCATAAGAATTTTCTCAATGCAATGGGAATCACATATCTAAACACTGTTTTCTATTGCATGCCTTTAACTTCCAGGCACAGAAGTCCTTTCTGTCTCACGCAGCTGACACACTTTAAAAACACTTTAAAACAGTGGCAAAAATATTGTAAATGCAAAATATATAACAAATCAATCATTAGGTGTTTGCCAGAACATAATCTTCATTCCAAAGAAAAGAAGAAGTTCAGCCCACTGGATAGGACCCTGTTAGGACACTGAAATCCACGACAGGAACACAGATCAGCTCTCCAGTCTGCTAGCCATCAGACGATACTCTCAGAACTGTAAACAGGCAGAACGTTAAGTGGATAAAGATGCAAGTAAGTACACATGGGATTTTTCAAAAGCAAAACCAAGCTCAATTTCCATGGATGTCAATAAGAAGCAAGCAACAAATGTGTTTTTCAAATGCAGTGAGCAATTTACCTGCCTGTGTATCTTTCAAACTTAAGTAATCCCACTTGTGAAAATAGTTTTTCAGAACTGACTTTGGGTTAGTTGTGAACTACACTTCAGGTGCAGTGCACTTTGAAAATCAAAGTTAGTCACGACAGGAATAGAGGAACTGATGGTAACTGTTTCAGAGTGGAATTTGTACAAGTTAGGATGCTGACGTGTCCCGAGCCAGATCCTTAGATGGTATAAATCAGCACCAGTTGGACCTTTCCAAGGTCTGGCTTTATACTCTTAAATCTAAAGAATGGAACCCAAAAGGCACAAAATTTGGAATCCACACCTTATTAACAATTTTATGTAATGCCAGGCTTGAGGGATCCATTTTCCTTTTAGTACCCACTGAAGGAGAAAGTGAAAACTAATGTTCCTTTCAGTGTTCAGCTACTGGCAGTTTCTGCTGCAAATTAACCTTCAAGCTTTATGCTACCTAAACACTTAGGTTTGAATTAAATTGTAAGCTGGTGTGTATCGCTCACATGCTTAAAATAGAGGGTAGGCTTACATATTCCTTCATATAAAGCACATCCATATATGTCAAAAAATCACAAGGAAAAAGTGACAAGCCACTATTTTGTGGTGGATGTTATCAGTCCCTTTCTTAGGTATATTGCTATGCATTTCTTAGCAGAGAGCATCTTAGTAGGGAGGGTTGCCCATATGTAAGCATATATGCAAATATTCCCTGTAGAGGAGATGCCAGCCACTGGTCACATGGCCAGCAACTTTGTTGAAATGGAGAGGAATTTTTCAGTAGATGCATTTCTTCCTCTCCCACTGCCACTCTAAACTGAACTCACTTAAAACCTCATTGTACAGCTACGACACATGATGTACATAAAACATACCAGGTGCTTGCTAAATGTGGAATTTAAAACTCATCTTGAACCTGAAACCTGCTCACATTAAAAAACACCCTGGAGGCTTACACAACACCCAGCCTTGCCTCATGCTGCAGATACTTGGCGTTTCTCTCGGTGATACCAGCAGGAGGCCAGCACACCCTCCATCTCACCCAGTCAAGTCTCTTCCCTGTTCTTACTTAAGTTCAGTCCCTGCTCACATGAATGGGAATTCTTTCTAACTGTTAATAGAAGTGAGCTATATTACAACAGTACCTATGAGGACATACTGTGCCAGTTGCTATACACATACTGAGCAGGAAGAAGGCAGCTTTGCCTGGAAGAATTTATGATCCTTTAGAACAACCAAACCAACAAATCTAGGGAAATTATCAGCCGCTTGAAAAAATACACCTGAGGCACAGAGAGATCAAGTAAAAAATGTCCAAAATCACATAGGAAGGCTCATCAAATCCAGGATAGGCTATTCCTTGCCAAGAACACTCAGATCACAACTGCACAAGCTGAACAATTACTTTTACTACTTGACTCTGTTGAAAATGCCCCAAGGTATTCACCTCATGTGCTGTCCCAAAAGGTGCTGTTCTGTTTGCTCAGACAGCAGCCTTTCACTAATTAATATTAGATAAATCTTCAGTGCCAGTCTGAAAATTAAAGCAATTATAAAAAGAAGGAAATAAATGACATCACCATCATCACTTTGTTATCTTATTTGAAAAAGAATTTGAAAAATTATTTACCAAGTACAGTAATTTAATACAAACATCCTCTCTTCAGTCCAACTTTACCAATTGCTCCAAATCCTCTTTGATTATACGCAACAGGAGCCTCCTATTTCACTCATGGACATCTCAGCTCCTAGTATTTAACTGAGCCACAGGGCAGCTAA
This sequence comes from Anseranas semipalmata, assembly GCA_013399115.1. Classification (NCBI taxonomy): domain Eukaryota; kingdom Metazoa; phylum Chordata; class Aves; order Anseriformes; family Anseranatidae; genus Anseranas; species Anseranas semipalmata. The sequence goes on from VXAA01007015.1 coordinate 3,378,145, forward strand.
ATATCTTGGACAAGCTAAAATGACCACGTGTTCAGGCAGAATCCAGGACATTTTCTGTCAACATTTGATTTTAAGGATCACAAAATACCTACAACTTTTTTTCTTTTTTTCCTAAGTATGCTGCTATTACCAGGTTTTGAGTCAGCAGCAACATGTGCATATTTTTCAGAGAGCATTTTTTCCAGTGATTTAATGTCTGAATGAATTCATCGTGAAACACAGAAGTGTCATTAACATTCACCCCAAGCAAAAGAACAGCTTTGCGAGTGTCCACACACATTTGCTTCACTCCAGCCACGGTTCACTACATTGCATACTCATTCACCCAGACTGTTTGGTCCTGGTAAACACCAGACAAGTTTTCCTGGCTCCTGTAGTTATTAAACCAAAGGAACATTTTGCTGACAAGTGTGTAGCTGCTGTATTTCAGAACTCCAGAAAGCATTCAAAGGCTATCTTTGAAAAAGTCTCTTTCATACAAGATCACAAACCAGGTCAGTACAGTAAGGAACAAAACTTTGAGCTCTATAGAGCCTTTCAACAAACCAGGGAAGTGTTTTGATGATGGAAGAAGTGAATCCCCAAGACCTATGCAAAAGCCATGCAGCCTAGAGGGCGATTTGCAACAGACTTCTTCCTACCATTACCTAACATGTATGACTTACCTACATGGCACTGCTGCATCTTTTCAAACAAAAAATTTACAATTGAGAGACATTTTCATGAAACCAAGTTTAATTTGTCTATTTTCCCACAGGCCAAGCTAATTTTATTCCCAACCAACTGCAGCCAGAGACCTGTTCTGCAGTGAGCACAGATCCTCCCAGACACTTCCCAGCGCTCTCCCCAAAATGTCAATAGCATGCAAATGAATTCCACATGCAAATGAGCAGCTCGGCAAATGGTGACAAAAAAGTCCTGTTATTCCAGTTCCGTGACTCAAGAAAAAACAGGGAGCCTCACTACATATACACCACCTTTTATTTAAAACCTATATTAAACATTTAGTGGCCAGATTCAGAATAACACATGCATGTGTTAGTTTGTGTCCCGGTCTATGAGCTGACTTACTAGAAAGCTGGGATCTACTACTCTGGTGGCAACTAAAGGTGGCAAAAGCTGGCTCTTAAAGCCATTAAAATGTAGCTGGATGGATACTGATGATTCAGTTTCTTCTCCCTGTATAAAAACAGCAATAAGCTTGCTCTGAGTTTATATCGGGGCACCGGAATGGGGAATCCTCCTTCTCTCCCCTGCTTGCTAAGCAGGTCAGTACTCATGGCCCCAGTAATCTCCACAGCCTTTCCCTACAGATCCACAGTCATAAGCCAAGAAAGATCTATGCATACCTCTTTTCACTACCCTTCTTTGCATCTCAGAGACCTGCGCTGTGGAAGATCAGTCACAGATCCACACATTCAGTCATGACAAAGCTCTAAATATTTTGTGATGTCCGCATTATAAACTTACACTTTATTGTATAGTTGTACCAAAAACTTACAGTATAGTAGAAGCAAGAAGAGCAATCTCAGATCACCATGTTGATGAATAGCTTTAACTTCCACTGCATACATATGAATAAAGAGGCTCCATCAAGAGACAACAGACCCATAATCTTGTAAAGGAAGCTACTATCAACCCCCGAACTATGAAGATTTCCAAATATAAAACCATTTTGCATAAGAGTTTAAAAAACTACTGGCAATTTGCAGCTAGATTCTGTTCCAGAAACTTAAAAAATCCTCCTTTACAATAAGTACGTCATTTTTTAACATAGTGGTTTTACAGCTCTCAGCAGTTTAATTACATCAATTTTCAGAACTCATTTCACTAGCTGCTCAGTTTACAAAGTTGTACCATAGTACACTGCAAAAATTCAGATATGTTGCATAAGTCCATGCAAAAAAACATTTTCTCCTGTCAAGTCCTAGTAGGAAACAGCAGTTTATTGGGTGACCTGTTCAGCACATCCTGTGCCCTAGTAATTCCCTACTGGTTTCAACAGTGCTTCAGATGCATCAAACATACACCAACAGTTCTCACATCAGGAAAACTTTGGCCATAAAAAAAATCATTCAACTCCAGCTGTTATCAGTGCCAGCATTTCTTTTAACTACTCAACTAAATTCCAGGAAATTGACGTTATATCATTAATTTCAGAGAACAATTTACAGGAGAAAAAATGTGTTTTTCCATCTGAATCTACAACAAGTACTAAAGCTTTAACATTTTTCAGATCCTAATGTCACCTGTTGAAAACAACCAACATTTGCTGGTAACAGAGACCTCGGAGTTCATTGTGCTGTTGCAGAAGTGAATGAAGAACTTAACATTAAGGGGATTAAAGGCAGTCCCAGCTATCTCAAGCTTCAATAACAACAGTTCCTGTATTTTAAGACAATTGCATGCAAAAGTCATGCTAAAGTCTCACTAATCACTGAACTTCAACACATACTTCTCATGAAGATTAGTAAAAAAAATCATACTACTTATGCCAACGCTATACCGAGAACTGAAAAAATGCAGATAAAAATGTTGGTTCAAAAAGCAACAGTCTGATTCAATTCTTGCATTAGCAGGATGTCATGGTCCCAGGATGCAACCTATGTAATATTATTCCAGCAAAAGCAAATACTGAGGCTGATAAGATTCAATTTCAAGAAATCCCCAGCCATTACCACCAAGGGGTTCCAGGAAACGTAGGTATTGATTTCAAAATAAGTGAATTTATGGCTCAAAAAGCTTTTGCTTCCTTTACTCAATTCTTTTGTAAAGGTTAGAGGTTAATTTCAACTCAAGCACAAATCCACAGCAACCACAGTTCCATCTCAGGAGCAGACTTACTAAAGAAGATTTGAGAAGCCTGCCCCTTTCCTCTCAGCTTTTATCACATACAGCAACATACTCCCAGGACATTTGGTGGACATGCTACAGTGGCACTGCATAGCTGTTCTGTGCCTGCACGCACATCACAGCCACATCAAACAATGTAGGTATACTAGGGAAGCAGTCTGCTGGATGGATGTAGACCTTATGGTAGCAGCACTGTCAAAGCTACACAGACGTTCAATTCCTTTCCTCACCAAAGAGATTGTTTGTGTGCGTCCATAATCAACAGATTCATCTGTCCCAAAGTCTTACCAGGAGATGAGCCCCCTCTTCAAAAGAATTGGTATTCACGGCTGTTCGATCTTTACCTTCAAGAGTAGGATATCAACAACAATGGCCTCAGAGCTGTCTGGAGTATTCCAACATCCCAGAGTGCATTAAAGCATTCAACTCCATACAGCAAAGCAGGGTATCTCTCTTGGGTGTTTGCAGAGCTCTGCTATGAAGAGAGTGCTGACAACACCTCAGTGAAGAAAACACTTTGTAGAACAAGACTGAAAGTACTGTGTGACCTTGGAAAAGCCCGGTGTCCCTGGGGAGATGCACAGCAGGAGCACATCTCCCACAGTGCAACGAGATATATTTGGAACTCTAAATAGAACCTAATGTGAAGACATTATAACGCATTTCTTATTTACAGCTAACAGGAACTTGCTTTCATCTCTGAAATCTCATGGGTCTATTCTTCTGTCAGCCTTGCAGAATGTCTAGGAGCACTTTCTTAGATTACTAGAAAACCAGCAGGAGCAAGCCAAACTAAAAGAGGTTTTTGATACAGAATGCTGGTTAATCATTTGTCCATTAAATGAAACATGTAAACAAAGCTTCATAGCAGAGATGTTTGTTAGGAAGCATTTGCTAGCTCTTTAATGTTTGTCATCTGAAAAGTTTTTTTATTCTTCCAAATTGTATCTTGATGATAATTTTGTTACATTCAGCTCCAGAAATACAATTTTGTGGTATAAAGCAACAGCAGTCATTATGAAAGAAAAAGAAATTAAGAGTGGGCTTAAATAGTTTTTGAACTACAGTATTCAATACCTGGTAGCCAAAAAGTATATCTGAAAAAGGTGCCATGACAACTCTGGAATAACTCCTTTCCACCTGGCACATCTTTGGCCATTCCAATATCTTTCCTAAGAAGATTATGGCACTTAAAGAAAGCCATGTTTTGCACCATAACTAAACAAGAATACATCAGTTCCTCTGAAGCCTTTCTTCTAGTACCAGAACCTTCCAAGGTGCGAAGTGAGGTAAAAGAATAAGACAATTTTTTTTTTTTTTCCAAATGCAGAAATAGATTTCATCTGTGGGAAGATTATGAGCAGTCCCCAAAGTTGTTCCATTAAAATGAAAGGATATTTTAGGCTGAGACTAAGCATGTAACTGATCTCCTGTGCAAGTAAAGGTACTGGCTAACAGATAAATAACCAACTCTGTTAATACTGTCATTACAAGAAGAAAATAAAACTCTCTCAAACTCTTAACAACTCTCAGAGAAGCAGTCACATACATAAACCTATTTTACAGAGGCTGAACATCAACGACCATAGGAGCCAAAAGTACCCAGTGTGTGACGAGCTGAATCTTTGGTATGATATAGCTCATGCTGTGAATAAAGCCACCAAACAAGAACATTTTCTGACAGAGCTCTACCAGCAAAATTAAAATCATTTCTTCCTTTCAGCACTGTTTCACTGTGCAGGGCACCACCATGTAACAGTTTTAGAAAATAAGCACAAAAGATAAGGTCTTTAAAGGCAGATACAAGTCTTTTACAAGCTTTCTCAAAAACATTTATGTCCTGACAGATGCTGTGAGTTGAGTGGTAATCATGTTCTGAGCTGAGATAATCACTCAGTAAAAGCATCTTACTCTCAGCCTGTGTGAGGTGATCTGGTGATCCCGCCTGCACATGGCTGTAACTAGCAAGTTCTTTTCTGTTACTAACCCACAGAGCAGAACTGATGATGGACTTGGACTCACTGTGGTTAGTGTACATCGACGTGTCTCTATAAAATCAATGTCTGACTTTCAGTAGCAATTCTACTTTTTCTGTCACTTAAAAAGACCCAGACTTACTGATCTTAGGGATAGCATATTTAAAAAAGATAAACATTTAGACATTTAGGCCATGACTACACATGAATTTATTTATTTATTTATTTATTTTAGTGGCCAAACTGCAAATGTGAGTGAGGATGACATTTAGTAGTGGTCTATCAAGAGGAGAACTTAAAAAAATCCCACTAAATATTCAAGATCAAACCAACGTTCCAGCTTAAAGTAACACATAGTTACCATTGATGCAAAAGGTTAGAGTGTGTTCTGTAAAATGTTAACTGTATTGTTCAACTTAAAATTCTTCAGCCCACCGTAGTAAAGATGGCAAGGCAAGGCCTGTTTCAGTTATGATGTTGGCGGTGCCACTATGACAAATGTTTCCTGTCCTAATGGCTCTGTTAGCTCTTCGCTCAGTATCTATGTTTCTGACAAGTGTTGGTTAACAGGTTTTAAACCTGGTTACTTCAGACAAGACCATTTCTGTATAGCAAGCTGTCTGCTAGCCAGTCACTCTTGATTTGGCCTCTCCTTCCTACAGCAAACTGTGGGATCTCCCAGCACTCTCTCGACTTATCTTAAAGCTTTTCCCTTGCTTGCATGAACTTGCTGCATAAAGTTTTTGGCTCCAGTCACTAAATAAATCAGTCAATGCATCATCAGGAACAAATGCAACAAAATTCATGCATCCTGGAAGTCTTGTACTTTTGCATGTTCAGATACCTTGATCCTACATTGTTGTTTTTTTTTTTTTTACTCACATTCAAAAAATCCTTTCAAAACTTTTCAAAGAAAAAAAGTAAAGACATCTTTTATACTATCAATACCTGCTTAAAAAGAAAAATTTAAGAAGTTAAATTTAAAAATTTCCTCAAACAGCATGCCAGCCCAAGTCCTGTGATCGGAGGTATCTAGAAGAATTAAAACAATCTGGACATTTTGGGCTTCAAATTAATTACCCCTAGCTTTGATTTCAGAAGGAACAAACCAAAAGGAGATAGCAAAATGAAGTACTCTGGAAACAATTTGCTTGTGAGCAACACCCAAATCACATTTCTTCTCTAACTGGGAAAAAAAAATACTTGCACAAGACGATCAACTACTTTCCCGAGCCCCGCTCTGAGCCCCAGACCTCCTCAGGCATTCGCTGCAACACCACCTTCAGCAGATGAGGTGGAAAACTACGTGGTAGCCTCTGACACGTTTTTTCTTGCTGAGAGAGATGTATTAGAGAGAACTCTTGGACGTAAGCTAACCCTAGCACACACCTTGACTTGCATTTACTTTGGACTGAACTTTGGCTTAGAATAGGGTAAGGAAATCTAAAACTTCTCAAAGGTAAATGACTGTTGGTTTTGGCGGAGCCTGAGTTCAAATAAGGTATCAGTAGAGGGCAATGCAATGTATTCTAAAATTATGATAACTTTTAATGACAGGACTAACCTTGTTAGAAAAGTTCCGAGACATTTTGCATTGTGTTATTTTAAAACAGCAAATCCCTAGCTGTCAGAGCATTAACATTCCAGACTCATCATTTGCACAAAATCTATGCATATTTTTTTCTATGAGTTTGCAGAGACAGCCTGAAGAGTTTTTTCTATTTGGCATATCATCCCTGTATCAAGACCTCCACACTTTCTGATCTCTGCTGCTTGCATCAATTTTTCCTATTTTCCACTTCCATTTTCCAAATGCACTCTTGGAATTGTCACCAGGAGGGAGGATCGAGGAAAAAAAAAAAACATAACTAAGTGCTGAGCTCACTTTACCATATGTGAAATTGCAACTAGGAGCCAAAGCATTTTTTTGTATCTAATCTGTTGCAGAAAATGGAGGAGCTGAGGACTTAGCAGGTAGTGGGCCAATATGTGTACACTGAAGGCCTATTCCAGCTGTCAGCAAAAACATTGGAAAGACTGGATCAGGGCCTAAACCTTTTTAAACCCGAAGCTGGAAGGGTCTTGCCATGAGAAGAAAAATCTGGTTCACACTACACCATAATCAATTCTATTTCAACACTAACAATAACCTTCTTGAATTACTCCCAATGTAAACTGTATCTCAGTACAGTGACATTTGGTACAAATGGACAAAAGTTGTGATAAACAGAATATTTAAAAACGCGAATACATAGCTCTGTGAGTGCACGTGTGTGTCCATCGGATCATGCAAGAAACTTACTCTACTCAAAGGTTCTGTAGAAAAAAAAAAAGACAAGGGAGCTAAGTTGTCAGCAAATGCTCCAGAAGAAAACCCTAAAAAGTTATCTACCCAGAGGCTGAGTTAGATACCTCAGGCTTGCATGGATCAGACAATGAGATGCTCCCAATGAGGGCACACACAGAGGAGAACAGTCTACAGGACACTCTGTTCCTCTCATGCTGAAAAGGCTTCAGCTGGAATCTCCTACTTGTTTTTTTTCATCTTTTTTTCTGTTTTTCCACTCCTTTATACTTCTTTTCTCCATCTATATACCTAACTTTAACATGAGCTAGAGTAGGTATTTGGGAAATCTGGTCTGGAATCCCAGATACTTCTCACCTGAAGATCATCACATGCAAAGGAATTTGGTCTAACTTTCACAACTAAAATCCTGTGATATAGTCCTCATCTGAATGTCTAGCTTTAGTGTCCAACCATTAGCTCCTACATGTCATCCTCTGCTAAACTGAGAGCTACAAGAAGTATTTTCCCCAATTACATATTTGTTAGTAGAGAACAAGTTCTCTCTTAACCGAGACTAAAATGAATTGTCTTTAATCTCTCACAAAAAGTCCTTCCTAGCTCTCAAACTATTGTCTTTCTAACTGTATTCCAAACGTCCAACATGCTTCTGAATGCATGGACACCAAAGACCCACACAAGTTATTCATGGAACGGTTTTGCTAATGCTGTTTATAACTTTAATGTCTCTTCCTTACAACCACATTATGTTTATTGCTTATATAAAACAATTGGTTTACTTCACTAAGCTGCAGAATCACACTGGGAATGTGGGAATACATGTGCAGTTGCTTAGTTAGATGGCCATTCAATCCCTTCCAGTGTTACTGCACACAGCACTATCTGGCAACTTTTACCAACATGCTGACCCTGCATGTCACTGTATGATCCCTTCCTCTCCAAGTTAACCCTACAGGACAGGATAATAACTGTCCAGTATCATCTTGACCCTTGCCAAATGCAAAAAAAAAAACAAAAAAAAACAAAAAAAAAACACACAACCCACTTCGCTATGTAATAATTAGAGAAGCATTTTTCAAAAACTTCTTATTGCCATCACTGACTACAACGGGTATGTTTTGAGACAGAAGAATGACTTCTAAGTCCTTCACTGTAATGCCTATACATGATGGAAAACCTCTAGTCCAATATTCAGAAGACCACACACCACAACTAGCACTGCTTTGTCAAGCCACTGTGAGTGGAACATACAGCTGTTTAATACAGAGGAAAACTCTCAAGATCTTGCAGCACAGGTGTAGCACACCTTTGTTTTGTGTAGATACAATTAGACTGATTATAAAATCCTTCTGTTGTCAACACAGTGGAACAAAGCACAAGACCAGGATTTGTTACCTCTGAGCTGAGATTATCCAATCCAACCTCCTGTGGTCTCCATGAAGGTAACTGTCAATGGCTGGTGCTAATCAGCTCCTTATTTGCTCAACCAAATGGACAGAATTTCACCTTAGCTTCTAGTGTAAATGTAAATGTTTCAGGCAGCTGCTCCATCATTTGCACCACAGATATCTGGTATCATCTGCAACACCCCCACCACACCTACAGTCTGCTCACACTGGCTACCAAGTTGGTAAAAAGAAGGTAAGAGTCACAGAAAGAAAAGTAAAGAGATCTATTTGCAGATGTACTGTCCTTAGAGACTGCACAGCCTAAACCCTGCTCTCACTTCACACAGGTAGCTCAGTTACACTGACTAGGAAACAAGAAAAGATTTCCTTCATCCTGTTCTTGGGAACAGTCTGCTGTGTTCTACAGCATGGGTCCTCTCCATGGATATAAATATCGGAAGCGAATGCAAGTCTTCAGGTAGGTTTGACAGTAGGGCACCCAATGTATTTGTTACCTTCCAGGGCTCCTTCCACATTGCTTTAAACATATGTGCTGGGCTACAGCCGAGGTCTTAAACGTCGCAGTATCTTTTCTTTCCCATACTGTCCTCAAAATGTCAGAGGACTCATTCCCATCTGTGTCACCACGTGGATTTTTGCTTCTTGATGTAGAAGCTGTGCATCTTAAGAGGGTCAACACAAGAGCTGTAGACCTACGCCTCTTTATCTTTGCTAGTGAGGACAGGTGAACTCTCAAGGCTTAGACAGGGAACTGGAAGCAGGAAGGAAAGCAGGACCCTTCTTCCCCTTCCAAGGGCTGCAGGGCCCAGACTAGTCCAGAGCCAGCCATAACACCACAGTACCTGATCTGCTGTTATACAACTAAATAAAAGTACAGCAGCTTTCCACATGGAAAAATGAGAGCTGTGATTCACTAAATGGGAAGATGTAGCTAAAAAGCATTAGCAGAAAATCCACATGCTGGCTGCTGCTAACACCTGTCAGCACAACCGTGATAACATTTGTTTCACACATGTTCTGGCTTGGCCGGCACCTGATTTACAATTTCACACTTTGTATCAGCTTTCTACACACTTGTTCTCTAGCATATTGTTCATACACTAGATACCACTGTATTCTTATTTTTCAGTGCTAAGTGACATAACTATGTTATTACACAGGACAAAACCTGCTCTAAAGTACATCTGTAACAAAACACAATAACCTTGAGATAATATATGAATTAATGACATGACAATTTTATTTTAAAATGCCATTAGCCTGTTAATAACTATTAGCCTATTGCACTTCCAGATTTCTTCCTACTGCACTGTAATAATGAACTCTGCCTGTTTAATTAAAAAATGGTAACAGGTAACTATAACTCCACTTGTCTCAACATAATTGCACTCATTTCCAGCAGTCCTAGATTTGGCCCAGAAGCTACCAAACCCACTTGTCCTATTTTCTGAGATGCCAAGGTAGGAAAGACTTGTCTCACAGCCCTCTTTTTAATAAATGACCTTACAGTGAGCTGGCCTCCATTTACAAGTAGCCAAAACTATTCTCCCAAGGCACGTGTTTACTCGCCTTGAGGGATGCGGAGGTGGTAGGAATGCTTTGCATCATTTGCAGTGATGTAGGTAAGAATGATGAACCGGCAAGGAGGCGATGATAATTCTGGCCAGTCTCTTATCTGATGAAGTTAATTTTGCTTTTCTGTGACCAGTATACATATATCACTGAAGGAGTGTCAGTAAGCACTTACAGACTTGGGCTTATTTGCAAAGATGATGAAAAGTATTATTTAACTGCATTATGGCAGAGGGACAAGCCAGCTAACATATAATGCAAGACCACACTCCTCAAAGAGATGATGATCTAAACAGACAAAAATCAAAAGGAAACAGACCATTGGGGAAGCAAAATGGTCTATCTATGATAAATCCCTTGCAGAGTTTGTAACAGAACCTAGGTATTTTGGCTTTCAGTTCTTCCTCCACCATGCGAGTTCATGCTTTTCTCTAGAACTGGAAGTTTTACACTACAGTCAGGCAGGGATTTTAAAATTTTCCAGAGGTATCTGTTCAGTGCTAAAAAAGGGCTTTCCCAGGTAGCATTTAAACCATTTAATATTAGATAGCAAGAACCAATTTGTTATGATTAATAACACAACACAGAAATATTAGCCAACTAGTTCTTAACAAAGGAGGCTCCCTATCAGCATAAGGGGTGGTCAGCTGAGCAGTGCAGAGATGCAGCAGCTATATGCCTTGAGTGTAAGAACCCTGATGACCCCCCATACACAAAGAGACATGGAAAAGATTATTGAATAACAGCCAGATAGATTTACAGAGCACGATATAGGCAGGCAATTTCGAAAAATCTTCAATTTTATGAATTTTTGCAGATCGGTTAGTTAACAGGCACTCACGGATGCATCAGCAGACAGCAAAACTCCTTGGCTCCACAGAGTAGCCTGATCTGAGCTTTAGGGAAGCTCTCTGGGGAGAGGTTATCACTGACTACTGAAAACAATGCCTCCCTGACAGCAGGATGGATGTTCAGTCAGGGTTAGCAGGGAACTTTTTCTCACATTTCTGCCCACGTGAATCAGGTTATTCTCATCCAAAAGGTCTAGAAATTCAGATAGAACTGGCACCACTATGAACTTGCATCTCTAGCATGGGGAACAGCCCAGAAGGTTAAGACATTTGTGTGGAGTTTGTAATAGATGTTTATAACAGATTTTGCTGCTTTTTCAGCTTTCCTGTCTGTGGTGATAGCCAAGGCATTTTCATAGAGCAAGCAGAATAATCTCATCTATGAGAGAAAACAGGGAGATTTTTATTGTGCCATTTTCACAAGTTAGTGGATCCAGATTTTTAGCAAATGATTGTGCTCACTGCAGGTGTCTTTAAAATAACGTATATTCATACCTCAGTCATTAGCCCACTTCTTTTGTTACAGCAACACAGCTCTATGAATGAAAGCATTGGTACAGCTAGGAGAATGAGAAGGGGATAAGTACACAGTGGGATGTAGGAGAGGGAAAAGAGGATTCACCTCGGTGGAAAAGTGGGCAGAAAAAACTGGGTCTATCAGAGTTCATTCCCCTCCAGAAGAATAGAACCAGGAGTGCATAACAGAAACCGGATGATATTTCACAGATCTCATGATAGAGAAGGAATCTACAGTTGCCTCACTAGGATGGTGTATATTAGTGGATTAAACATAGTTTGTAAGTTAATACTTTATATCTTCCTCTACGGCACTGAAACTGACAGACTCTGGCAGACAAGAAAGCTTGCAACTTTCATAAGTCTGCAAATTATTAGCAAAATCCGGTAACAGTAGGGAAGTTCTGAAAATACCTTGCCTGGGGAGATAATGGAGTTGAGAATAAGAAAGGCAAACAGCTACAAAAACAATGATATAAGCATATATCAGCCCATAGTGAGATGGGAGGGATGGCCTGACTGGCTCTGAAGGCCGTCTGAAGACCTGTTTTCTCATGACTCTGGTATAAGATTCAGTTCTGTTTCCACATCAAGCACAGAGGTACACCATCACACAACCCAGCCATTAGAGAAACAAGAAGATTGACCTCACTCAATCATTGAATTGGTGTGAGATAGCATTAATTTGCCAAGCAGCATGACAAAGTTTCACCCTTTGGGCTACACAGCATCTCCTGACAACTCAGAGTTCTCTCTGTTTTGGGTTAACCATCTGGTTGCCTAGCAAAACAGGACTGTAATAGTCACAATGTAAGAGTAATTTTTTGTACATGTAGGGTCATGTCTTGTGTAACTTATAAATTTATTAGATTTCAAACAAAGTTGACAGAGGAATGGGTAATTCAGAAATAATTAAGAGAAAACAAGCAGCTAGATAGAGGACACTGACCATCTTCAGCATCTGGCTAAGAGAATAGCTTTTGTTAGACATCAGAGAACACAGCTGGAAGGTTACTCTTATAAAATTTGCAACCGCAAAAAAGTTGAAATTTGTATAAATCCTGAAGCAGAAGTCTCTAGAAATCAGGTTTGTTACTTTAGTTGCTCATTTTGTCCTGCAGGAAGAGAGAAATTCAAAGCTTTTTTTGATGGGATACTATTCCCATATTGGTGATACATCAGTGGTACATAAATCCTATTACTGTATCACAGCACATGTGAAATATGGGACTAAATGCTTCCCTGACTACGTGACTGAATGGTAAGTAACACATACAGCCTTTTGCTTAAGAAGCTAAGAGGCAACTACAAACACTGGGGCAGGTAAGGGTTATTTAAGCGTTCTTGGTACCAGATTCCTTTCTCCCTTGAATTCTTGTTTTAACTCAGTTTTCACTTTAAGTTTGCCCTTCACTTTTATGGAAATTCACTGACTTAAACACAAGGAGAAAACATTTTCTTTGCTGTCTGCAGTAACGAAACATGTTGGCTTTTGCTTGCTCTGAGATGTGTGTGTGTGTCACTAACAGAAGAGCTTGCTGCCAGCATGACAGTTGATATAATTGTCAGTGTAACTAGAATCATGTTCCATACATGTGTGACCCTGGGATCATACAAAGGGACCTAATTATAACAGAGGGACATGTGTTTTAGAGAAATAAAGTTCTGCAAGCAAGAGGAAAACAGTAGCATTTTATAAAGAGCTGGGTAAAGGTTACTTCACTGATTTTCAGCTGATACTGGGCATTTTCAGCGCTGAAAGTGCCTTGTTGCCTTCAGACCGGAGGTATGCACCTTAGGGCTGGCTGAAAACATATCACAGCCCTGCTGGCCTTCTGCCTGACTGAGGTGCTCAGGGTGTTGTGGTGGAACAAGTAATCTGTTCCTTGAAGCACAAGGGGGAGGTTGTCATTTGACAGCAAATTATATAATATTTTTCATTTAATTTCAGTGTTGATATAAAAATATTGGGGAAAGGCTTTCAGATCTCAAACTAGAGTTTATGGATCTGATGCACATTTTACTGTCACTCTTCTAGTGTCAGCCTTTAAACGATGCTTAAAAGTGTAAATATTATGCTTTCTCCTAGTATTCATACATCTCCATTCTGCTTTGCAAGTCAGATTAAATCACAACCTCTGTGTACAAAGTCATTGTGGAGAATTTCTAGTGAGGAAAGGATGCTTATGGGAGTCTTGAGTGCAGAGGTCCAGATATGACACTGTCAATGCAGAAGCTGTGTTCTGTACTTAATGAGATGGAATTGGACACACAGTAATGCAGGTCACTAAAGAAAACCAAAAGGCTTTTTTCACCAAGATTTATCCCAGCCTGCGTAATGATGTGAGCTGTGACATGTTGCCACTGGACACTTCTGAATCAAACATCAGTTAGCCTTCCTCTTCCAAAGAGATAAATCCAAAGTGGTCACATATTGTACACTCCTTTGCTAATTAAATTCCTATAAGAATGTCTCATGAATCAGATGCTTTGTAGAAAAAGAGACTGTGCTTTGATGCAGGTGGAGAGAAGACTGAGCACAGATAGGTAGCTGTTCCTGCACTGGACAACTCTGGCTCAGCTGACACTTGAACAATATTTAATGTCCTTTGCTGTTTACCAAAATGCTAATTGCCTTTTGTCTATCTACACTGTTAAGTGGAAGGCTTCAGAAAAACAAAAACAAAAACAAAACAAAANNNNTTATAACCTGTAGGGGGAAGCACAGGGAATCAGCTCTGTTTTCCTTTGAAATTATTCACCCTTATAAAAATAAATGATAGTACAGTAACATTTTCTGCTACCTGACCAATGGCTAGACCATGGTATGGCTAGACTATGTTACAAATGCAATCATATATGCAAAATCAGTCTGATCAAACTTGAATGGAAAACCTCACCTGTAAATCCAGACATCCATGCTTCTGGGAACTCTTTCAGTTACCAGCACCTCAGCGTGGGACTGAATAGACACTGACTTTAAGGTAAACCATTGTATGTTGTACTGACAAAAACATACTCAGAGCACTTGTTCATTAGGATAACAGGAGATACAGAATTGCAAACTGAGTTAGACTACCAGGAGTTTTGCTGCAGGTACCAAAACCAATACCAAATAACATAAAAGACTACCCTGCACTAAAAGGCATTTACATTACCTTACCTAACTGGTGTCTGGCATCAGGGAAGAGAAGCACTTCTGGGGGCCGAGTCATACTTCAGAAACCTTCTCCACAGAATCCAAACTACAGTCACCTAGGGAGAATAGTTCACAAGGTTAGGTGAACGTCCATGAGGTGAGTCTGTCCAAAGACACTCATGCTTTTGCAGAAATCAATCAGATCCAAACCAGCAATATCACCATGGTACCATGTAGTTGTATGGTTAACCCAACAGCTACCTGTATAAAGAAGACAAAGCCTAAACAAGGACTTTCAGTCTGACTAAACAAAAAGTGAACTAAGGAGAGAAAGGTGAATAGACTCCTTGAAAGCCTTACAGCAAGTAGCAATCAAACCAAGAATGAAGCCCACATGACAGCTCTTCCTTCAGTGAGGGAGAATTCAAAAAAGTGAGAATGTATCATGAGCATCTAACATTAGCAAAGAGCACTGCTAGCTCGAGAGCAAGTAATCTATCAGTGCTACATTACAACATTCTGGTAGAGCTCTTCTTCTGACATACTGCATATCAGCATTACAGAGAAACACCTGCCCTGGACAACAACAGTCCAGCACAGAAAAGACAGGTTGAAGTAGCTAAGTGAAACCCTGTTACTGCCACAGCTGATATGACCAAGTACACTGAAGGACAGCAGGAGTCACAAATGGATTAGAGCAGATCAACAAGCACACAAAAATAAGGCATTTAATACTGCCCATACTGATTTTCAGACCCAAATTTTTTATCTGGTTTCTGTGCCCAGTTTCATTGGCCGTGGCTAAGCTGGTACAGAGTGACTCAGTTGTGCCCAAGCCTTAACTGTATTCCAGCTTCAGCCTCGAGGCAATAATGATGCTACTCTCACTGTAAATGTCAAGCAAATGGTAAACAACGCTAAGTTAACAAAATTTAGGTTCATTTTCCATTGTTCAAGTGACAAGACAAAAAAAAACATGAATATTTGAAATTAGGAAAAACAGTACGGATGGAAAAGGACATATGCTATTCTAGGTTCTGTTTGCACAATACAATTTTTTTGGCCCCATCTTTGAAGGTGGAATAAAAAACCTCTCATGACACACAGACTTTACTGTGCTGACTGGAATAGACACATGAACCTCTCTATCCAGTTCTCGCTTACAGCCAGGGACAAATAGCAAGCAGAATCATCAAAAGAAAAAAATGCAGCCATTACTCATAACCAGCGACTTTCGAGAAATGCTTATTTTTGTAGTTTGCACAGAATTGATGTATATTTAAACAGCAGTGGAGTGGATAGCCAGAAGCTGAGTAGGAAAGATGAAAAAAATGACAAATTCTACAGCAGTTATACTTAAGTGTCTCAACACCTGTACGATATAATGCTTCCTGTCAAATGATTTCTATCTAGCGTGACTTTTTGAACTGACATTGCTAATTATATTTTAACCTCAATGTAAGAGTTTTTGAAGAACTAATATTATCTTGCTATTAAAAGACTTTTTCAAAAAGGTATCTCAATCTAATTATCCTAATGTCGTACAAAGTCTAGTAGAAGTATTGACCTTTTTGCTTCCTCCAGAAATTATAATCAACATCCATTCCACAATTTCATCTCCTAAATTAATGTTTCTTTGTCAAAGTGTCATGTTTTTTCTTTTATATGTTGCAACTAATTGAAATTCTTCCCAATCTGCTATGCAGATAATTATCTCAAACAGACTTCACAGCCAGACTACACATGATCTCTGTTATATGGTAAACTGTACCATCATTATTTGCATCACCATAATGTTTAGATGTCCCAAATGATACTCTGGTTTTCATCTGCTAGGTGCTGTACCAACATAGTTATATAATCTTAGCACTTCAGTATCAATAAAGCCACGTTTATGCTTAGAGTGCTCTGTTGCTTAGAGCTAACTACATACACACAAAGCGTTGGATGAAAAGCAGAATAGTCTGCCCTTACTGTTTGGATGAAGTAGGGACATAAAATTGAAACAATTTTATCCAAGATCCCATACAATTTCAAGGGAAGGAGCAGAAACCGAATTGAGAATCTTCTGAACCAGGGCTGCAGCCTTACACCTTGCTCACAGCTTTCAAGAGTTTATGTTACATACATGCCACAGTCCAGATTAAGAAAACCTTAAACGAGTTGTGGTAACACATCTAGCATTTCTTAATTACACAGTCCAAAAAGGGAAAAAAATAAGGTTCTAGTTTCCAAATACACTTGAAATACTTTCTAAAGAGAGATGAAAAGACAGGGAGAAGACAGACACCTGCAAATAACAGCAAAATGGTAAGAACTTCCTGTCTTTATACTTCACTTTTTCATTTATGTGATTATAATCGAGAGAAAGGCAAGTAACTAACAGAATTATCCATTTTCACATCAGTGGTGGGCACAGTGGGGTATATCAAGATTCTGAAAAAAATTCCCAGGGGTGTACCGAAGCATCTACTTGAAACAGTTATTTTTACATCTTCCTGAAGAAGCACAGAGGTGAATTACAAAGTACAAGGAACAACATAATATTCCTGAAGAACAGAAGAGCTTGAATTTTATGTATTTTCTGAGAAAAATCACACCATCCTTTCAGGTACAAAGTCATTCAAAAAATTAAATGAAAAGGTTCATCTAGGATAAATGTTACTGCACCATTCACACAAAGCAGGACAAATGCAGCAGGATTTGTGTCCACTGGGATTCCAGTGGGCAAGGGAAATCTTAAAAAAAATAACAATTTGGTCTTTTGGGGGAATTTTAAGTGATATAAATAGGAGATGGGAAGTAATCAGGACTCTGAAACAGATGTTGATGAGTTATAAAAACGAAACATTTGACTACATGTACCAAGCCAAGCTGGAACCTTATCTTCATGAAGCAGTCCACATCAGCTAGTGTTCAGTTCATCATCATTTCTCGCTTCTTCAATCAGCTTAGGAAATTTTTACCAACTCTGAATTTCCCACTATTCTCCAGTAACATTACATCCCCAAGAGATGGGTCTGCTAAGGAGAGGAGATCTCTGCTTGTTCATCACTCTATCATCACTACAACTTGTAAACACAACCTTTTATGCAAGAGGGCTTTCTTCATTACCATCTGCCTTCTCTCCATCCTCTTCCCTAGCTTCTGTACCACCTACAAGTCCACAGCCTGTGTGATATCAGTGCACAGAAGGTTACAGGTAATTTATAATCGAAGGAAAGTGTGCAAATTGTTTGTTGATTGGCACAGCAGATGAACAATTTTTAAACAAGAAATTCTCGAGTAATTGGACTGTGGTAGCCAAACCATGTTCTCACTTACTTGTACCAGTTTATCTGTCAATAAGTGATCAATAATAACGTTACTCCCCACTTGCCCAGAGTTAACAACTCTGGAATTGGCCACAAGTATTCTAAGTACTTCATGTTCAAATACTGCCATGTTATGAAGTAGTGCTATAAGATAAAAGTTGCTGATACATACTCCTAACATACAGCCAACCTGAAGGACTTTTTGCCTGGAGATTTATATAATTAATAACATATTGTTCTCATATTTTTCTTTCAGTAAACCACAATGCTGTTGCCAATTCATAATGCAGCTTCAAGACCTGTCCATGCTAAAAGATATTCAAGACATAAGGGCAAGAAAACACTCACTTAAGTTGAAGGTCAACGATATGCCATATGAAATATATACCAAAATGCATTAACTGTAAATGTATCATATTAAGTATTCCAGGAAACTTTGCTGGGTATGCTTGTTTAACTTGTATATATACATACATATATATGTATATACATACATGCACACACACATTTCCCCAGAAATATACTTCAGTTCCCTGGCAGTATTATCATAAAACTGTTAAGACACTGTATGTGCCTCATTCTTTGGCCTGATTGCTATCACATGAATTTTGAAAGAAACGGGCTCCTGTTTCTAATTAATAAAGACTAAGTGTTTATGTAGAAGGAAAACCTAGAGAGCTTATTATGCTGAGCCCTGTTCAGAGCCAATGTGGTTTTGTCATGTGTATGTTAAACTGACACAGCCAAGTTTGGTTACAGACCAGTAGAGCATCTGCAAGTCATTTACATACTTTCAAATGCCACAGTGATAGATACACAGAGCTCTGTGACAATCTGAGGGTTATGTCTGAAAATGAATGAAGAGAAAGCATTCACAAATTAGTAGGACTATTTATGAAGGAAACCGTCCTGGAATTCTTTAGACTGAAATTGTGAAGGGGTGGGAATGGAAAGGAGAGGAAGAAACCTAAAACATAAGGGCTTGAGCAGAACTTATATTTTGCTCTCCTTATCTTACAATTATTCCTACCACATGCCTACTGGTGATGCTTTTCATTTGTACTATACAGACATGTTCCACGGACATGCTTGTTATATATTCAGACAGATGGGAAGTGGAACCAAGTTTGCTGATCACACAGCTGCCAACACTACCTTCATCATAACTCCCCCAGGAGAAAGCTCATTGTGGACAGATTCATCCCAGCACAGATCTTGCCTACTCACAACAAAACTTCTAACTCGAGCCTGAGCTAAGGGGTTATTCCCTCTCACACACTGAATAAGACTTCTCAGATGTTGATTTTAATCACAAGAATTAGCCTTAATAGCAATCCCAAAACAATCACTTCAGAGTAGGTGCTATTTAGACATACCTAAGAGTGTGCTTTTTGTCTGTTTTGCTTTGAAGTTAAGAATCCCTCACTCTTACTTCAGATCTCTTCTAAGGAGCGAGAGAAGTGTCCACAGCTGGATCTACATTCACACTCTCACTATGGCCAACTCTGATGAATAGTCCTGATGGTAGAACTGCACTTTAAGGTCTTTTGAAGAAAGCTTAGGGTGCTGGTAACCTCTAACCTGCTTTTGTCCATTCATATAAGCTCTAGGAAGGGACTACAAGGATGTGTTGTAAGTTATGAGGAATGTATTTGGACAAGCAGTCTGCATTATGCATTTCTTGGCTATTGCTGTCAGCCTCTTTATATTATTTTTTATGAGCAGAAAAATTGTTCTAAATATTCAGTGCATATAAAAATCTAGTAACAGCCTCCTTTGAAACACAGAAAAATGTGTATGCTTGGAAGGAAAATTTTAATCTGGCAGGCTACAAGTTATATTGATATTTCTAACTTTCACATCAACAAGAACTGTAAACTGACTCCTTATTAGCGACACCTCTTGCAAAGAGAGTCAAGTGATCTCTGGACACTCTACTTAAAAGTTATCAGCATACTTTTAGATCTGGACTTACACAGCCTACACAAAGTATTTCCAGTAAGGTCCAGAGAAATCTTCTATTCAACCGTTGCCAGACATGCAGCCCATAGGTGGGCAACAACTGTACCTCCAAACCAATCTCAGACCTGCTCTAATTTAGAGTAGAAGAAATAGGGATGAGAAAGTCCTGACCAGCTTGAGGATAATGTGAACAAAAATAGCTGCGACTCCTTGCCACAAAATCTTCAGCAATTAGAGCCTGGAGGCCTGGCCTATAAGTTGCAGGACAACCATGATGGATGGGATGTACTGCCTTCATACTTTTATCAAGGGATTGGAAAAAGGGAATGCATCATTTTTGTTCTGTCTGCTCTCTCATTTCATTAATAGCCATGTATTACTATAAATTGAATGTCACAGTGACAGTATCAGTGTCGGTCCAGCTTTGGACATTTTTCTCACTCCTTAGAGGAGACCTAAATCTGTCTGAGCACAGTTTGCTGAAATGCTGCTGGGAAAAAGGGTGTCTGGAAGAAAAAAGGGCAACAAGAACAGCAATAAAGAAACAATCTCCACAGATAAGCAAGGATAAGCAATCTGAATTAATGTCTCCATTTTTCTACAGATTAAAAAAATGTTCAATAACAAACAGCAAACATCAGCTACGTAGCTCAAGCCATGACGTTTTTACAGTTTATATTTCTAAGAAGTACTTATGAAGTATTTATGGTTTCTGTGCAAAATAAGAGTATGCTTCCATGATGGTAAAAGAATTACAGCCCACAAATTGGGTACTATCACCTTCTGCTTAAGTGCCCTCATGGTGAATTAACCTAAGCCATTTTACTTTGCAGTTGTGATGGACTAAGCACACACAAGTTTAGTTTATATTTCTGATACACAGGGGTCTTGTGCAACCTAAATTCACATCCAGAGAATTTTACTTACTATCAGAGCAGCAAAAGCACTTCATAGGATCAGTGGGAAAGGCTCAGGGAGAAATCAATGCCCATACAGGTTGTTTCAGCAAGAGACATCACAGCATAGACCTTCCTCTCATTCTTCCTAACTTACTCTAGTATGACTTCACTGCTTCCCACAGTGCTATTTGTGACTTCTGCAGGTATAAGAAGGAATAGAAAAAGACACAAACTGCTTGGAAACAGTCTTGAGAGAGGAAACAGAGAAATTCTTCAAGCAGGACAAACTTCTTGCTGTACTGAAGACAGCCAAAGCCACATGAAACTACTCTTCCACACAAACATTGGTTGAGACCACCACTAGGAGGAGCTGTGATCCATCTGGAGCAATTGGTGGTCATGAGTAGAAGTGGCATGTTAACAGGACACTGCCCTTCAAATATGACACGTCATACAAAGAAGTTTGCAAACAGCTAGCTTCGTACATGTTTGTAGGCACATGCATGCAGACATGCACACAGAATTGGAGCAGTACTGTCAAAACACTCATTCTGCCAAATGACAAACTTCTGGGCACTTGACCATGTGACTGAATGCAGGGATGAGTCAATCATAAATCTACAAATGCTCAAGGAGCTAAGCAAACAAAGGGTTTACACGTTAGTGAGCAAAAACACACTAAAAAATCATCTATAATTGTTGTATATTTGTAGGAATTTTAACAATCCAGCATGGCAAATTGAAGGGAGCTCTTGAGGACTATAATTTGACTCCTGAATACAAGCTATTAGAAAATCAACTGTAAAGACAAAGCAAATACAGCATGAATTCCTTAAGAAAAAGGCAGTAGTGTCACAAATATTGCAAGCTGAGGGGGTAATAAAAGACAGCATAGACATTTGTAAATGTAACTCTGAAAGACAGAAGGGGAAGATATTAATTTATCAGGCTGGTTTTGAAGATTTCTTACTATGAAATAATTAAACTGCAGATGTCTCCTTCTAAGGAAACGAACTTTAAAGACAACAATATGCTTTTTTTTTTCCTTTGTATCTGCTTTATCTTTGCAATCTGAGTATTTAAAAAGTTTCCAAATCCATGTGCAATGCCTTTCAAAACACCATATGCAGATAGAACTAGAAGCTAATGGGAGATTTCTGTTGGGTCAGGATGTCGCTCATTCCTGTCCAGTTCCCAATTCCTCTTTAGAAATAATTCCTATTCTGTTTGTTCCCCTTCCCTATAATTACAGACTTAGTAGGGATCCTAAATGCTTCAGATGAGGAAAAAAAGGTACAGAGACTGAAATGTCAAAAACTAATCACCATTATCAAAAAAAAAAAAAAAAAAAAGCTCAACAAGCAAGTTATTTCCTGGTTTTAAAAGTATATTTGTGGGCTCCAAAATACACCACCTAATAATAAGTATTCAAAAGGCTTTCAGAAAGATATATATAACCCATAGACAGTTATTCTGTTCTGCAAAGGGAACTATGTTTTTTGGGGGTAACAAAAGTCACCTATGTTGACATTCCAAAGTTGGGATATTGCCTTTGAAACTGGCTAATTGGTCTGAACCTATGACTTCTGCTGTAGTTACCCATCTCCATCTATTTTTTATTCTGTGCAGTCCATCAAGATGGGATTAAGTACATACTTTTGTCTGGTGAATCCAATGAGGATAGGATTGGAAGACAAAAAAAGCCAAGAGCTTGATTTTTCCAACTACTCTTTGGTGCACATCAAACGTAAGTGACCCAATTATATCCAACCTACTCACACCACGACCCACAAGCATCTGTGCTCCCATGAGGGTGGACAAATACATCTCAAGAGAGATTCATATGTGTACTATTGTCAAGATGCAGCACGCAGTGAAAAGAAGGTGATAGAGAGCAGCCAAGCAACATTTAGGCTCAAGTTAGATGCCTTCTGAAGGTCTGGAACAACCTGCTGTTAGCATTAATGAAAAACAACTAGTTACTACTAGCCCTATAAGGCCAGGAGATCTAGCCTTAGGCAGTATGAGGGACTAAAAGTGATTATTCAGATGACAACACCCAGTTCCAGCTCAATATTCTGAGCATCCTCTCAGAGTCCTGAATGTCCCCGAGACCAAAAAGACTAGCTCTGGGAGCACATTCACCAAATTACTTAGCACAGATCTGTGCTACAGCTGCCCCTTGCACAGAAGTTCCAACACCAACACTGAAATATGCCCACACAGCAGTGCTCTACAGCATGACTGGAGGTAACCAGGCTTCCAGAAGATGCCATAGCCATGCCAGCCAGCCTAATGTGTTCTGATATCTAGAGCACAGGCCCTACAAACAGGAGGATCATAACTGTATTTAGAAGATGCATGTAGTTTCCCCATTCTAGCTTACCTCCATCATGTGCTTTACCATCAGGCTTGAGCTTCCATTACTAACCTCTGCTTTAAGTACTTACAACAGAGATCAGAAGGGAAAAGTCACCTACAGGGAGGAATACTAATTTAGGGAAAACCTGCAGGGACTCAGTAAAATCTGCAATAGAATAA
Organism: Anseranas semipalmata; assembly: GCA_013399115.1. NCBI lineage: Eukaryota > Metazoa > Chordata > Aves > Anseriformes > Anseranatidae > Anseranas > Anseranas semipalmata. Next base: position 3,401,482 of record VXAA01007015.1, read on the forward strand.
AATGTGCCCTGGAGTTTTCAGCAGACGAGCAAGATTTGAGAGAAAACAGGTACTCCCAAGCCGTCACTGCTCTTCTTTGCAGAGACTCAGCTCTGTGGAAAAAAGCAACATTCTGATTTGTGAAATTGATCTGTTTTAACTGGGCTGCTGTCCAAAGTCACGTAACTTCCTCAATTCGTTTCTCCATTTCAGCTTTCTGGAAGTGGATTCTCTCCACTGACCAAATTTGTTATTTTGGTTGTTCACCATTTCTAAAGGTAATGAAATGTTATTCAGTTAGAGGGTGGGGGCTTTAAACCATGATTCTTCACAATGGTAAACTTCATTTGCAACTGATTAAATTCCATAAACACAGTGTAGAACTTTCTTCAGTGAACCTGAAAGCCTCAGAATTTTATCTTTAAAATGCTGTTCCCAGCTGCAGTAGGTTCAGTTTTTTGCACATGGCAGGATGTTGCATGGCAGAATTCAGCCAGCAGCTTTTAAATCATTATTTCAGACAGAGCCTCTCAATCCTCTTTGCCCCCATTCCTGGAATGGACCCATTTCCTGGGTGATCATTAGGTACACAGAACCAATCTCAGTCACCATCTATCAAGAACTGAAAGAATTAAGCTAGCTGACATGCATAGCTCACCTCATAAATCAGACCAGGCTCAAAAGTATTTCCCGCTGAGCAGTTACAGAAAATATATCCTGAAAAGTTGTGTGGCATTTTAAAGGTAATACGGTATTTACAAAACTGATGAGCCTAACACCTCAACCAAACAGTATCAAAGCACTGAAAACCAGCATATCAATACTCAATACATCAACTTTCTACAAAAAAAAGTTAAGCCATTTGCCACTTCACAGGAGCTACACAATGAGGTCTCATATAACATCATTTAAAGACCAAGCCCAGGATCCTTGAATACAGAGGCACAAGTCCCTACTACCTCTACCCAAAGACCAGCAGTTTAGACATATAAAGCTGCTTAGATATCTACTGAGACTTTCAAGAGCACCTAGCCAGGTTTGATACTTAAAGTTGACAAAAACTGGATTTTAGGTATCTACCCTGCCTGAGCACATTCATTCAGCATCCAAACGTGTCTAAGGTCCAAACTCAGATCTCACAGCCAAAAGTAGAACTCAATATTTATACATGTTCCTGTCCCAAGAAGGTGGCAAGAAGCTACACTGTTTTAAGCACGTTCCAGCCCTGTGGAGTCTGAGGGTCTGACCACATAGTCTTTGGTTCAGAGAAACCCTGTCCTGTTGTTCTTGATTTTCAGTATATAACACTGACAGAGATTATACTGAAGAATAAATACGCGACAGGCAATCCACACTATTGAGAGAAGGTGTCCCTAGAAAAAAAAAATTAATTCATCCACAAAACACAATGCAACATACATCTAAATTCTAGTATTCACCCAGAGTTCTAGAAACCTTGAGGAGGTAATCAGAGCACCCTTTCAGGAAATGGTCTTGCCAAAATAGTCTGCTTCGGGTGCCTTCAAAAGATAGAAATAAATCTTACCACAGCCATGAAGAAAAAAATGCAGCAGCAATATAGAGGCTTGAAGATTCCTTTGAAGATCCCCAGCTTCTCACAATGCAGTGGCAGCACAGCTGTCATTACCAGCTCTGTCCCATGACCAGAGCTGCTTGCTAAGCCAGAACTGCTCTTCAGACTAAGCAGCAGTGGCCACGAGGTAGTGCCAAGGGACAGCCTAGCTTATTTTGTGCTGCTTATACTATGCAGAGAAGCAGCATCAGACAACGGGATTAGAACTTCATAAACTGTATGACTTCATACTGAACAGGCAAAGGAAGAACTTGCTTTGGGCTTAGTAACAACAAAATGTGTAAGTTAGTAGGATTAGCTAAGCCTTCAATAATATGCCAAAATAAGAGAGCTCTTCTTTGTAATGACATTGCTTGATTTTGTCTTTTTAACAAGATGATATAGATACATAATCATAAGAAAATTACTTGCCCCTCTAAATTCTTCTCTGTGATTTAAAATGGAGGATTCTTTCCTTGTTTTAAGCACATTTCCTCTGCATTTCATGAGGTAGGGACTCCCTGCTGCCTGAGAAGGTTCCCTTTATAGAATGTTGAACAATGAGTTTGGAAAAGTTCTGATTGATAATAGCTTACATATGGTGTTACAGAAAAGGAGTCTATTTTAAGTATCTTTCTTCTCTGAGAAGGGATTTTAAAGAGGTGCCATGTGTTCCAAACTTGCTGGCAACACATTGAGCTTTTCCTCAGAGCCTGCCTCTGGAACTTGCTCTCTGGCTTACTATGGAAATGTACGAGTCCACCATAATCCTAACTAACATTTACAGAAGTACGTTTTATTTCCTACACTTGTGAGGTTTGGAGGGTACAGCAGTACTGTTGCATAACAGGCAATTCTAAAGAGGATTCCTAAAAAAATATTTATACACTGTTGTCGGATATATGGACCCAGAGCAATAGATGTATTTCTTCCACATAAGTACAAAGAACAGAAAACTGTCATCATTCAAGCCTACTCTCTTCCCTAGCGTAGGATTTTAAAAATTTGTTTGTAATACATTATTACAAGGAAATAGGAGTTTTAATTAAAGAGACATTCTGAAAAGGATTTGATCAAGTACCAGGGAAAAGGAGCATGAAACCTTTTTATTAAGATGAGTCTTCACACATTTCACTTTTCATCAAGATCTAATCTCAAAAGATAATTTTAAAGGCATTATACTGACACATTGCCTTTCAGATAAGAAGTTCATGTTTCTGACCATAATCAACGATCTCAGGAATTATTCTTTCAGCAAATAGGCCAGGAGGACACCATGACCTTGCAACATTTCAACCTTCGTGAGAGCTGTCTGCCAACTTAAATTTTACCTCAGATTTCTAAGATTTTTGCAGCATTTCTATTTAATTTCCTTTTCTAAAAAGTTGTATTACTTTATGGACTTGTTTCTAATACTAGTTGCACAGAAGGGTGAAATAATCCCTACCAATTTTAATGATCACAAAAATTTCCAAGATCAAAGTAAGATTATCCTTATTAAAGAAGCATTAGCTTGTAGTCTCTTATAAAAATACTTTTGTCAGTGTCTACAGCTATGACAAATTACTTGGATACAGCAGAAGATTTTTTTCTTTTTTTATGAATTATCTGAAATAAATGTTTTCTATAAATATATTACAACATTATTCACTTGTTCATGTAACAAGATCACTAACAGCTGTCTGTCATCTGTGACTGGTCACTCTACAAACCAGACGGTGTTTCTGTTTTCCGTGCATCTACAACTTTGGTAATGGAAGCATCCTAAAGGAGTTCAAAGTGGCTGAACCACTTTGATTGGTGTGAACCAACCTATCTCCCTTTAAGCATTAACCAGGTTCTTAGTTTTCACTGATCAGCAGAGATAATACTTTAATTTTCTATATGCTTATCTGATTTACATTTTTCCTCTACAGAAATGTATGGTGATAATTTTTTTTGTAGTATTTGCTCACTTGTAAGTCATCTGCTTTACTTGCCCCATGGGGCTTTTGACATTGTGATCAAACAGAGGTTCATTAGATGATTCTTCACTGTGATGGAAAAAAGATGGTGGTCATCAAAACAGCAAACTATGCAAGTTACCAATTTTGGTTAAACCACTTCAGTGCTTGCATACTTTTTCCTAACATCAACATGAATTAACACAGGCTAATTCCATAAATATATAAGGCCAAAGTTATCTCCAAGGTACAGCAAGATTATTTTTGTCTAAACTAGAACTGCCTGAACTTCAATGCAAAATAATGAAAAAGTCATGTGCATATCACCCATCCAGAGTTCAATATTTTTGAATCTTCAAGTCAAGGATATTATTGGTGGTGCCTTCTGTCAGATTCAAAGAAATGTTTTAAGGAATTTAACTTCACTGAACTTGTAATGCGAGTAAGCAAACAAACGAACAAAGCCCCGTTTAGCATTGGACAGTTCATAATGTTAGCATCATTGCTTGCATTTATCACTACAGACAATCATGACTCAGTCTTTTAAGTAATGGGTGACTTTGTACTGCATTCATAGCAATAACTTGTACTGGGAACACCAAAAAAATTAGTTTATGCAAGAACCCTGGTAGAAGGATAGACTTGAACTTTACATCATAATCATGACATTACAAAGGACAAACACCTTGGTGTCTCACTGCCAGGTCTTCTTTTTAATAAGTATGTTTACATTGTGATATTTTCCATGCATTTGTGAGACATCTTTCTTGCTCCTCAGTAAAACTTCCCTTTTACTTCCTGAGCAAGAATGCAAGTGGAATTTTTTAGACATGTGGCACAAAGGGATTCTGCAGACTTGGGAATATCAAAGAGCCCACCCACAAACGCCTTCTCCCTGATACTTCCAGCTCCAGGAATTATGTTTACAAGAAAGGCAATTCATTTCCCTGGAAGAAAGCAGGGAGTGGATAAATGTTACCACCAGGGAGCACTTCATATTCTTCATAAACAGTCAATTCAAGCTAGTGCATGCACACTCGCAAAATGTAACTGCTATGCTAAGGAAAAACATATGCTTTCCATACAGAAACAACAAAAACCGTCTTTTATGATTCTTTTTCAGCATGAGCCAATGCAGTCTAATCACAAAGAGTCATTTGGGATAATCATGCAAAAATGCCTGCCCCAACTAGTGCCGCATTGCTCCTTGCCACGTTTCGGAGCAGCTTCCTTTTCAATGAGCTATATTCATTACATTCTATGCTTCCTTTCTTTCCCAGGAAACGTTCCCTAATCCACAAAGCCAGTTTGCCTGAAACACGGTTGCTCCATTCTTTGCTTCTGCTGCCCCACACCACATGAAATATAATCACTTCAGAGAGGAGTCAGATACCACATTTGTCCTGACCACCTTTATTACAAACTAGACAAGCCTGTGGCCCAGCTGGTTCAGGTCAGAATAAAGCTGGGGTCTTGTACAGCTTGAAACATTGCACCTCAATACCTAAGACTGCAACTGATATCTTCAAATCAACAAGTTTCAACAATCAGCTGTTTCATTGCAACATCCTTCCCATAAACATCCTAAATAGATAATGCTAAAACCAGTGTCCAGAAAAAACTGCGTCTGTCTTGTGGAAAAAAGGTTGTGGTTTTTTTTTTTTTTTTTTAAGGATTAGAGATAAGAGACAATAAGATGGTTTTTAAAGAGAGCCACAAAACAGATTTACCAACTGAAAGTTCATTTGTAACAAAAATGACCACGCGTGAACCTCCACAAAGGGATGTTTATTTAGAAAGGCAGGAGTAAAGCCTGTAATATAATTATTACAAAAATTGTCTATAATATTCTAGATAGGGGAATACAAACTGTGTAATTTAAATACAAAGGCATCTATCCTGTTATCAACTCCCATTATCGATTGTCATGCCTCACGTGGATCTGAAACCCCCATTTCCTAGAAGCATGGCACTGGACAATACACACCCCTAGCCCTCCAACTCACAGAAAAGCTTCAGAAAGATACCTTTGAGTGTATAAGCTCAGAAAGCCAGAACAAAGCGAACAAAAAGCAGCTGGTTTTCAGAGGTTAGTTTGTTTTTAGAAATATTAAGCCAATTCCATGATTTTTGAATGTATGTGATCAGCAATAGCAGATCAGAACAACAACAAAAAAAATGAAGGGGAAGAGTATGTAACACCAGGACACCAACAGCTATGCAGATCATGATCCGACGCAACGAGATTCATCTGAGGGGAGCCGGCTGCCCAATCACTGGTTCAACTGCAGAGACTAGGCTTCACAAGGGAGAACTGCTGCTGTAAGGCAGCACAATCCTGCAACTGAGTGTTGCAGGGCTGATCACATGCACCCACTGGCTATTTTCTGTTTTCTCCAAAAGAGAGACAGAGCTCTTTCGTTAACCAGAGAGCTATATGAAGCAGGAAGTACCTTCTGCTTTCCTTTTCTAACTTTTCAGGAACAGTTAATGAGAAGTTCGGGTCAGAGCTTATAAATATAAAGAAGCTTTGAGGTAAGCTAACAAAGGAGAGAGCTTACAAGAGAATGAGAGCTGCATTTCTTCTATTTTGGCAAGTATTACAGTACACAATTTGATCCCTGAAGCAAAATACTACATGTTACACTAATTCAAGCTCTGCCCCTTTACATCAGTGTCCTGCACATGCCTCCCCCTCCCCATCTTGCTCCCACTCCCAATTTGACTGCCAGCAAGTCTGAATTTGGCCCTCTGCACATCCCAGAGGACTGTTAAATAGGAAAGAGAACTATAATGTAGAAAAATAGGCCACTGATACTTAAGTCTTAAATCAATATTAGAACAGGAAGCTTTAGTCTGGTATATAGGTCAGCAAAGCATTTGAAGCACAAACATTAGGCAATTTGATTCATGGAGAGGGCTGGCTCAGAGCCCTCTACTGCTCTCAAGAAACCGCAGCATACAGCTGCTCTGGGCAGCCAGGCTGTCCCCCACGTACCACCTGAGAAGCTGTTACTGTTCCAAGAGCGTGCAAGGGTAGAATGGGTCTGATTTCATGGAAAGCTGAGCTTTGAACTGCACTCAGTGACAAGAGAAGTCATTGCTCCTGTTCTGTGACAAAGCCACATGCACAGTAAGACTCAAGAACATGTTCCAAGCAGTTCTTAAAACATACCAAAGTGGGAAACAGACTCAGACTTACAAAAGTAATCTAAAACCAGAATGATAAAGCCTCCAATGTGACAGCCCCTCTGGTCACAATTCTGAACAAAAACATTTCTAGACATCTGCAAAATTAAAGAGCAAAACTATGCAATCTGTGGTAATTCTACTGAATATCTGGTAGGACACCTTATATTGTTGAGTGCCCTGGCTCCTCAGTGAACTGATTTCATTGTGCTTTAGAATAGGCAGCAAAGGCAGTCATTTGTAAGACTGCATAGATTTTGAGTCATGTCCTATGTGAGCTGACTTCAGCAGTGCAATTGTCTAATACCATTCACTAAGTCACTGAAAAACCCTACCTGTTCACGCCTTGGAAAAAGTCAAATGGCTTTGCCTTTTCTTTAAAAAGGAGAATCCAATGGTAACATTTTTGAAAGGGTATAAGCAACGGAGAAATCCAAAGTGCCTTGATTAACAAGTCTGATTCCTATATATTTGCTTTCAGAAACTGGAATTTGAGTTCCTGTATTAGTGTTGTATTGAAAAAATTAACTTACATCCTACAGACACATTTAGAGACTTGAAAATGTAAAGTTTTACCTTTGTTGTCATACACATTGAAAATACAAGAGAGGCAAAAAATCATGAAGAGATGTGACTGAGTATGATCAGACTTCCGCCACCTGCAGCACATAACAGAATGCTCTCTAGAAAACAACACATTTTATTTCCATCCTGTAAGAGCAATATCTGAGATTATACTTGGCATTACTTGCTGCAGGTGTGAAGAACTATTTAGTGTTTTTTTCCCCAATGTAGAACTGTGACTGAAAAATAGCCCTTATGCTCTTGCAGAGTCCAATGTTACTCACAATGGTACGTGGTTTTCTCTTTACCACCCCTCATATCTTCATGAAAAACAGAAAATACTGTCTTGAGAGCCAAACTCACACAGTGCACATCTAGACTTAAAACAGCTCAAAGAACTGAGTCTGTACTGCAATATCAACATCAGAATTTTCAAACATGACTGATACCTTGGTATAACAATTTACAATAAATTTTTACTTCATGCTTCTCCCAGGAGATGCTGTGCGATTCGGGGTTTGAGTTTCCTGTAGCCTGTTTATAACAGGTATATTCCAATCCATCATGGAAGGAAGTCCAGCTAGGAATGCTTGACTTGAATGGACTAATTCAGGTACAGTTCTATTTGTTTGCATGATTAGGACTGAATCCCATCTATGAAGTACAGCTGGCATTCACAAAACTACGCAAATATTTACCTTCAGCACATAATGCAGTCCCCCCATAGCCTACTTAAAGCCAGGTATGCATTTAAGCAGCTGACTGGATGAGGCCTTTGTGTCTAAGGATGCCAAGTACTTTGGGAAAAAAAAATAGCTATTTACAATTATTACCTCCTCTGCAGTACAAGGTATCAAACTATTTACCATGGACCATAGCTGTTACTCTGAAAACTCCTTCCATGAGATTCTTTATTATGTACAATTTCATAACCACAGAATTAAGTGAAAATCACTTAGCAAAAGGAGAAAGGTCAGAAGTTAGAGGTTCATCAGACCACAACGAGCAACCAGGCCCCAAACAAGCCAAATACCTGCTTTGAAAGCACATACCAAGGAAGCACCAATACTGGAGGCAGACTGTGGCCTGACAGAAAATATGAAGCTGTGTAGCAAGCGTAATAAAGTGTAGTTGTTCTTTAGGAATTTCACTACAACTGAGCACTAAGCATGAAGAAGGTAAGCAAAGTGAAACAATGCTTTAAAATGTAAGATTATTTTGCCACCGTGTCATGTATTTACACATCTCCTGACCCCTCTGAAGAGTTCATGCCTTATGCCACACAAGAACTTCTTCTGGTGTCTTTAAAAAAAAAAAAAACTGCCTAAGAATGCCAACACACAGCTCTGCAGTGCATGCTTTAAGAATTCTGGCAGACCCATCTAGTATAAGATCAATCATACACGCTGAAGAAACTCCATACAACACAGTCTGCTCTTGCCTTGGAGGACAAAAAATGGGAAGAGTTACAAAACCTAGTCTCTCCATTACTCTCTTCCCATGCACAACATCCTTGTTGCTTTCTTCCACATTTACTTGGTGTCATTCTCATTTGCACTGGTAGAAATACTGGGATAGAATAAGGTATTGAGAATAATGGGATTGAAATTATAAAAGTCTATTTAAGCAAATAATCATGCCACACTTAAATCCCCTGAACGCATACAGTGTTTCCTATTTAGGAGCTTTGATCTGCATTTAGGGCCAAACATTCAAATATCCACTGAAAATGAAAAAGCGCGGAACAAGCTAAAACAAAAAACAGAGCTGTTTCACAAACTAAAAAGCATAAGAAATTAACCTAAATTAAGCTGCTACAGCTAGCCATAGGACTAAAGTGCAAGTGGTTTGATGCACACCGGAGATCCCTGAATGAGAAAAGGCATGTGAATAAAATAGGACTCAAAATAATTCATGCTAAGACAACAGGATTTTTAATTATGTGCAACTTCAACCCTGTGAATATGAAGCAGCAAGCACCTCACGTCATCAGGGCTCTAAATGCCTAAGTTACAAGTTTATTCAGTGACTTACTTTGTGAATTACATTGGATGCAGCATTTGGAAAAAACACAGGAAAACATTTATAGATGTGGTCTTCATCAATAATCGGGACTACCAGCTTAAGAATATCTGAAGTGACAGCATCAAGCCACTCCCCTTCAACACCTGTATGTTGCAAATTACTGTGGACTCAGTCAAGGCACATCATAAAAGCACTGTCAAGACTTCACGAAGAAGTGCAACAGAAATGTGGGCAAGGAAAATGGAAATACATGGAAGTGCATACATGGATTTCATACTGAGGAACATGGAGAGCTGACACACACTTGGGAGAGGGATGTATAATCTGGATAAAATCTCCAAAATAGTTCTTCAAATCATTCAGGAAGAAAGCAAGAATGGTAAAACAATTACATATGGTGCTGTTCACAAAGAAAACAGGAAATATAGTCCACTAGGGAGAAATATAGAAGACTACTAAAACAGACAGCCTGTTGTGAATGCAAATAAGCATTTAAAGGAGATGAGAAAGGGATTCCAAATTCCCCCACATCAGCTCTTACAAACCAGTTACAGAGAAAGCAAGCAACAGATCTAATTAAATCCTCTTTGCTTTATAGCTCATTCTACACCCAAATGGTACAGGGAAGGTTAAGGAGATGTCCAGCAAAAGATCAAGAAAAATTTTAGCAGTAAGGAAAGATCATGTAGAGGTAAGCTACAGGGGCATTGTCTTCATAAAGCAGAACAGAAGCTAAAGACAACAATTAAGCATTTGTACTCACACAATTGGCTGGATTAGTGCTTGGACACATCTTGCATATCAAATAAACTGCAATGCAAGTTAGGATAACATCCATTTACAGAAGAATATGACTACAGATATGTACAAGAGGGCATGTCCTGTGATATGGCACTCCGGTCAATTTTCAGAATCGCTTGCATCCAGACAGGCCTTGACTTCAGGTGACACAGCTATGCCTGTCCTAGCAAAGACACACAGATAAGCAGCAAGCTAAGAAGTTCATGGAAATCTGAAAACAGGAAACTAATATTTCTTTGGCATTTTTTGAATGTATGAATACAGTATTTTTTATTTTATTTTTAGAAGCTTTGAGCATAATCTTTCAAACAGATTATTTCTGGACACAGATGAAAGGAATGATCACTTAATAAGTCATAAAGAAAGCAAAATGAACAGTTAAGGGAAGAGCATGCAAAATATAGTAGAAAGACTAAGAACACACAGGCTTAAAGACAAAGTGAAAAGAGACTATGGTGGTAATGTGTCACTGGACAAAAAAATAAAGAAAGAAAACATTACTGGTCATACCTAGGGTCAGTAATAACACCAGGAAGAAATCTCAAGTACTTTTTGCTACTACACTTAACAGTTAGGAGAAATGAGATCCTGCAAACCAAGCTTAGGAATACATAAATAAAAGTATGAAATATTGGAGGAAATTATCCCAACATCATATACATTAAGCAGGCTTATCTGAAACAGTATAGGCAGCTCTTGTTAGGCTGAGACACAGATGTTTGAGACAAGACAATCAAACAGTTCTGACACTGAATATCACCAGTTAACTTTGAACTAGCCACTGCACAAATTTGATCGCAAACAATATACTGGTCTCATGGTCACACTGACTGCAAATAAAAAGAAGGAACCGGGGTCTTGCAAATGAAGACTTCAGCAGATGTCTTCACATTTAAGTTTCTAAATACTTCCCTCAGCCAGGGCAAGTCACACTAAATCCTCTAGAAGCTTTCTTCCTCAAAACAAAGATTATCGTATTTTTTACCATTCAACCACAGATTCTGTTGCTTATTTAGGTTGCCAATCTACTAGTGGAAAGAAGAATTTCTTACATGATTCTGAGGTGGTGTCCAAACAAAAAGTACAACACTGAAATCTGAGAAAAATCAATACTCGAGTGACTTCTGGCAGAGATCAGCAGCTAGAGAACAACATCCAGTCAGAACACTAACTCTTGCAATGTTTTTATTTTGCTCAATTTTTCTAAACTTACTTCCATCTCAGGGCTGTTACAGCTTCTGCTCTGGAGAGTCAGAATACATATGGTTTCCTCTATTTCAATCTCATGTTACCAGGAACCTTTGATCCCCTTCCTCTGTCTACTTCTGCTATTATAATTTCATATTTTTTGCCAGAAGGAGCCATTAGATCACTGAAGGAGATCTCCAGTACAATGTAGGGACTAAGTTTCATTCAGCTACCCCTGCCCGATACCCATAACCTCTTGCTTTCATTTCCATAAAGTGTAAGTTGCAAACTGAAAGAGACCCTGAGGTAACAAGCTGTACCCAGGGACACTGTGTTGGCAGGAAACCGACTGGGAGAGACACTGACAAGCTGACTTGACACTAATGACAAAAACATAGGGAATAGGCTAACAGCTCAGAGGGTTCTGCTACAGGGGCTTGAGCCTGAAGTCACCCCATGGTAACTGAAAAAGCACAAAGTACCTGACTGCTCTCATTACAGATTTTAATAATATATGCACTTTGAACATGCAAGAAATGAGAGATTTCAGGCAGCTGCCAATCCAGGAGAGACCTCTTCATGACTTAATTTCCACCCTGATCACCTGCAATTAAATCTTCACTGGTCAATGCTTTGCATGACATGAGTTACAGACTACACAAATTCATTTTCATTAGCTTGTTCTTCATTTTATATTGTAGTCCCTCAACGCTGTTCCCTCCAAATATATATTAAAAATCTCAAACCATTACTCATATTCATCACTTCTTGGTTTATAAAACTATACATACATTAAAAAAACTAACACCACAAGTACTGACCTGGCTGTACTGTGGGCAAGAGGGTAGCAGGTCCCAAATCAGTATAACAGCAGTGAGCACAAGAAACTGCTGTTCTGACAGACCCATGGGCTTTAGCGAGACTATTCAGATGCTCAAATTGCACCACTGAAGCTTTAGTTTCCAGATTGGGCAGCTGGTACTTAAGTTATGGATGCTGTGCTTGCCAAGTGGTTTCAGAAAGTTCAGAAGACAGATTATCAAGGCATTCCCTCTTCCTCCCACCCTTCTTCATTCCTGATTTCTAAGGATGTGCCAGTTTCTAATTAGTGCAAGGCAGAAACAGCCTCTATGTGCTCTGATTTACTGTAGATTTACCTGGGCAGCCTCCCCTATTCCTTCCCAATCAGACGGAATTCTCGGCAACCTTAAGGTTGGACTTCAGTTCTGATCTTGCAAACTCAGATCCTTCCCTCATATACAAACCAGAGTACAAGTATAGCTTGTTATGTAAAAGGTTACTGTCAAATGCAAAATATAATCTAGACGAACACTGAAGTCACCGTTTGTCTCCCTACACATGCTAAATCTAATGTCCTTGAGGGAAAGGGTTACATCCTTGCTGAAACACCATCTCCTCTGCCAGGTGCAACAGCAGCAAATCAAAGACAGAACATTTCCAATGTCAGAAGGGCAGATTTGTCCACGTGGACAATCTTGACCTGACAGCCTGACAACACTGTGATCTGACCTTGCTTATACATGCACTTTGCTATGCCTGGTCATATCACTCTGTTCCTGAGCACTACAGAACCAAGCTCACTACCAAGGGTCCCGTTCTGTGACAGCAGAGGAGAGAGGAAATGGCACACAAGAAAAACTACAGCACGTCTAATTTTAGTTTGCCTCTATTTCTGACAGAATGGCTGCAAAGTCAGCAAAAAAGCTACACTCCGTCTGCTCCCATTAAAGCCCATGACAGTTCTCCCATCAACTTCAGTAGGAGGACCTTATATTATGAAAAGCATTTAATTCAGACTAAATATGCTTAAGAGACATCGTTGTGAAGTGGGGTGTTTTCAACAGTGCCACAGATGTACATAGTGACTTATTTAACCTCCATATATGGCAGGATTGTAAGAAAAATGGAAGAGCAGTACATTGATGGTGGAAAAGGTAAAAGACAAGGAGGTAAATCCCTATGACTTATTGTGGTCAGTACTCACTCAGCAACTCCATTTGAGCCAGCTGCCTTTCCCTTAGAGGAATGAAAGCACAGCTGCAGAGGCAATGCTTGCTCTTCTAACAGCCAAGTACCTCTTTCCTGTGCCTGGTTCAGTGCTTAGAGACCAAGCTGTCATGTCCACGTGTGAAAGAGGGATGAAGCGAGAAACACTCCTCCTGCATAAGCCTGAATCCCAACCCATTTCAGTTAGGAGACGTCAAGTGCACACAGCCTGCAAAGAATCTCAAAGGCCCCACCTGCAGCCAATGAGGCTGGAGCACATGGGATAGAAAACAAGTTTAACCACAACACAACTAAGGAGAAACGCTGCACTCACTAAGTTTTGAAGGACAAAATTGATTTTTATTACTAAACAGTTTTCCAGCTATAAGACCTGAAAATAATTAACTAAGTATAAACTCAAGTGAAGCTTGAGCATGCCTTAAAGACTTAAGAAAGTTGAACATGGCCCCCAAATTAATCAGGACAACACTGTGACAGAAGGGAAAGGAATCACAATCACATGATAAACTTACTTTAAAACGTGAACACAAAACTAAGGTTTGCTACTTTCAGACCCTAAGTTGCTTGCATGAATTCACACGTACAACTCATCTTTTCATGCTGCTAAATCACCACTTTAAAATGGGTAGGCACTGCACAGGGAGAAGACACTATGGCCGACTCAGGATGAAAGTCAGTAAGAACAAGACTTTAATGCAATAAATCTAAATTATTTAAGCAGCACTTGAATGGGAATCAGTGCCTCCACCATTTTATCCTTTATCTCTAGCACTCATTAATGTTAGCTACTTCCCAGCCATAACAGCTGTGTGACCAAGGCCATCTACTGGTGAGCCGGGTGTGCAAATTAATGAAGTTTTTGTTGGCCAGAATTAATTAGTGCTTGTCAAAAGTTATAGACATATGAATTGAAATTGTACCAAGCAGCTGTTTACAGTTGAGCAATGTCAGTAACTAGCAAACATGACCAGTTTCTGATGAATGAATAAATAAAGCCTTCACAAATTCCACATGAACCTAAAGAAATATGATTTTGCCCAGTGAGAAGGATGTGGTATTTTACATCTCCATCCCCAGTTCAAGCCCAGTCCAGACACCTTGCAACCTCAGTGCTCTGTGTCAAATGAATCAGTAGTGTCAGCCTTGCTAATAGATACATGGATTTTACCCTAAAAATCACTACCAAGCCTGGTAACATTGTTTTCAAGAAATACTACAGCGTGAATGAAGAAGTTTGCAGGCAACTACAACTGTGCTTGTCCTCCCTGGCTTACAGCAGCAGAAATGGAAGTCAGACAAGGAGCTGGAAGGCAAATAAAGCATACCCAAATCCTTAGACCTCACCTTAGAAATCAGTGTACAAGACAAAACAGCAAGAAAATTTGGGGGCACTAGGCACACTGTGACATAGAACCCCCCATTGTTCTAGTGACCAGAGTTCAGCATGTTGGGGGGGCAGTAAGTCTATTCTTATATTTTAAAGTCAGGATCTAAACGTGGATTTCTTTTGTTTGTTTGTTTTTGCCTTATTTTTGGCAGGAAGCATAGCAAAACCCCACACAGTATGGTATGTGCACTTCTTACAGTGACTACTAATTTCTAAATCATGAACAAAACACTTTCTTTAGCTCTTTTTAAAAATTCTGTAACACAAATTGATAGTATGAATTTTAGGTAAGGTGTCTGAATGACATCACTGGAAATCCCTGAATTAAAGGACCATATCCTCCTCCAACTTTGCCTGTAAGTCTTGGATCAAGATGAAGCAAACAACCCTTTACTCCTTTTTGCCATGAGAACTTGGGGCAATCGTTATAGTATAAAGAAATGTATTCACTAGGAGCTAGCTTAAAGACGCTATATCCATTTCTTACTTTAGATAGTAGGAGTTTGGAGTAGCTAGTTTTGGCTGGCAACATAAAAACCAGAAGTTCTCATTTTGACTTAAATATCAAAGAAAAGTATTTCCACAAGCTAACACTATCCACTGAATAATACTGGTTTAAGAACAAGACTTGCAATTAACACATTCTTATTGGAGATTTTCAGATTAAAGGGAAAACATTTAGAAGTTTAAGATAATTGCAGTATTGGAGGTCTATACATCCAAATGACTACAGAGAATGTTACAGTAGATTTCAAAGGCAGCTATAATTAACAAAAAGAGTGGAAAAAAGTCCCCACAGACAACAAAAAGAATTAAAGATCTCAAGCCCAAAGACCACTGGCATTCTCCCTGTCATAATACCACACATCTCTATCTCCATGCTGGTTAGAAAAAAACATAAAAGCTTGGTATTATTACAATATTCATCGATACCTGTTGTATGCAGAACCAGCATTCTGAGCATGTAACTCCTTCGTGCTATCCGCCACAATTCAGGTAATAATAAGCACTGAAGTGTCTGTACTTTTTAGCAGAATACTACGCCAGGAGGTAAGCCTTATCATTCTAGTTGTAAGGTTGCATAATTCATTCTCAATGAGCCTTTACATTTATTATGAAAAAGAAATGTTTACTTCAGGAATGAAAGCAATGAAACAGAGGCTAAAGACAACATGACTTGCATTTCAAGGTCATCCCACAATATTTTGATTCCTCCTGTAAGGAATGCTCATCTTGCTTGACCTTAGTTGATATATGAGAGAAAATACATTCCCCAAAGCCTTAATCCCTTAAAACATACTCAATTTCATCTCACACCCACAGGAATCTCTGTTCTTGAGAGCAAACAGCAAAGCTGCCATTTTTTCTTATGCCAAAATATAGAGAAAATCTTAAAAAACAGTATCACTGTACAGTAGTATTTCCCAACAGTACAATGATAGCGAAGAGCTTGTGCCCACTGACATCTAACAACGGTAAAAGACAAGTTCTAAGGGTGTAGAAAATCTGAAATGCCTTTTTGAGTTGAGGCAAATGCAAGATAATGATATAATGGATCTAGAAGACTAAACAGTTTGATTCCTCCTGTAAAATTACAGCATTTTAAGACTCTTCATGGGGTTTAAAAACAGGTTCTCCTGAAAAGGGAACAAATTCTTCTCTGAAAACAGCATGTCAGCTGGTTATAGCTTCCGTTTTCTTAGGAGCTATTGACACAACACGCAACTGTAGCTTGTGCAAAACTCCTATAGGTCTGAGATTTGCAGTCTCCAGAACAATCTTGTTAATGAAGATTAAAGGAAAAACAACCCCAAAGAGCCCCCCAAAAACACAAACTCAACTTTGAAAGCATGGATAGAGCATGTAGATTTCCAATGACATCCTGTTCTTCAACGAAACTGTGTTATCAGCTTTGAACATGTTCACACCAAGTCACCATTTTACATTGGAAAAAAAAAATCAAGGGGTTAAAAATAACATCAATTTTTTCACTGTAAATCATCTGGAAGGGTCTGCTCTGCCTTTGCTTCCAAAAAGGGAGCACTCCCTAATAAAAGGGCAATCCCTCAGTCATGACAGACTGCTGTTCTGATACATCCAATTGAACAAAAGATACAAATAAAGTAACCCAATCTAAAAAGGTATACTAGAACTTCCAGACAAACGCTTTAATGTGAAAGCAGACATTCCTGAATACAGAGATTACTTCACTGAAAACAGTTTTGTCTTCTTTTTCTCCATAAAAAAATGACTTTTTAGAATTGTACCTGCACATTTCACTACTGTTCTGCTTATTTCTCTTGTGACTATGTTAAACAGTACCAATGATTGCAGCTCCTTGCACCAGATCACTGACTGGCCAAACTGAATGTGCTGCCATTTAGCACCACTCTACCAAATTGCCCACAGAATAAACAGTTTTCAGTTCGCTTCAAACTTCCAGACTGACCACATACAAAACAAGGATATGCAATTTTAACACAGGATTGTGTTTCTCCCCTGAAGACAAGGCTGTCGTCACTGAACTTTGTCCAGATGCTAAATTACAAATTCTCCATCATAGTTAGGTTGCTGCTGCTAAGAGCAAAATATCATTACTATTTTGCCAGTACTTGACATGAAAACTAATTGATAAGCTTGAACTGTTCTTGCCATTAGGACATCCCATCAATGGAACTGAACTATGAAAAACTTAAGTTTACATTTTTCAATTAACTACTGTGAGTCACACTAATTATACTTTACATTTTTAAAACACTACACAAATCTCTAAAACATGCCTGGGTAGAAAAACTTAGCTTAATCATTAAAACTGAAATGAGGGATACAAAAACTGTTATGAACTCCTGTTGAACTGCATATAAAAATCTCAAGCTACTAACACCAGGAATTGCGTTCCAGAAACGGATAATCCGAGAACTTGGAAATTGGTAATTTGCAACATCCAACTGTAATGATTTGCTCATTTCTTCTGCAAGCATTTGCAACAGAGGACTTCATTTAGTTACACTGTCAGGCCCTCTCAAATTCAGGTTTTAGACTGATTATTCTACCCTAAGCCTCTAAACTTGGATTTGTGTGCATGTTACTGAATTGAAAGGAACATTGTTTTTATTATCAAAAACCTTTGATCCATTTTCCCAGTGCATTATTAAAAGTTTTTTTATTCCAGTCTTACATCAAACACTAATAATGGCTCTAAGTTTCTTAATCTCAAATACATTCAATAGTAAAATTACCTCAAAGTGAACTGCTGAAGCTAGACAATCTAAGAAGTCCATCTACCTCTATTTCATCTTGCATATTATTCAGTTACATATTGTACAGTCCCTATGGAAAAAAAATACATGAAAGTAACTCAGAAGAGCCACTAGCCACGAAAGTGCTGTTTATCTTCAAGTAGTACCACTTCTTCTCAGAATATAAGAAATCAGCATACCCATGATACTGGCCCATGCGAAAATGTGCCATCTAAATGCCCTGAATGAGCACTAGTACCAATTAAACCTGTACCTGCCTGTTCCAGGGAAAAGGCTTTATTGTAATACTTCAGCATAGCATAAATTTCAGAAAAAATTTGGGGAAATCAAATATATAAAATTTTTCCCTCTTTTAGGGAGAGGGGGGAAAAAAAAGAGACCAAAAAATGCCTGATATTTGTTAAATCAGAACATTTATAATGGTCATTATAATGTAAAGACACTGTAGAAGGTATTTATTCTAATAGCCTTGGATGCTCAATCCGTGTAATTGTCCAGTCCGGTTTTGCTCCTTCTGTAAATTCCCTTTGGAACCTGGAAAAGGCAACACAGTAAGTGAAGAGTTATTAAAGTTCACTTAATCCTTGAAGAGCTAGTAATACCAACGAGAAATCATGAAGAAATATTTTACTTCAATGTTATTCCTGTGAAAGCTCACTAGAGTTTGATGCTTATGCCCCAAAAGTGGAAGATGAAAATTAATTCTTTTAGCAAGAAACAAGGTGCACTGACTTCAGAGTGCTTTGGTTCAGGTCCCCCAGACAGGATCAAGAAGCAACAGTAAAGACCCTGATATCAAGACAGCACTCAGCTTTCATAGCAGTAACCATGATTATAGGTTTGTGGCAGATCATTTCTAAATAATGGTTTCAATTTAATAGGATGGTAACCGCATTATAAAGCAAAATCATGTGCTAGGCATTCTACCTGAAAAAAAAAAAAAAATCACTGAACTATATTACTTTTAAGTATTTGAACTATATTTACAGAAATATACCAAAGATCAAGCTAGCAGTAGTACTGAACCTCTCTAAGAGCAAATTCCACAGTTGACAGGAAAATGAAGACATGCACCCCTATTTTCAAAGATAATTCCCTCCTCCTTTTGTAGTCATTAATGCCTTCTTCCCTGAGCATGTCAATTTTGACTGCTTGTCGTCTAACAATAAGTCTGAGCTTCAGGCTAAATATGCATCCTCCCAAGTAGCCTGCACATTGTGAATAAGAGCACAATAACATCATTGTTTTACTATTACATGTCAATCCGCTCCTCGAAACTGTCTTCTCCAGACACCCGAATACTTATTACTAGGCTTCCAAGGCTTGTAGTACCTTTTCCACTTTGAGTTTAGGTCAGCACAGCAGATAGCAGAAGGAATATTTACTTGCTAAGATTGCGCTGTTGGTAATAGGGACAGACGCTTTAGGCCTTAAGGTCAAGCTCTTGAGATAAATGGGAGCCTCAGAAGCCCCCAATTCTACAGAAGATGCTGAAACTGGGTAATGGATGGACCCAGGAAAATACATCCAGGCAAGAATAGCTAGTATCCTCAGAGCATTTCCTTTGTTTAGAGTTTCTCATCATCTAGACCTCACATCCTCTCAATTTCAAATGTGGGTGTAGAAGTAACTGATTATACTGCGTTTCTCACACAAAAATCCTTACCTGTTCCAACTTTTGAGAATTATTTTCAGTACTTTTCACCAACTGCAGATGCTTTGCCATCAGTACACTAACAGAAGCATTATTTATAATAATTCCCATGAAAATCCATCCACCCACTAACACAAGCTTTGAGGGCTTAGATCAGAGTGGTATGAATTACCTGAACACCAAGTGATGCTTGCTTTGTTCTGTCTTTCTGCAGAAAGATCTTTCTGCAGACAGCATTGGGCTAAATAATTTCCTTTTTCACAAGCTACTTACTATCTGCACAAAAGTCAGTACTGGAGTTAGCTGAAGTAACAAGTCAACAGCACTGCGCTTGACTGCTTAACTTGACCGCACCGCTGTTACTTGTGCTACAAGAAATGGGAACCAAGGACTGACACAGGCTTATTTCCCAAAAGCAGGAGCAGTATAGGAAAGGATCAGAAGCCTTGTACAACGCTACAAATATTGCTCCTCCTGACAGAGGTCCCATTAATCTCAACTCAGAAGCAAGGTATTAACATAATGACTTCAAATGGTATTTTAAAAGTTTGGCCCTAGAATAAATACTAGAAAGCTGTATGAGAACTAGCTTCAGTTAGAAACAAGGTAAATTAAAACATACGAAATTCTACAGTGGCACAATGTGAATGTTTTCAGTTGCCAAACTAGTTTCCACACAGCTAGCCCAGGTACATACAAGGGGCAAGGAAACTTACTCATAGTTCGCTGTTAAAAGATGTCTTTTTTCTTTTGTGCTTTCGTCTCCAAACACAATCTGGAAAACTTTGGTTTCACCTGGTACTTCATCAGGTAGGTTAGCACCGTTCAGATACCAGAAACGCATTAGGATACTAACAAACTTTCTGCCTGTTGGAAATAAAGCATAATGTAGATGTCATGTTAGTCAAATAGAAATATTTGCTATTTAGCATATATTCTACTGAGACCCAGGAAGGGTAGCTGACTTCAGCCAAAAAGAATGTATAACAGAATCATGAACAATCAACCCATATTCATGATGTTTAGCAATAATAAAAATACACTCACCAAAAAAGTACGTATTCACAAGCTTTGCCTGAGAATATATATATATATATATAAATAAATATATATATAAATAATTAAACTGTATAAAAAAAGCTGGTCCAAAGCCCACCATTGATACTACAAAAGTAAGTAGAGGAATTGATACATAGAAGCAAAATGGAGCTCAGGTTCTGGGTTAAAAGGAGATTAGGGAACTATATACAGATGAACTACAAATAGAAGAAAAATGAAAGAGAAGCAGAATTCAAAAACACACCTGTAAAGAGAATGCCTGCTAGGAGCAAAACCAGGAAAAAGCCTGCCCATTGCTGAGATGTTTTAGAATTCTAAACATACCATCATCATCATAGTAGATGCGAACATCTCCTTCTGTTGTGTACATGATTGCATCAATGTCAGCTGCTAAAGCATCCCTGTGGTTGTCAGAGAGCAAAGAAATCTTTTCCTTCAACACCTGAAGCACCTAAATTCAGAAAAACTCACTTAATTTTTCCATTAAGAAATTGAAGTAGCAACCTTATCTACTGCAGTTAATAAAATGAGTTATATTGCCAAAACATTTATATAACATATAACATCAGAAGTGAAAAAGCACTGGGCACTCCCAAGCCCTAATTAACAATATTAAACAAGATATATTTAATATTTAAACCAATGAGAATATTTAAAAAAAAATGTTTAGAAAAGGTACTGTCAAAACAAATTTCAAAGCAATGCATGTAAGTCCAGAAAATACGAGTTAAGTTCGCTTCCACAATTATACTTACACTCTGCCTTCGCACTGCTGACTTCTCTACATGCATATTCTTTAGCTTTTGATTCAATCATTTCTCAGTTCTCACAAATTTCTTTGTAAATCAGTTCCATTACCACTAAGTTTATCTTTGCCATTTCAGGATCCACATTCCCGCTGGAAAATGTTTAGACATTTGCCAATCAGAAAAGACTGGAAAACCATTCCTGTAGGACTTAAGCTACACATCACATTCACAGCCACAGTATCTGAACATCCTAAGATCTACACAACTGTGTTAAGTAGAAAGGGTGTGGTGCACTAATTGAACAGAAGCATCACCAGGAAGGATGAAGCCATGCAGCACATTAACTCCTATTCAGTTTTTAATCCTAACTTGAATTGCCACTTCTGAAAAATAGGCCAAGCTGACATCCATTAACAGGGCAGACACAGATCTGAAGCATCTCCTCCACTTGACTCTGATGCATCTGCTACCTCTGTCCCCTGGGAAGGCCAAGACAACTTCAGCAATTAAGAATTCATAAAAAGACAGAACACACAGCACTGATGTTTAACCAGCCAGGTCAGTCATATCCCCGAGACCACGACAAAAGACTGAGGCCTCCCAGCTGAGACCAAGAACTGGCTGTATGGTATACTCGGGGTGGAAATGTATTAGGGCAGCAAGGAAGAGCACAAATTAGTTCCTTCATCTGAATTCTGGTGCACACACTGAAAGCTTCAGCTATCTGCCTACACCAACAGGGGTATGCAACTCCACCTGCCATCAAGGATCCATCACTTCTCAAATCCCTTTTGGAACACCAGAAATCTTTTTGGCAATTGGTCCCTCTGCTTAGTGGCAAGAACATTAATTTATTTTTTTTCTATACAGAAACTTTTAATTAACTTTTGTACCTTGAAATCAAACAAAAAGCTGCAAGACGAACAATTGCCCTATTCAGTGTTATGCTGTTTTTCTCAAATTAAACCAAACTGGTAGTGCTTGTAGGTACTGACAGGTTGAATGCATGTTGCTTCATAATGGAAAGTATCAACTGGCAGAATTAGAGATGGGAAGCACTTACCTCTGCTGACACAAGTCCATCTAGCAGATCAAGTTTACGCTGAGACAGCAGCTGTGAAACAACAGAAAAGGCCTACAAAAAAAAGGCAGAAAAGAATACATGAACAAATAATTTAGGTTGACTTATTTTTCAGACAAATCCATCATCATAGGACAGGCTACCTAAGCATTCCACGATTTGAGACTTCAATGTTTGCAAAATATGTCACCACTGAAATGGAACCCCTCTAGCTTAAAAAAAAAAAAAAAAGGTTATTCTATTAGCTGATAAAAACATAACGTTCCAGCTTATTTAAAGCATGAAACTTTTTGTTAACAGGCAAATGAATGCCTTACTAAAAAATTACAGTGACCTGTGAATTGCTTTTACTCTTCTTTGGGTAATTCAAACAATCTGTGTCTTTCCCTGTAAATATTTTCTTCCCCTACCTGCCCCTTTTGCCAGAGCACCTCCCAGTTTCAGTCAAAACAGAAGCTCAGGTCTAAAGAAAAATCTTTATAAATCTAGTGTAGTCTCTAAAGCTTGGAGGAACACAACTTCACTTTTTTCTCAATTCTGCAGGTATAGTTATATACAAAAACACCTCTGTGTATTCAAATAGCGTTCTTGTTATATTGCTACATGCTGACAGGATGTTGAAGGCATTAAAGTAAAAATAAACAAAAACAGGGCAAAGTAAAACAGGTGGTTCTGCACACATCGCAAATAATTGCGATAATTTTTTTTTTTATACAAGGGTCTCAAGCATTTTAACATTGTCCCCTATCATTTTTCTTTGTTTTTAATTGAACACAATAACTTCTACAACTGCCTAAGCTTCATCATTTTACAAAAAACGGCTAAAATGACATACATATCCCCTTAAAGCCCCTAAAACGTTGAGAAATGCCTTTCGTCATACTTCTTCAGGGGCCAGTAAAACATCTCATTTCACCTTTATGAAAATAAAACAAAAAGCCCTGCAAACTCAAGCTCAACGCAGGAGAAAGCCCACACCCCTGGCTACTCCCGCTTCCTCCAGCCGTGAGGCGCTGCAGGACAGAACTCGAAAGCTCCCGTGACTTGAAGGCACGTTTCGGAGCAGCAACGGCACACGGCCGCGACAGCCGCCTCAGCGCGGGGCTCTGCTCGGGGCTCCCCNNNNTGGGGCCGGCCCCGCACCTGCTTGGCGCCGCGCGTGAACTCCTCCACGCGGAACTCCCGGTCGCAGTAGAGGCGGATGAGGAGGTGGTAGAAGCGGGTGCGGAGCCACGCCAAGGGGCTGGTGATCCGCACCCCCACCACCCGCCGCTGCGGACCCTCGGCCTCCGGCCCGCGCCCCTCGGTGCTGGCGAAGCGCACGGCGGGCCGGGCCGGGCGG
>VXAA01007015.1:3425677-3445634 GCA_013399115.1 Anseranas semipalmata
AGCCGGTGGTGCCGGTGGCGGGCCTGGGCGGCGTCACCAGGGAGCGGTTCCTGCGAGACGTCTACCCCCAGGTAGGCGGGCGAGGCGCGGGGGGCCTCTCCCGCCCCCCCGCAGGCTCCGGGAGAGGGGCGCCCAGGTGGGGGCTGGCCCCGCAGGGAGGGCTGCTGGGGCGCAGCCTTCTCCTGGGTGGCTGCCGGTCGGAGCCTCGCTTTATCCCCTGTAGGCAGCTGCTGGCGAGCAAAGCGCGTCTTTAGGTATCGCGCTTAAAGCCTGAGATGAGACGTCTTCTGTTTCAAGGTGTATGTCTTTATGAGCAATAAATACTACTTACAGAGAAATAAAACTACTTCCCAAAGCAATTAGTCGGAGAGGGGTTCAGCAAAGGAAGGCAATAGCTTGGGTTAGAAGCCTGCTACTAAAGATAATCTTTTACATGAGGCATCGCGATCCATTAAAATGAATGTAGTTTAGTTTCAAGGAATTTCTAGAGGCAAATTCCTTCTGAATTGCTGTAAAGCTCTGGCATATGATTGGTCACTTAATTTTATTTAACAGTGATTAAAAAAATGTGATTGCTTTTTGTTGCTTTGTCACCACTGCTTCCTTTTTCTTTCTCTGAGGACCCAATTGAAAGTCTTTCAATTAGGCTTTTTTTTTTTTTTTTTTTTATGTACACTGGATCAAACCTATTTATGGTTGTCAGCACCAAGGAGCCTTAACATAGGTGCAAAGAGCTGCTTAGCTCACAGTCTGTACCACAAATCTATGGTCTTTTGGCTATTTTCTGCTAAGATCAGGCTAGAATGGCTGCCCCTATTCCTTAGTCTAGCTAGATTTCTTAATGGCCCTAAAATACAGCAAACGTTAAAATTGTCATCTCTCCATGTTCTTCCTTATCCTGCTAGGGAAGAGGATACAGTAAATAGAGAAGCAGTCCCATGATCTCCTGCATTTTGTTTCAACATTCAGCATTCTAATTCATGTTCAGTTGTGAATAGTTCATTTGTGACTATGTAGCAGGTCCTGATACTCAACTGAGTTGTTTGCATGTACTTAATTTGAAAAAGTAATTCTGATTTTTTTTTTCCACCAGATGCAATCATCATTCTTTCTTTCTTTTTTCTTTTTTTTTCCTTAGAGAAAGCCAGTAGTGCTGAAAGGAATGGAACTGGGCGCTTGCACAACCAAATGGACAGTAGATTACCTGAGCCAAGCTGAAGGATCTAAAGAAGTAAAGATTCATGTTTCTGCAGTACCACAGATGGATTTCCTCAGTAAGAACTTTGTGTATAGGTACTCCAATCCAAGATCTTCCGTATTTAAAGGCACACACTTGTGCGTCTGTTTGAAGCTGAGGGTGAGAATGTGAAGATAGTTTGTGAAAACTTGAAATAACGTACCCAAGTGCCATCCTTGATTTCTCCCTCTTCCTTCATTCCACAAATATCTCAACACCATCAACAAATACTACTGAGCAAAAGGAGATGACAAACAGAACCTTGAAAATGATGACATAGAGAAAAGTCATGTAACATATTTTGATAGAACGCTCCTGTAGAAAATTTGAGGTTGGCATTTGCTGGCATTGATATTAGATGATATGCTAGTCTGTTTTAATTATATGGTGCCTTTTCAATGTTATTGAATAGTGCTAGTTTCTGGTGCACTGTATGTCTGAACCTCTTTGGATGCTGGCATGTGTCAGGCATGCTATTCCACTCTAGAGGGATGTTACTAATTAAAAATCAAGCTCCTTTTTAAGTTAACCTGTGCAGTTTCCATTATGTTCAAGCTACTGGATACCATGCCTTTCACCAGCTCTTTAATCTTGATAAGGGTCACATAAACCCTTGATCTCCTTTGAAGTTCCTCCCACATAGCTGCCAAAACATTTCTTCAGAGTTCATTTAGTCTCGCTCATTGTATTGTTCTTCAAGGGTAAATGCCTTTACTTTAGTTGCTTTTTGTTTTCCCGATGTGGGTAGATGATGTGTTTGGTCTGCTAAACTTCTAAGAAGGCAAAAGCATGCACTGTACATGTAACAATCTACAAGTCTCTATACAAGTCTCTGAGTGTTGCTTGTTGTTCAGGGGAAAAATGCTCTTTAATTATGTTACATTCTGCTCACTGCACAATGAACTTTTGAATCTTTGAAATCAGGTTGTACTTGAATGACTATTTCCTTTCCCCACTCTGTTTTGTTTCTTACTATAACATCTTACTGTGAGTTGATCAGCTGTGCTAGTTTTAGCAGTTTTGTAGACAGCCATATGGAGGTGCTTTGATGGTGCTTCATTATAGCAGGTGTTAGTAATTAATGACTTTGACTTGCTTCACTACAAATTCAGGTTTTGACCCTCCCAACCAGTAAGTCCTCTATACTAATATGGAGGGAGGATAGGTAGAACTGAAAGAATAGAAACACTGAAGATGTAACATGGAGTCCCGTGATTTTAAACTAATGTGAGTACTACTGCAGTCCCATTGTAAGCTGCACGCTCCTGCTCTGTGTTGGTTCTAGAACTCATTCAGCTGTATTGTGATGTGGTACAGAAACGTGAATGTCTTTCTGCTGTTTTAGCTTTGTGAGCAGGTTCACTATGAGCTCAGATGAGTGTTAGTGCTGGCATAAGGTAGGAGATGGGATGACTAGGGTGGATAGCAAGCGCAGCCCCAGCATGTACCACTTTAATCTGTTGTGGAGCTGTGTTCTCACTTTTCTTCAGTAAAAATGTAAACGAACAGGATATAACTGTTCAATTCAAGTCAGAGGGTGGTTTTTTTTGTTGTTGTTGTTGAATTCAGTGGTTGTTGGATTTGATTATTGCCAACAAGCTACAAATATTTAGGGTAAAAAAAGTGGTAAAAGAAGTGGTCTGAGTACTGTCAGATGCAGGTTGCATTCTGGTGGAAGGGATGATAGAGGATCACGAACAATTTGCTTGAGGAGAGTCTCTTCTTAATCCTAGGCACTTGGTGGTTGCTCTGAAATTTGATGTTTACATGCAATGTAGTCATTATCCAGTGACACTTAATGTGAGATGGTGACTTCAGTGAACATAACATTGAATTCATAACATTCATAACAATTGTATTACTATGTGTGCTTGTTGTACTACCCAGTGATCAACTAGGACCAAAATTTGTCATCCTTATGAAAAGCTCCTGTTATTTGCATAAATATATAACAGTAATATTGATTTCAGAGGGATAGACTCTAATGCCTAGTGATTTTTTTAAATATTCTGAGGTGATGTGTAATGAATTCTAAGAAAATTCTAAAGAAATCATTGAAAATACCAAAACTGCTGTGTTCTCCTCAGCTGAGGTAGCATATAGACAGATGTTTGTTCAGAAAACCAGAATAAATTTTATATTTGTGCAAATGGAAATAGGTATCTGCGTTCACATATAAATTCATAGCAAAAAATGCGCACACACACGCGCGTATATCACCCACAGTTTTTTATCTGCTTTTTGTGATAGTTCCGTTTTTCTTTTGTCTTTTTACTCTTGAAGTTTAGCTTCCATTTATGTACCTAAAACTGCTTTGGATCTAGTGGCTCCCTTTTAGCCTAGCTGTAGTTTTTTGATGCTGAGGTTTTCTACAGATTTGCAGAAATGTGCTGCAAACAAGCGTAAAGATGACATACTGTAAGAGAAAGTGTCTAAGTATTTTTGGGTGTGTCTCCATCCTTGGAGATCATGAGAAACCTGACTGGATGCTGTCCCGGGCAACCTGCTGTAGTTGACCCTGCTCTGGGCAAGGAGGTTGGACTGAAAGATTTCCAGTGACTCCTTTCAGCCTCAACAATTACATGGTTCTGTTTGGATCTATAGTGGGACAATTAATTAAAGTAGAGAGGTTTGTAAGTAGTATTTCTGTCTCAGTAGAACTCCTCAACATTCACGGAAAACACTGATTAGTCATCATGTTAAATTTAAAAATATATATATATTGCATTTTCTGTTATATTAGATATGGTGGGAGAGCTTATGATTTTAAGCCTACCATTTAGACCATGTGTTGTTACATTGATTCATTGTATGAATTTCAATATTTATATTTCAGAACTCTGCCTTTTGATGTATTTATACGAAGAGCAGCTGAAGTCAAACACAAGGAGTACTTTCTTTCTGAGGTAACTTCCTTAGTGTCACAGCTTCTTCTATCAGTTTTGCCAGTCTATGAGGGGAAAAAAAATGAACTGTAATTTAAAGTCTCACTGCACTAAAGCACTTGATCTTAGATTTAACTGTTTTGTGTGGCTTGGAGCCAAGGGAAAAATGTGAGGGAAAATATTTTTTTTTTCTTGGAAATTGTTTTGTGTGTCTACAGTGTGATTAATTTCAGTGATCCTGTTCCTGTTATCAAAAACTGCTTATGTGAGTAAAAGTTCCAGCATAAAATTGAGAAATCAAACCTTGCTTTAAAATAAGTGTAATAACTGCAACCTGAGGTGCATCAAGCACAGCACTGCTAACCAGTCGAGGGAAGTGACTGTCCCGCTCTACTCCGCGCTGGTGCGGCCGCACCTCGAGCACTGTGTGCAGTTTTGGGCACCACAGTACAAAAAGGACGTGAAACTATTGGAGAGTGTCCAGAGAAGGGCTACAAAGATGGTGAAGGGCCTGGAGGGGAAGACATACGAGGAGCGGCTGAGGTCACTTGGTTTGTTCAGCCCAGAGAAGAGGAGGCTGAGGGGAGGCCTCATGGCGGCCTGCAGCACGAGGGGAGCAGAGGGGCAGGCGCCGATCTCTGCTCTCTGGTGACAGCGACAGGACCCGAGGGAATGGAGTCAAGCTACGACAGGGGAGGTTCAGGTTGGATATCAGGAAAAGGTTCTTCACCAAGAGAGTGGTCGCACACTGGAACAGGCTCCCCAGGGATGTAGTCACGGCACCGAGCCTGTTGGAGTTTAAGAAGTGTTTGGACTGTGCTCTCAGACACATGGTCTGAATTCTGATTTTTGGGTAGACCTGTGTGGAGCCAGGAGTTGGACTCGATGATCCTTGTGGGTCCCTTCCAACTCGGGATATTCTATTCTATTCTAATTCATGTGTTTTGTAAGTAAATGTCATGAAGATATTTAGAGTTTGATTACATCTGCTATCAAAATATAAATACGGGTTTATTGTAACATAATTTTTGAATAGCAAGCTTGTGGCAATCTTTATGTAACTATGTTCAAAATGTGGATTTTTCAGATAACTATAATTAGAAAGCAACCAGTTCTGAATGCAAACATGCTTTTCACCTTTTATGCTACACAGGATGCTCTAAGATTTGAAGCCAATTGAAATAACTTCCTGCATCAGTGTTCCGAAGAATTCTGCATTTGCTTTGAATCCAGTAAAAGCAATGCTGAAGCAGCTGACAAGTCTCCTCCCACTTCACTCCTCTATTCAGTTAATTAATGTTTCGCATTTCTTGAGATGAACAGCAGGGAGCAGTAGAGTAAAGGCAGTATAACAAAGTAGCTGAAGTTGTGAATGTCACCTATTTGTATCGTATTTTAATAAAGTCCCGAATTAGATTAATGAAAAAATGTAGGATCTTTAAGTGTATTTGTAATTCATATTAAAAGCAAAACAATTCTCTTTTTGTATTATCTACAGGATGAAAAGTACTACTTGCGATCAGTGGGTGAAGATGCTAGGAAGGTGAGTTACTTGAGACTGCAGTTCTAATATTGTGAAGTAGCAGTTTAGGAATATTTTTAAAAATCTGTTGTCATCTACTGTCTGTGTAATACAGGCATAAAACTTATTTATAGTCACTTGGGCTAGGAATCTGACTGGATTTAGGTCAGAATATTTAAACCTAAGTGTCCAAAATAGTTGCTGTTACGAGAGGTTAGCTGATCAATGAAGAGTATAGCCTTCATATTCTATTCTCTAGCTGTTGTTGTAAGCTAATCTAAAAGGATTTCTGATGATCACTTCTTCAGTGTGATTTCTAGCAGTGATGTTTCAAAGGAGCTCTCCCATATCTTATTATTATCTCCCATATTTTATTAATATGGGTGACCAAGTCATTGCTGAAAAGAATGACCACAGAAAAGCATTGTTATTTTCAGTTATTTGCTAATGCTGAAGTTCTAGCCCTGTGTTCCCTATGATGGGAAATGATATTAAGGTGCTCCCCTATTTCAGTGTGCACAGATGGTTCTCTAAGAATAATGTCCTTTTTGATTCAGGATATTGCAGATATCAGAAAGCAGTTTCCTATTTTGGCAGAAGATGTTCAGGTTCCAGAGTATTTTGAGAAGGAACAGTTTTTCTCTAGTGTCTTCCGCATCAGCTCAGCAGGATTACAGCTATGGACCCATTATGATGTAGGTAATAATGTGTTTAGCATAAAATTTTGCAGATGATGTTGCGGGGTCGAGATATTAATTTACAAGTATCTGTTGACAAAGATCTGTTAATGAGAAACTTCTCATTGGTAATTGTACAATGATTTGGGCAGTCTGTTGCTGCACTGTGGTAGACTCCAAATAAGATGGTCTTCTAACATCGTACAGTGCAATTCTGAATACATATAAGAAAAATAGGGTTTTTTGCACTGTAACTAGAAGAAAAAATCTTTTAATACTGAAAAAGAAGAAAAAAATCCAAGTATATTTTGCATTATATTTTGCTGTTTTATGTATCTAAAGCATAGTATGTCTTTGCTTTAAGATATAAGAACTTGACTCCTGTACAAGGAAAAAAGTAAAGCTGTGGAAGGTAGTGGTATTTATTTATTTTTTCAAATACGTTATTTGTGAAGAATGTGCAGCTAAGAGATAAAGTAGCTCACATTCTTGAGTTTTTTAGATTAACTATATGTGGAAGCTCTTCTAGCTAATTCTTAATACAGGATGGTTTTAATGCCCTTTTTTGTACCGAAGCTGTTTTAGATTATTTGCAGATTATGAATTTATTCTTAGCTTTTGGCTGACATCTCTTTTACAATGTTCATTTCAGGTAATGGATAACTTCTTAATCCAAGTAACGGGGAGAAAACGAGTTGTTTTGTATAGTCCTCGAGATGTACCATATTTGTATTTATCAGGTATGTATGCCATGTACATCTTGTTCAGAGTTTGATCACAGTTGCCTTTCCAGTTCAAAAGTGTTGCAACGTGTAGGAAAAGTGTTTTGCAATATGTGTTGCAAAGAAAAAAATGACCGACAACTTGAAGTAAAAAGTGATTTGGTCCCTTAACTCTGATGCAGTTTGCTTTACTCAAAGGTAAGAATTTTAGTGGGGCAAGTTAGGAAATTTGCAAATGAGCACTGCAGCTATACCTGGTTCTGTCTTCAGCACCTAACTGTGGAGTACAGTGCTCTGTCCAGATTTAAAATGGCATTTTAAATGCTAGAGGAAGTGTTTTTTAGTGTTAATAAAGTTGTGGTTACAGGAGAAATACAGACAACAGGAGAATATGCCTCTTCAGTAAATGAGGAGGGCCATCAGTTTGCCTGGTTTTTAAAGGAGTTACAGAACAATAAAGCAGTATTAAATTGGATTAAAGAACTGCTATTTCCAGCAGTGTGTTTTGTTACTGTTTGGAAGAGTAGGACTGTTTATTCATTACTTCTGAAAACTTTCCTAGGTACTAAATCAGAGGTG
The DNA here is from genome assembly GCA_013399115.1 of Anseranas semipalmata. NCBI lineage: Eukaryota > Metazoa > Chordata > Aves > Anseriformes > Anseranatidae > Anseranas > Anseranas semipalmata. The sequence goes on from VXAA01007015.1 coordinate 3,433,300, forward strand.
CTGGATGTCGATAACCCAGACTTTGAGAAATACCCACTTTTTGCAAAAGCCAAGCGCTATCAATGTTATCTGGAAGCAGGAGATGTGTTATTTATTCCAGGTATGTAACATAGTTCCTGAGTGTGTTGTGTTTTTAAACAGCTTTATTTGCAATTTCTCATTTCTAGGGAAGGTATTGCTATTATAACTGTAGTAATTGGCCTAATAAAAGGTATTACTATATCTACCTACAGATCTTACCTTCCCTCAATATTACACTATGCTTTTGAATTTGTCTTAATAGACTAGCACTATAAAATCAACTTGTGAAATCTGAAATTACTTCTGTGATCTGAGTTTTCTAATGACAGAATTTGAGTAAAGTGTCATTTCTGTTCTTCTGTAGCTCTGGCACTTAAGAACTGTGAGGCACATGATTTGATAGGACCTTCCAGACTTTTATAATCAACTCTGGTGAACGGAAGGACTGGTCCTAATCATTTTTCTGCACAAACAGAAAATACAAAGCTGCTTCCTGGGTTGAGATGACACCTCTGGTGATGAGGGGAAGGCATTTGAACCAATTCTATTGAGCTATTACTACTTAAGTTTTTATTTTAATTCATCCATGGGCTTGTGGCAGGTACCTACCCTATTCATTTTCATATTATCTGGGCAATATAAACAGGCCAGTAAACAAGAAGGTAGTAGCTTTCTATGAAGATTTTAAAATAGATTCTTAGAATTGAGCGTGTTCCTTAGTTTTGAGTTTGCCATTTGTGTTTCTTTTTTATCGCAGTTAAAGGTATGTCACTTGTTCCTACTTACTACTTCTATCATACATAATTTCTGTTTTCTTCTATATGCAGTACAGGCACTCATATATCTTTGCAAATAGGTGTGCTGGTCCAAACTTAGACATACTCAGTGCTCTAAAAACTACTGGGGAGTACAGGGATTTTTAAGTCCAGAGAATTGTGCTGGCTTTGTCAGCATTCTGGGATATTTCACGCTGGAAAAAGGAGACCTTCTTTAAGGGGTGATGTGGTTATTCCAGAGATGGTAGATGCAGTTCCACTTCCTAACCTGACAGAAACTTCTTGGTTCATTTCTCAGAATAAACTTTTCTGATGTCTTCAGCACATACAAAAGACTAAGCTGCAACAAGCACAACATTCTGTCTTTTAGCTTAAAATTGAAAAAGGTAGATATACCATATTAAATTTATCCTGAAAAATATACTAGGTGAGGCAAAAATAAATGTCTTTGCATCCTTAACCACACCCATGATTCAGATGAAAAGCCCCATGACTTCACCATCCAAAGATTAGTAACTTGCATGGGTAACTTGGCTGACACTGGTGGTTTGCATTAATGTTTGGACAATCTGTGCCAGGATAGGGACTGATTCTATGAAGACAGATACCTGAATGCAGAATAGAGACAAGTGAGGTGAACAAGGAAGATCTCTTACTTTCATCCTACACATTTACCACTTGTCTGAGTACCTCTTTACTTCAGTAATTGTTATTTTTGCATGAAGCTATGGATGGATGAAAGTGTCTTGAAAACGTTCCTTAACTTGGTACAATGTGATATATTCAGGGATGAGTATCTATAAATAAAAATACAGTAGTTGAGGCTTTTCCTCAACTAGATTTACTTCAGGTGATTCTGACACTTGTCATGAGTCACAGGGAAGTTTTAGATGGCAATTTTCATTTTAGACATTTTTCTTTCTACAGCTATGTGGTTCCACAATGTAATTTCTGAAGAATTTGGAGTGGCAGTGAATGTCTTTTGGAAGCACCTTCCTGCTGAGTGCTATGATAAGAGTGACACTTATGGAAATAAAGATCCCATGGCAGCCTCCAGAGCTATACAGATCTTAGACAGGGCCTTGAAAACACTTGAAGAACTACCTGAGGAATACAGGGATTTCTATGCTCGAAGAATGGTGTTACGGATCCAAGAAAAAGCCTACAGGAATGATTATGGGTAAAATAACACATTGTAAGTCACAAGCTCCCGTGAAAGTAGAGAACCATATGTTAATGCAGAAACTGTCCATGTGTACATAAATAAACTTCCTGTAAGGCTAAAAGCCAATGTTGATAAACTTTGTTATACATAAATGTTTACCTTTGTAGATTTTTTTCTTATTTTTTTCCTCATGTGCTGTGCACAATGTCCTTGACTGGGAGATCATCTCTGCTCTACAATGAGGCACACATCTGCAGTGCCTGTACTTTTAAATCTACTTTTTTTAAGTGATTTACTTAAATTTTTCTGAACGAAAGTTTCAGCATCTGGGTGGAGCTGACAGAATATATTCTTAGAAGTAACTGCACATCTTCCTGAATGCCTCCTTGCTTATACTCAAGTTTAGGAAAGCCATAGCGATTTCTGGGGAGGTCCAAGAGAGCCATTGGTGGTAACTGCCATGGTTTCTTTTTGAGTAATAGCCTGGGGGTAAGTGTGGGGAGTTTCTGCTCCCTCTTGTGAAACTCAAAAGTGGACATGGTGGGGGCAGGGGAAGCAAAAGGTAATCATTTAAGGTTAAGCTTGGAATTGTGTAGCAGCTTGTCCACGAGGTTGATGAGGTACCCCTCTCCTAGATGAATAATGTATTGTGCAGGAAACCTTGCTTGCTGCAACCACAGTCACTGCCCGGTGCACTCAGGCAGCACTTCTGTTTCTGCAGCTGTAACATACTTGCAGCTAACGTGCCCATGAATCCAGCAGCCTTCAGTGGGAGATGAAGATCATAATGCTGGAGTAGATGTAGAATCTACTGGGAGCAGTATCTGAGATGCATTATGGTACCATATAAAAGGAGGTTTCATTTGCATCTTTCGTAGGTGTTTACTTTTTGGCAGCCTGTGGTGCTTACAGAAGCCTTGTAAAATGAAGATGGGTATGTCACAAAAAAGGTTTCCTTGTCCCTTTGAAATCTCTCTGATGTTATTGTGCTGTTTGGGGAATGCAGCATTAATCTGACATTTAGGACAGTCTGCTACTTCTAGCGGTGTTTTTTTTTTTTTTTTTTATCTTCTTAAGAACTGTAGCTTTTCTAAAGCTCTTAGACTAAATAGATATGTAGTGTTAATAAAGCACTGGAAAAAACCTTTCTCCAGAGGAGCAGGGACTTGCAACACTGCAAATTATTCCTCTAAACCTGTTCTTCTTGGCAGTTTAACACAGTAAAAATAGTGTGCTGCCATGTGAATGGGCACCCGGCCATCGTAATGAATAGGCATGAATTGAACCAGCCAGGCGATTCTGATGGGCATGATTGCACATTCTGTGGTTAGAATTTAAATCTAGGATCACAAACAGGTCTCTTGAAACTTCTGTGGTTAAAGGATTTTTTGTGCATACTGCTGAGACAGAATCTGTGTCTGCTAGGCTGGGGAAGCCTCTTGGTTTTGTCAGATTTGTAATGTTGAGGGCACCTTATGAATTGTTTTGCAGAGGTGTACAGAGCATATTCTTTGTGTGCTAGGAGTAAATGGGAAGGTTCAAAGAGCCTGCAGGGCTGTGGAAAGCTGTGTTCCAGCATTGTGCCTGCGCAGCTTTCTCTGTTAACTTAAACCACCAGCAGCTTCTCCTTGTGCTAGTACAGAGGAACTACTGTGCTGATCCCTCATTCTGCCACTTCTTGATTCTGTACTCCCAAAAGAGAGGCACTAACTAGCGTGGGGTTCTTGGGTCCCCTCAACACTCAGGTATAAATAAGGAAACCCTTGCATCACTCAGTCGCAGTTATTAGTGTGGAGGTAGCCCAGCAGGAAAGCTGCAATAACTCACTTGTTTGGCTAGTGTGAAGTTTGGATTGGAAAATATATATCTGGCTGTGAAGAGAGTCCTGCTGAATTAAATGTGAGCCAAATGCTATAGGCAGTGCAGCTATTTCTGCTTTACACTACCACCTTTAACTTTATTTTTTATATGACAGCAAATGAGGTCATCTTGCCATGATCAGCTGGTGATAACCTAGCCCTGCTCATGCTTTTCTTCCAGCGTCCTATGAGAAATCTCTGCAAGGAAAGCTTTTTTTCCTTCCCAGGCCCCTTTTGGTTTTCACTTCTCTGAGAAGACTGTCAGTAAATCCTACCAGATGTGGTGTAAGTGCATATTTGAGAAAGATCAACAAAAAGTACTCCATGCAGCTCAGTGGGAAGATGAAGACCAGCACAGCAGTTGTTCTGTCACTGTCACCCATTTTTTCAGTTTGAACAGATTTCTTCAATTTATTATTATTTAATTTCTATAAAACACATTTTTCTGAAATGGTACTACATTAGAAACCAAGCGTTTTTTTTAAATGGATTTTCATAATTTGAGCATAATGCAACTAGTGATTAAAAAATCTTGAAGTTAGTGTTTTAAAAAAAAAAAAATGGTGCTTTCCAACCACTGTGCTACGTGGTGTGAAATAAGCACTAGTGATGAGTGAATGGTGAAAGCATTTAAGGAATAACTTCCAGCTAACACAATGAGAGCATACATGTAGCCACACTTAAAATCCATGACTGAAATAACACAATTAGAGCCACTAATGTTTTGTGGATGTTTGTCCTTTTGAGGCCTACAGCAAAATGGGATTGTGCCACAATAAAACAGATGAAGTTGTGGTAATAGATATTATAAACGCTGACCATCTTAGGCATTCAAAACAGTCACTTCTAGCAGTGTATGCAACAAACTACTTAGATGATACAGACTTCCCTGGACAAAATACTTATATAGACAGTATCTGAAATCAGTAGTTCAAACTTTAAAAATTTGGTGACTGATGCTTTTAAAATGTAATCAAGTTTATTGTAAATCAATAGCTGGAAAAAAATACTTATTCTTGACTGTATGAAATATAAAGGATGACAAATGACTTCAAAAGAAACACATTTTATGTCTTTCTTAATGCAGTTGCTGTGGAAAGAATCAAATGAAAAAATTGATGTCAAATATTCTTTTGTCAAGCTATTAAACAGGACATCAAAATTCTGCCTGTCAGGTACATGCTGAAAGTTTGATGCACCTAACTTGAGAATATGTTTCTCTCCAGGAGCTATGTAGTTAAATGCCTAATGTAAAAAGATTAGACTTGACCATGAAGCATCAGAAATATTTGCAATCCTTTTTAAATATGCAGGATGAAAATATTTCCCTCATTTGCATTGTTAGTCCCACAATGGGACTACTAACTTGAGAAAAACAAGGATGATTTTACCACAGTAGAGGTTACATTATATTAATGATACCATTATGTATTACTTTACAGCTCTTTTCCTCTGGCCAAAATGTATCTTTCCAAATCTGGGACATTTAGATGTCTATGCAGACAACACAGGTGTTGAGGACATATGCTTGGAGACAATAACTTTTACAAAGAATTCTCTATAAACTAGTATCAATCCATAACCAAAGATTGCAGTATTACTAAAAGATTTTTATTTATTTATTTTTGAGCAGTTATTTAAGTTGGCAGTTGAAGTTGAATGGTGTTTTTTGGTCTGGGTCAGACTACAGCACCAGGGATCTGATCTCTGTAGGTGTTAATTTCTGAAAGCAATGATCTATTTATTTGGCCGTTCCTGAGGGCACCAAGAGCAGATTACTTCCTTTCCAATTGTTCAGATTTGTTCCTAGTCAACACTTTTAAGAGTGGATTGAAAAGAATAAAAGAACTGCTCAACTGTGTAAAATGAGCAGCTCCACTGCGATGCTATGTTCAGACAAAAATGCTCAGAAGCTACTGCTTGCAGTAGTAATGCAGATCATGGTAATGGACGATTTTTGCTGTGAAAGCACTTATATTTCAGGTGTCAAGCAGTACATGAATTGCTTCAAACTTCCATCACACAAACGCAATGTATTTCTAATGAAGACAAATGGGAAAGAAGAGCTATGCACATAATCTGTAAGGGATGCAATAGCTTCATCTGACACCCAGGTTTAGGAGTATTCCTCAGCAGGTAAAGTCTGTTGTGGGAGATGTGAAGGGCTTTGTTTTGCACTTCAGCACTGCTACCTCTCTTGACAGTTTTCTGTCTTGCAGCAGTGCTTTCTTTAGAAACAACTCCGCTCCTAAGTGCCAAGTTTAACAAAAGAAATGAACAATCCTGACTGAAAGTGCTCTCTGAAAGCCTACTGAAAGAAGGAAAATCTATACTGAAAATGGGAGTAATAGCATTCTACTACTTTTTAAATACACGAGATGTTTGTACACGAAGAAAAAATACTTCTCCCTTTTGTTCTAGCAGATGCTTTTCTGGTCATTTGCTTAAAGAGAATTTGGCACTTCCTGGCTCCCTTGGAAGCAAGCGTAATGAAACCCTAATGACAAGAAACTACCACAAAGCCATCACTGTTTTAGAACCCACTCTGTACTACTTGTAAAATGACTTCCTTAATCACTTTTCCATGGTGAATCTTAGTGATGTGCAAGTGTGGTTTTTGTCAGTGGGAGGAGTGAATTATGCTATGTTAATACTGATAAAATGAATTTAGTCAGGAAAGTCTGGCTGGCACTGGGAGGAGCAGTGCCTGTCTGCCACATAGGTGTTCTATGATCTTGGAGTACTTGCTTAATGACTTCATACTATTTTATTCAAGTTAAGAGCAGTCACCTTGCATCTTAACAGAGTTAAGAGATCAGTAAGATCAACAGAAAGCTAGCCTTGGTCTCAGGGTCTCCATCAACGGTCTTTAGAAGTATTTGTCAAGTTATGAACATCAGAAGTAACCTTTTTTTTCCCCCTTCAATCTACCATACTTACAAAATGAAATTAGATTTTAATCTAAGATTAAAAAGATTCTGAAGAGGTAGCTCCAAAAGGTGATTTTAACAGGCTGTCTCTTGTGGATTGCAGTCTGAGACACAAGCCTGTGCTTTTTGTATCGCACACGGACACCAGACACAAAAATTCATGTTTGTGCATTCTGCTAGGCAGTACCTAAAACATGGCTTACAAGAGAGCACACTTGCTCTTGGCTCCTACAGTACTAGGAATCAAAGGAAAGCTCAATGAAGGTTTTATGCTAAAGCAACTATGTTGGTTTCTACCTGGCAAATTACCAGTTGTAGACTACACTGACTTACGTTATCCTATATTAAAACACACATGGTGCTATAGCTTATTCCAGTGTTATCAAGACACAGTGCAACAAATACCTCAAGCTACAGTCAAGATTGATATATTACACAGTTATGCCAGTACAACATGTAAACTTGTTAAAAAGAATACAAAACCTGTTGTATCACATCCCATCACTTTTCATGAAACGTCTCTCACCTTTCCAATGTTTTTTATTGTTGTTACTGCAGAATCACATTCACAAAGCAGCTTAAGTTACCTGGATAGAGAATACTATACAAGTCAAAGTAATTTCATAGTTTTATGAACTCTTTGAAAGAGACCAGACAGAAAACGATTATCCTCACAAGTATAAAATTAAAAAAGCCAAGGCCACTTGACAGAGGTGAGAGACATAGACATCTACAAAGACAAGAAGAGGAAAAGTAATCAACTTCTGATGAAGTTTAACGATACCTTGGAGAATTTGATTTTATCCATGCCTTTCCTACTGTGTTCCCATGTGATGACAGGTAAATCAATTCAGTTACGTTTTTAACAGAGTTTTCAGTTATTTTGCTTATCTGACAGGGGCCCACTTTGAGGCCCTAGAACTAGACGACAAGAAACAGTGAATATACACTATTCCCTTGTTGCACTGAGCATATGAAAAATAAGACCCTCATAAATATGCACTCAAGGTAAATGGGTGGGTATAGTCTAAACTATAAAAATACATAGCATTCCCATTAGTTATCTCTGTAACAGCAATAATGTTAACTTAGCAAGCTAGAAGAGCTTACCATAAAGTGCTAGTGCTAATGTAAGGGAGGCAGCAGGGCGTTATCATTGGGAGAACAGAAAAGATTGCTCCTTTCATCAACATGTTAAGTCTTGGACCCTGAACTATCTTTTGAAATTAGGGCCCGATATATTGAAGAAGCATTTATAGAGATGTGATTAATTAGCCCTAGATAGGAAGAAAGTTAGCTAAGTTTCTAGTATTTAAGATACACACAGAATAATTTAAGTCATATGGAATCTCAACAATTTCACAGAACCAAGCCTTGTTTTAAAAGGATTTTTAACAGATGCGGCTTAAATATTTTAGCATTTCTCAAAATCTGAAGAATGTTTTTCCTACTGTGCAAGAAAAAAGCATGTAACAAAGACTACATACCAGGTTGCACTAAGGACAGTGTAATGTTCCTCATTCCATTCAAAAACATAAGTCTTGAACTAAACACTGTAAGTAAGCATGAAAACCACTTAACTTTAGGCATTTACATCTAAGCTTATTATAAAACTGCCTTTACAGTTAACATCCAGAAACAGGCATATACAAACTACGACCCATTTCATCCTAACATAGAAACATTCACACCCTCACGTACTTCACACCAGCTTTCCCATGTATGCAGGATCCCAGTAAGCTCTTTTAGAATTATAGATGCCGACTACACTAATACAAAGCCTGCCTTGAAAAAAAGATGCTATCAAATAAATCATTTTTTAAAACTAGGTCTTCACAAACACCTGATAAAGCATAATGCAGAGAACTTAACTGCACATTCCTTGTTTAATCATTTCACATTCACATTAAAGTTTTTTCACCCATTATAAACAGTTTATTTTCTACATTCTTTGCATAACATTTTTAGCATGCACTGTATTGAATGATAGAAGCGCATTCCAACAGAGTACTACAACTGTTAGAGAATGAAAAACAACCACTTTTCCTTCCACAACATTAAGTCTCACAACAAGATTAGCAACAAGATTTACAAGAGTGCTTATTCTTCAAAGTAATACAGCAGTGCTTGAGCTGATTTTGTTTAACAGTTATTGTAAGGCGCCTCCATCAAACAGGTTAATATTATTTTCATAGGACAGCTGTTCAGAAATTTCTGAATACGATGTCAATATTTTCATAGTTGTTTTCAAAAGCTTGCAACAACCTGCTCCTGCTGTTTTGGCTGGCACTGAATTATTTTGAAATTGGTCTGTGATCTGTGCTGCCATTGGATAGGGCAAGTTCTGGCATAACCAAACTAGTCTGGTTAATTTTGAAAATATTGAAATTGAACTGACAGGGAACAAGATCACTAGTATATTTGCTTTATTTCAATTTAAATGTGGATAATCAAGATATTTCAAGCAATTTGCAGGTATGTGTAGACTATTAAAACCATTTTTTAAGGTGATCCACATTTCCTTTACAGAAAAGAGTCCTGACATATGCTGCAAGTGTTATCAAGAGGACCCAAAAAGGGAAATAGCCTTCCTTAGAACAGCTAAGTTCTTATAAGACCATTAAGAAGGTAATCAGAAAATAGGGTTGAACAAAGTCTCCAAGAAATTTAAAAAACAAAACAAACAAACAAACAAAAACACAACAGATGGAACTGCATTTCAGATTCTTTTGTAAAATATTAAAGTTGGTTCGCATGTTGCTCTTTTCTCCATCAATTAAAACAGATCATTTCCACTTTATGCAACTTCTCATACATTATGTACTTATGGCTTGATTTAGATGAACACCAATGCTGTAATTTGGAAGAAAAACCTCACCAGTCCAAGATCAGAAGGGACAGACACCTCTTGAGTTGAAAATGCAGATATTACTGCTGGTCCTTATGGAAGTTAGTCAAAGCAATAGCAAGGTATGTTGTAACAGCAATAAACTACACGCTTATGAACATTCTTGGTCACTTAACACAGCTATGTCAAAATTTTCAAGCTCCCCAGGCGAAATGCCTATTCACTAGCAGATGCTACTCAACGAGTTAAGGGAACTTTATAGCCACAGAAAAGGCAAGGCGCTCATGAAGAAGAAAAACAGACTGGCACTGTTATTCCAAAAGTAAATACTTGTGACTTTGTTTCAACTAGGAGAAATGTTACAAAACTGGAAGATTTAATTAACTATTGAGATAGTTTTCACCAAAATATATAACTAAGATTGCTGTAACAATCATCACTATCCTTATGCTGAAAAACTAATGCTTTGTCTGCTATTGACAGAGACCAAAGTTTTCAGCCCTGGAAGCTACTAAATTGAAGTATCCAGACATCTGAAGGTCTTGAGTACTTACAACTCTCATTAAAGGCAGTTTACAACTTTAGACATCCAGGACTAAAAATTCTGCCAACAGTTTGACAATAAATGCTCACACAACACAAAATGTATAGAATAATTATTCATAAGTTTTTTTTCCAGGAATCAATTGATGACATTTCCTGTAGATAGAGGGTCCCAACCCTCCTTTTTAAGCCATTGAAATGTATATATAGCATCCATTAGTAACTCAGGATTGATGTAGTTTTCTCTTCAGAAAGCATCTGCTCAAAGTTGTAAATCTAGATGACAGGACTTACAGCGTCAAAAGTGCTTTTGCAATGAATATACTATTCAGATACATACAGTCTCAAAATACTTCATGAACTCTGAAATGGTTATCTAAGGAGGGAACTTCTTCAGCAAAATGTATTTGATCAGTTATTTCCACACCAAGTTCTTCAAGTATCTGTACAAATTTCTCATGCTCCCTCCCAATCCATGACCTCATTGTATCAAACACTTGGTATGGTGTAACATGAGCATGAACTTCAATTCCTGTCTGTGCAAGTTCTTTCAGCACTTCAGGGTAAGTAACCCAGGTATTGCTTCCTCCCGAGTGACCACCATCCAACCAGTAAATTGCTTTTATGTTTTTTAAGAAGGCATCTGTATTCTTGTCTTTTTTAGCTTCCTTCAGCTCATAAAGCAGCTGGTTCAAAACCACACAACCTTTACTGAAGCCAATCAAAGTAAATGACACTGCACCTACAGCAGACGGTATAATGAAGTTCATAGCGGAATTATTAGAGCATTCACAATCTCTCTCTCTTTCTGTGGATGAGCAGCCATTTGCTGTAGGAACAGACTGCGGCTGTGATTTGCAAGCAGATATTTTTGCATCCTTGCTGAAACCATGCACGGTTTTCTGGGACAGCAGAATATTCTGAGAGAGTCTGAATGCATTAACTAGCAATGCATGGAGATGCTTGAAAGCTCCAAAGTCGGTGCTGTGCTCTGGTGCTCCAAACATGTTGCTAGCCACAAAGTTGTCATAACAACTGAATTTGTGCAGGTGCATTCGAGAACACTTTACAACCCAAATAAAGCTATTAGGGAATCGGCGAGCAAGTATGGTAGCAACATTTTCAAAACTCCAGTGCTCCCACTGAAAGTTTTCTGGGTGGCAAGACATGATGTCATAATAGTTCTGAAAAATTAAAAAATAGAGAAGACGCATTACTACATCGCAAAAATACCTCAGCTCCGTCTAGTGTATATATTCATAAGGAAGTACCATGACTGAGAGAAATATTGTTCATTACAGAGGTGCTCTCTTGCTAGGCTCCCAGAACTAGAAGCACATTAAAGAAACTGGCATATTTAGATTTACTTATTCTATTTTAGTATTTTTACCACACATTTGTATACCTCCAAAATCAACATGATAAAAATAAGTACTCATAATTTTTCTTGAATTCAATCCAAGAAAAAGATTAAAGTATTATTCAGCTGAGTATGATACAGAGTACATAATTATACTGTATTTTTCCATCAGCAGAAATACTGATTGTCTTATTACAGGCAAACGATAGACTTAAAACTTCAGTAATAAGTTTTCTCATGCATGATCCTCACCTCTGAATTCACAACGGCAGCGAATACTGATTAGCTACTTTTACTAAGGACAAAACAGGCTCCTGACAAGCCACATCCAGGAATGGTAATCAAAAGGGTTTTCTTAGACCACCCTAATCCTTAAAATGAAAATTGCGTACTACCCAGGGTGTGTAAAGTCACAGAGGCTGACCGTATGCTTAGGTAGGGCACCTCAGTGTCTCTCTTTCCCATTTCTGTCAATTCAGAGACAACGCGTGCCTTCCTCAAGACACGATGCCAGCGTCAGTACCCGTGAAACACCCGCATTAGGGTGGCAGGGGTATCGGCACGCCTGCACAGACGCCCGGTGCTAAACCTACCGCGGAAAACTCCTCGTTTTCCAGTTCCAGCACCTCCTCTCGACAGACGCGCTTTGATACGACCCCAGATACTGCCGCGGCCGCCAGAAGCGACCATCCGAGGCACGACTACCAACGCTTCCCCCCTCGAGCGCACGCCGCTCGGTGTCAGGCTCCCAGGAGGGCCGATCCTCTCAGCCGCGGCGTTTCTGCCGCGTCTTCCGCGGGCCGCCCCGCTCCCGCCCCCGGCCCCCTCAGCCG